>JARFIW010000549.1:2407500-3007500 GCA_036346225.1 Platerodrilus igneus | reverse complement strand
CGATGCGAAGTGTCGTCTAATAATTCATACGATAAACGCAAGCCTCGTATGGAGCTCAGAACATAATCTAACAATTTAAATGCCTTTTGGAAACAATTTGCCGACTCGGACTCACACAATTCAATTATAAACGTCAGACTGAATTGGAACGTATAAATTGGATCGTACACTTTCGGTACCTTTTCGAAACCTAGGCCTTCGGCAAGTACCAAGTAATACAGGACGCTGAGCGACAACTTAGTAATTTCTTCAATATCGTAATACAAATGTAGCTCGTGAAAGATAAAAACGTTGATGTTAGTGTCTACGATAATATCGACCAAACGTCCTACCAATTTAAACAAAGTGTTCGACTGCTTTATATCGAGAAGAGCCAACGGTTCGCCCAAAAAGTACGTCACACTTTTTAAAATAGCTCTTTGAAAACTACCCCGTTTGTTTTCACTAACGTTTACTAGATTCTCAGTCAAATTGTTGTAGAAATCAAAGAGGCTTTCAAAAACCAAAGCAGCATCATCGGGTAGTTCGTCGACAATCTTCGGCAGGTCGAGATTATCAACATATCGTTTCGTTATAACCACGCCCCACAGGTACATCGCAATACGTTTTGATGATAAATGTACCATTGCGTTTCCTAAACGTTTAAGATGTGATACAAAGGCAATGCTATCACAACCCTTAGGCGTTATCGGTACTAAAATTATTATAATATCTTCAGCGTCGTGCTTCGAACTGATGATGTCGTATATATCGTTGCACGCTTTAAAAATATCGGGGCGTTGTATAGATACATCTTTAGTGAGATAAGTGCTAATTATATAAGCTATTTCGATGAAGTCTTTTGAAGCATCGGGCTCACTTGCAGCTGACAGTGCAGCCTCTGCATTACCTTCTTTTAAATACTGTTCTACTAAAGTAATGTAATTTTTAGTACCAAGTTTCATTTTGGTAAAGTAGCTCTAGTTTGAGTAAATTTACATTTTCAACAGACGCTTTGTAAAGTACAAATGTCAAATGCTAAATGGAAAGTGAGGTTAGGTTATGTTACAATATGGAACTTAAATTAAAACTTACATTTTATGCTGGTATGTACCATGGAAATGCAGGAAGCACGAGACATTACACGTTTTTTAAATAATTACTGGTAGTTTAATTCACATTAACTATATTCCTATAAAATTAAAACCGCTAAACATACAATACCAACCTTAGAATGAGAAAGTAACTAGAATTTAGGATTTCAGTTTGCAGTAAGGAATCTTAGTATTGAAATTCACCTCGTTTATGCTAGCGGAAATCACGTATGAACCCCAGTGCTTATAAGCTAATTATACGAATGTATACAAAGCTAGTGAAACGAAAATAAACCTTAGAAACTATACAAAAACTAAAATAAGCAAAATACTTTAAACAAACACGTTGAACGCGTAACAATACGTAAAAAGAAAACGTTGAAACTGCCTCTGTTTGACCCAAACATTGATTTCAATAAGTAAAAGCGAATTCACAAAATCATACTGAAATTACAATGTATGACAGGCGCTCCTTGCATTGGGCTTGCTGCATTTCGATTTCGAGTAGAGTTGTTAACACAAAGTCGAGTCCCAGCAAAACGTGTTTCGCCTTCCTCGTGTTGTTATTTACTCCTTCTAAATCAACCACAATTATAATAGACTTAATCAAACCACCACAGTATAAATCGAATAAAAGTGCAGTATAGTAAACGCCATAAAAAAGGGTGAATACGTTATAGAATTCTATAAATAACAGGCTTTAAAACGAGTCCACTTGCCGTTACATTCCCCGATTATTATACACATCAAGCAAGTAAATAGGGTGTAAATTGGGAAAGAATCCTCAGGCAAAACAGGTCGCGTACTTTACAAAGTTATACGTCACGCGCAGAACTTCCAACAAACAACGTTCTTATTGTAACGCTTGTTAGAAATTCACACAACAGAAATAACGTTTATCGCAGTGAAGAGCGATAACTCTCTCAAATTCCAATAAATTAAACCACCAGTGATGGTACCAAGATACGACTCCTTTTTAAGACTTGGATAACTACAACCTTTTCGCCGCTTCCAGTAGCCGTCTAGTTAAGCAAAACCTCGTTTCTTCCGTCCGGACCTCTCCATTTACCATACCCGACCTTCCAAAGGTGCACTTACAATTCTCACCGATAAACCTTCCGAATTCAAAATTATTTCTAACCTCAACCTCAATCATCAATTAACGCTCATATCTGCACAACTGCTGCCACATGCATTTCAGCCACTGTTCCGCTCTCACAGCACGCACCACCTTCCAAACCACTCCCAAAAATAACGTTAAAACCAACCCACCGAAACGACACCCTCGCGGCTCCAGATACTAGTTAAGCAAAACCTCCATCTTCCGTCCGGACCTCTCCATTTGCAGTATTCGCCCTTCTAGAAGTGCAATTACAAATCAGCAATTAATGCCCATACCTGCCTACGTTTCACACACGTTTCAGCTACCATATCACCATCACAGCACACACCACCTTCCAAACCACTCCCAAAATAACATTAAAACTATCCTACCGAAGCGGTACCCTCGCGGCTTCAGAATCTAGTTAAGCAGAACCTCGTCTCTTCCGTTCGGACCCCTCCATTCGCAGTACCCGCCCTTCCAAAGGTGCTTTTACAATCCTCACCGATAAATCTTCCGAATTCAAAATTATTTCTAACATCAGCCTCAATCAGCAATTAACGCACATACCAGCACAACTGGTGTCACACACGTTTCAGCCACTGTTCCGCTCTCACAGCACGCAACACGTTCCAAGCCACTCCCAAAAATAACGTTAAAACCAACCCACCAAAACGACATCTTCGTGGCTTCAGAATCTAGTTAAACAAAACCTCGCCTCTTTCACCCAGACCCTCCATTCGCAGTGTCCGACCTTCCAGAAGTGCAATTACAATCCGCACCAATAAACCTTGCGATGTCAAAATCATTTGTAATCTCAACCTCAATCAGAAATTAACGTCCCATACCTGCTCAAAAACTGCTGCTATGCACGTTTCAGCCACTGTTCCGCCCTCACAGCACACACCACCTTCCAAACCACTCCCAAAAATAACATTAAAACCATCCTACCGATGTGGTACCCTTGCGGCTCCAGAATCTAGTTTAGCAAAACCTCGCCTCTTCCGTTCGGACCCTTCCATTCGCAGTACCCGCCCTTCCAAAGGTGCAATTACAATCCTCACTGATAAACCTTTTGAATTCAAAATTATTTCTAACCTCAACCTCAATCATCAATTAACGCTCATACCTGCACAACTGCTGCCACGCACGTTTCAGCCACTATTCCGCCCTCACAGCACGCATCACCATCCAAACCACTCCCAAAAATAACATTTAAACCAACCCATCGAAACGACACCCCCGCGGCTCTATAATCTAGGTAAGCAAAACCTCGTCTCTTCCACCCTCCATTCGCAGTGTTCGCCCTTCCAAAAGTGCAATTACAATCCGCACCGATAAAACATGCAATGTCAAAATCACTTCTAACCACAGCCTCAATCAGCAATTAACGCCCAAACCTACACAACAATTACCGCCACACACTGTGCCAACCAACGCACACGTTTTATTCACTGTGCCGCCCTCACAGCACGCGCCACCATCCAAGCAACCCCCAATAATAACATTAAAACCAACCTCCACCGGAACAACCCAACCCCTCTCAGGTTCTAAACATAGTTAAACAAAACTTCGCCCTTTTCTTCTGAACCTCTCCATTCGAAGCATCCGCCCTTCCAAAAGTGCAATTACAATCCGGACCGATCAACTTTTCGATGTCAAAATTATTTCTAGCCTCAAACTTAATCGGCAATTGACGTCCATACCTGCACAACAACTGCCGCCACACACTGTACCAACCTATGCACACGTTTCAGTCACTGTACCGCCTTCACAGGGCGCACCGTCATCCAAGCCACCCTTCATAATAACATTAAAACCAACCTGAACCGAATCCATGCGGTTGCTTACCCATTGGGCGCGTCACCAGGTGGCGGATAGGAGAAATCCCAGAATACATGGTCAAGAGGATTGGCTATCTACTCTGGGAAGGATCGTGGTAAACTTATCTCTATCAATAACCCATTGCCTGATGGGTATAAGACCCACAACACAGTGGAGAGCAAGAGACTGTGCTGGAGCGGGATAAAATCCGTACCAAACTCCTCAGCCCAAGCTGTAGTTTCGTAGCTAATGGGCCTCCACTGAGGTAAACGAAGCCGGTGGGCAATTCTGCAACACTGACACGCCGCGCCTTCCCTGCTGTCATGGTCATGTCTCACGGGCAAAAGGGTGTGGGGGTCTTGTCTTAACCGTCCGGACCAAGAGGAGTCAACCTCATTAAAAATCCTAAATCCCGTGGTGTAGGACCGAGCCCAAGAGATGCGTGGCTGGATAATTGACCAGTCTCAATCGGTTCAAAACTCAGGAAACAGGGCGGCTCCCCGTTTTATTCACGTCTTCCATGCCAACAGGGGGCACCTAGCATGGCGACCACACATCCCCTTACTCGTGGGAACAATTATGAATACAATTGGAACTAAAAGTGAAACCGAACCTGAAGAAGTAGAACCAACAATGGGGGATACCTCAGGCAAACAGGACTTATCCATGGAGATGGAGCAGACCCGGAATGCAAGTCCGCTTGCAAGAACGAAGTCCGATACACCAGACCTGGAAAATACAATAAAAAAGCTTGCAGGCACTGGACTGTAAGCAAAGAGGTTTTCGGGTGCTCAGCGAAAGAAGCTGAGGCAAGCCAAGAAAGTCGAAGCTAGGACCTGGACGGAGTGAAAACCGCCCACAAAGAAGGTGTCGGTGCATAAGGAGAGTGGGGGCAATAAAAAACCTCGCTCAGACACTTTCACACCGCCCCAATCTAAGCCCAAGGAGCAAACTAAACGCCCCAAGAACCACGAGCAGATTGGGTCGTATAGTGGTGCTGCTAGGGGATTGCGAGTGGCGGTAATCGACAGACGTCACTCGGACTCAGTCTTGACTGGGGGCAGTCGATGAGCGTCCAGAACATGCTTCTGGATGCTGCATTCGACACCCCATCAGGAAGCACCAACCCACCTCAGTTCGAGGGCGCAAGGTTTGCCGAAGATGTTTTTTGGCTGACCTGTGCTAATCTAGAAACTAAAGAGTGAGTAATACACAACGTAGAGACCAAGGTGACCTTTGAGAGGGTGCCTGTCAGTAGTGGACGCAGCGGACCTCCCGAAGAGACCCAAAGTCTTAGTGTGGATCCCTGACAGAGACGTCGAGGAAAAAGTTGCCAGAATCTGACTGCAGAAACAGAATTCCATTCTGCAAACGGGTGGCTGGCGTATGCTTTCCCGGAAAGCTGATAAGGAAGGAGCTATCATGACCTATTCAGTCGACCCGGGATTTTATGAGGTACTTGACCAAGCCAAGTTCAAGACCTATTACGGGCTGAGAACGGTCTTGTTCAATCCTATCAAGGGCAATTCACCTGATGATAAGGGTGGTCCAAATGAACCTGCAGCACAGTAGGGCAGCATCAGCACCCCTATGTAAGTTGAAGGGGGACTGCGACATAACCCTTATCCAGGAACCTTGGGTTTGCAAGGGAAAGGTGCTAGGCCTGGGTTCAATCGGTAGGGCACTTGTATATAGTAGATCCACCGATAGACCCAGAACTTTTATACTAATAAACAACAACCTCAAGTAGTTGCAGCTTACAGAATTCTGTTAACAAGAGCTTGTGGCGGTCAGGGTGGGACTAGGCGGAGGTGGACAAAAGGAGATAATACTCGGTTCGGCTTATCTTCCGTTCGACTCCCCTAACCTTCCGCCCTCAAGGGAATTAGAGGAGCTGGTGGCTAGGTGTAGAGCTGATGGATCACACCTCGTCATTGGTAGCGACGCAAATGCTCACCACACAGTATGGGATAGTATTGGGAACTAATCCTAGAGGTGTAGCAATAATGCAATTCATAATGGCAAACCACTTAGACATTTTGATTAAAGGTAATACTCCAACCTTCGTAAATAGACATAGAATGGAAGTCATTGATATAACTATAAGTTCGCCATAAATAAGCAACTTAATAAAAAACTGGCATGTGAGGTGAACTGCTCAGACCACAGTACATCAAATTTTCCTTTACCGGGCTCAACCAAGTGAAGGAATTTTACAGCAACCCAAAAAAAAACTGACTGGGGTAACTATAAGTTGGACCCAGATCGGTACCTTGCAACGAAGTTTTAACAGTGCAAAGCTGTCTGGATATTGAAATGGCCGCGGGGAATATTTATCAACGCGGTTCCTTTAGCATATAACGAAAACTGCCCTCAGTTGGAGAGGAGAACTACCAGGAAGGTTCCGTGGTGGAATTCTAAACTCAGACAACTGAGGGGACAGCTAAGAACTTTATTTAATAAAGCAAAAAAATCAGGTAATTAGAAGGTGTACAAGCGGACTCTTACTGAGTATAACAAAGCTCTGAGGAAGATCAAGAGAGAATCATGAAGGAGATTCTGTGAAGATATCGAAGGATATCTTGAATGCGCCAGACTTCAAAGAATTCTCTCGAAGGACACCCAGAAATCTATTGGCTTACTGTCCATGGAGGGAATGAGAAGGAGACGATGACTCTTTGGCTCTTTTGCTCCAAACTCATTTCCCTGGTTCGACATAACTGGAACAATCACCTTTTGAGTAGCAAGTCCAGGGGCCTGAGGCCCCCGAAAGCAGGGCATCTCAGGAAGACTGGGCAGTAGCGAGGAAGGTGATTACCTTCCAAAGAATTAAGTGGGCGATAAATACTTTCAAACTATATAAATCTCCCGCCATTGACGGGATTATCCCATACATGCTACAAAACGGATCAAACCTTTTGCTGAGCTGGATCTGCTGAGTTTTGAGGGCTAGCTTGGCATTCCAATATATTTTCGCGCAGTTGGAGGTTAACTAGAGTAGTCTTTATTGCAAAACCAAGTCATGCGGACCACTCACAGACAATACAGGCCCATCAGTCTTATATCCTTTCTTCGTAAAACGCTGGAAAAACTGCTTGACAGGCATATCAGAAGGAATGTTTTGGCCACTAACCCATTACACTCGAACCAGTTTGCTTTTAGAGCAGGACTTTCAACAGAGTCAGCTATTCATTACCTAGTTTCCAGGGCTGAAAAGACTGTGGCTAACAAAGAGATCCTTCTATGTGCCATTTTGGACATCGAGCGAGCCTTTGATAATACATCTCGACGGTCACCAGACCAGGATGGAGGAAACTTGCTACAGGTGGATAGACTGCATGCTAAGTGAAAGAGTGACAGTCACCGAATTGCTTGGTGATACCATGGCAGTCCGGGTGGCTAGGGATGCCCGCAGGGGGAGTCTTGTCTGTCCTGTTGTGGAACCTAGCCATGGACGGATTGTTGTGTAAGCTAGACAGAAAAGGGTTTATCCCGCTGGGATATGCTGATGACTTAGCAGTCTTAGTGGAGGGTAAATACAATAATATTATCAAGGACCGAATGCAAGAAGCCCTGAAAATAATAGAAAGGTGGACCACTCCCAAAAGTCCACCTAGTACCTTTCACGCGGAGAAGGAACATTGCGGGCATTACCCCCCTCTTCCTTAACGGTAACGAAATCGGCCTGTTAAGTGAAGTGGTGTTCTTGGGAGTCACTCTGGACTCCAAACTGACATGGATCCTGCAAATCAATAAAACCGTGCGCAAGGCCGAAACTTCCTTAGCAAATGATAGACACACTTGCGGCAAATCCTAGGGGCTAAAGTAAAACATGGTACACTGGTTATACACTAGGTGGGTCAGACCAGCAATAACATATGCAGATGGTGGCCCAAGGCTGAACAATCAAACACCAAAATAAAGTTGGGCAAAATACATAGATTGGCCTGTCTAAGTATTACAGGGGTGATGTGTTCCACGCTCACTGCTGCTATGGAGATTTTTTGGTTATAAAAGGTTTCTACTCCACCGGGTTCGGATAACTTCTTACATTTAAGAGTGCTTTTTACATAACCGTCTATAATACAGAAATTAGCGCGCCCATCTGTCAATGACGTCACACAATATGCAAATTATTTCACGTAATGACGAAATATTCCAAATTCATAAAATAGTTTAAAAGAACGGAATACTCACATGAATAGGTCCAGCTTCCTACGGAATCACTGCCTTTAGGGTTGCTCGTGGCCCCTTTCCAAATTATTTAAAGATGGTGGCTGCGACCTCCATCAGGACTGCTCCGGCTAGATACTACAGGGCGTGGGCTGCTACCAGGTTGCTTCCAAATTTATCTTCTACCTATGTAGGGAAATGGCAGGAACAGGATTATAAGGACGACAATCAAAAGGTAGAGGGAATCTACATAAATAAAGATAAAGGTACGGTACGATACGATACCCAACCACTCTTATCGATGTTCAGCAGCAAAGTTCCACGTTTCCTAAACGTCTTCCGAAACTTCCCCACTTTTTTTTCCCCCACACGCGTCGGCGCGAAGTTCGTCCAACGCACTTCTGACGTGACGGAAATACACGTGCCAAGTTTTTCAAATTTAAGGCGCGAAACTCCCGCACATCAAAACTAAACTAAAAAAATGTCTAGTGCCGATTTTCGGCAAGTAACAAACTATAAAAAAAAAAACTCAGCCTCAATCAGCAATTATTGTCCATACCGGCACAACAACTGCCGCCACACACACTGTATCAACCTACGCACACGTATCAGCCACTGTACCGCCTTCACAGCGCGCACCGCCATCCAAGCCACCTCCCCCCCCCCATAAAAACATTAAAATCAACCTGCACCGAAACAACCCCCTCACACTTCTAAACATAGTTAAGCAATACTTCGCGCCGTTATTTTGAACCTGTCCATTCGCAGTATCCGCCCTTCCAAAAATGCAATTACAATCCTCACCGATAAAATATGCGATGTCAAAATCATTTCTAACCTCAACCTCAGTCAGCAATGAACGCCCATACCTGCACAACAACTGCCGCCACACACTGTACCACCCTATGCACACGTTTCAGCCAGTGTCGCCCTCACAGCACGCACCACCATCCAAGCTACTACCAAAAACAAAACCAACCTCCATTGATCAACCCTCTGTCAGCTCCTAAACATAGTTAAGCAAAACCTTCGCCCCGTCCTTCCGAACCTGTCATTAGCAGTATCCGCCTTTCGAAAGTGTAATTAAAATTCTCATCGATAAGCTTTCCGAATTCAAAATCATTTTTAACCTCAACCTCAATCAGCAATTAACGCCCATACCTGCACTACAACTGCTGCCACACACGTTTCAGCCACTCAACATTGAGAAATTCCCAGCATAGTAACATTTTAATGCGGACGTGCGTGAAAACCACATCGTTTTGGTTCGCATGGAAAGTTCGGGCATTGGATTATCTTTGTGGTCTGAGAGAATGTTAATTTGGCATTTTTCGTGGTTTTAACGGTGTTGTCCTTACCAACTTGCATCAGAGAACGTTAACCTCTTCTGGAGGGGATGGACATTTTCGTAGGAGCTAATGGATTGAAACAGGTGGCTTCAGTACTGAGTTCATTCGAGTGCTGACGTGTGAGTAGTGCTTCGACTAATCGATCAAGCGATTCTCACTTTCCATTCTTGCCCCCATATCGTATGAGTATCTCGTCCACGAGGGCTACATCGACCACCAGAAAATACAAAAAGCCACAACAACCTCCCCCCATGCCTGCCCCACCCCCACACACATACTGTATACCAAGGAAATCGCTGCAACAGGAGTATGGACGTTAATTGCTGATTGAAGTTGAGGTTAGAAACGTTTTTGACATCACAAGGTTTATCGTTGCGGATTGTAATTGCACTTTCGAAAGGGGGGTATTGCAAATAGTGGTGTCCGGACGGAAGAGGAAAGGTTTTGTAGCTTGGATAGTGGTGCGTGCTGTAATGGTAATAAAGTGGCTGAAACACGTGTAAACGTGCGCAGGTATCGGCTTAACTGCTGAGTGCTAAATGTTTTAAGATTTTTCTCTACCTAATTGAGTCTGGCTTGCAGATCTCTGTCTTGAGAGACGGCTACGGCAATTAAGGCGATTTTTTCAAATCGTTGCAGAATGTATTGCGCGCTGTTTCTATTTATCTTATTTCTGTCACGAAATACGCACTCAGTAATATCCTTTTTAATTGTAGAAAAGTTCTCAAGGTTTATTTTAGATATGGTTTCAGCTCCATCCCTCCGCGTTTGAATTTTTGCGTGTCTGACAGCACTGAGCTGACAGACAACGCTCGGGATCTTGGTGGTGAATGAAAGGTTTTGGTAAAGTCTGGAAAGGCATCAAAGAATCGACGGCTGCTGTACACGGAGGAAAGGTCGTTATGCAAGAAGTACTATGTAGTCTTAAAGGACTCGTATCTTGGTACCATCACTGGTGGTTTAATTTATTGGAATTTAAGAGAGTTATCGCTCTTTACTGCGATAAGCGTTGTTTCTGTTGTGTTACAAGACCGTTGTTGTTTGGAAGTTCTGCGTGTGACGTATAACTTTGTAAATTACGCGACCTGTTTTGCCTGAGGGTTCTTTTTCAATTTACACCCTATTCTTCTTAGATTCTATTTACTTAGATGTGTATAATAATCAGGAAATGTAACTGCAAGTGGACTCTTTTTAGAGCCTGTTATTTATAGAGTTTTATAACTTACTCACCCTTTTTATGGTGCTTACTATATTGCAGTTTTATCCAATTTATACTGTGCTGTTTTGATTAAAAGTCTGTTATAATTATGGTTGATTTACTAAGAGGTATTTCAATATTAATAATCAATAAATTCACAAGGAGCGCGAAACACGTCTTACTGGGACGTATGCCGAAGCAACCTTGTGCTTGCATCTAAGAAGTGTTAACAACTCTCCTCGAAATTGATTTGCAGTACGCCAATGCAAGGGGCGCCTGCCATACATTTTAATTTTAGTATGATTTTGTGAAGTCGCTTTTACTTATTGAAATCAAGGTCGTACAGTAGGTAGTTTCAACGTTTCCTTTTTTATGTATTGTTGCCGCGTTATAAACTTATGGAAACAGAGAGAATTAAATAAAATACTTACGCGAATCAGTGCACTTAATCTGTGAAGGTCGTCAATCCTGGTCGCTGATTGGCTGAAAGTTACACCGTTCATAAATTATGTAAGCTTAAAACTCACCCGTGACGTTCCAAATTCCGATGCACCTTTGACAACTGCTTATTTTATACTTGTTTGAACTAGAACTAAATAAGAATTCAATAATCCAAACAACGTTTTTTAAATAATTACTGGTAGTTTTATTCACATTAACTATATTCCTATAAAATTAAAACCGCTAAACATACAATACCAACCTTAGAATGAGAAAGTAACTAGAATTTAGGATTTCAGTTCGCTGTAAGACATCTTAGTATTGAAATTCACCTCGCTTATGCTAGCGGAAATCACGTATGAGCCCCAGCGCTTATCAGCTAATTATACGAATGTATACAAAGCTAGCAAACCGAAAAAATACCCCTACAAACTATATAAAAATTAAAATACGCAAAATACTTTAAACGAACACGTTGAACGCGTAACAATACGTAAAAAGAAAACGTTGAAACTGCCTCTGTATGACCCAAACATTGATTTCAATAAGTAAAAGCGACTTCACAAATTCTACTGCAATTACAATGTATGGCAGGCGCTCCTTGCATTGGGCTTGCTGCAATTCGATTTCGAGTAGGGTTGTTAACACTTCTTAGGTGCAAGCACAAGGTTGAGTCTCAGCAAGACGTGTTTCGCCCTCCTCGTGTTGTTATTTACCCCTTCTAAATCAACCATAATTATAACAGATTTAATCAAAACAGCACAGTATGAATCGAATAAAAGTGCAGTATAGTAAACGCTATATAAAGGGTGAATAGTTATAAAACTATAAATAACAGGCTTTAAAACGAGTCCACTTGTCGTTACAGTCCCCGATTATTATACACATCAGGCAAGTAAATAGGGTGTAAGTTGGGAACGAATCTTTAGGCAGAACAGGTCGCGTAATTTACAAAGTTATACGTCACACGCAGAACTTCCAACAAACAACGATCTTATTGTAACGCTTGTTGGAAATTCACACAACAGAAATAACGCTTATTGCTGTGAAGAACGATAACTCTCTCAATTTCAATAAATTAAACCACCATTGATGGTATTAAGATACGACTCTTTTAAGACTACATAGTACTTGTCTGGGATTAGGGACGCGGACGGAATTTACTTGCTGGTTGAGGTTAGAAATGATTTTGATATCAGAAGGTTTATCCGTTGTGGATTGTAATTGCACTTTGTTACGTGCCAAAGTGGCCCTTAAACATTGTTATTAGTTTAATTTTGATGTGCGGAAGTTTCGCGCCATAATTTTAAAAGACTAGGCGCGTATTTCCGTTACGTCACAGTGCGTTTGCGTCAGATCGCGCGACGCGAGAGGGTTGGACGAATAACTTCGCGCCGACGTGAAAAAGACAAAGAGTGGGGACAAAGTGGTAGGAGTTTTCCGTTAGACGCTTGAACGTGGCTTTTTTGCCTGAACTATCGAGTGGAGTGGACGTTTGAGGTATCGTATGTTACGTGCAATTTGCACTTAAACAGTGTTTTTAGGTTAAGTTTTTATATACGGGAGTTCGCGCCATATTTTCAAATACGCGGGACGCGGGAATTATTAAATGGACTAGGCGGTACTTCCGTACATCAGAGTAGTGCATTCGCGCAGTGTGCTTATCCCTAGAGGGGTAGAGCAATACTAGACAAAGAGTGGGGAGAAGTGTTTCCGTGACGCTCTAATTCGCGGCTGTTTGCCCGGAATTTTGAAGGAGTGAAGTGGTCACCTCGGAGGTATCGTATCGTAGCTTTTACCTATGTAGATTTTCCGTCTTTAATTATCTTTTGTTTGTCGACCTCTACCTTGTTCCTCATTCCGATCCCTACATAGGTAGGCAATCAGCAACCTTTGGCAATGGACCCTAGACGACCCTGATGTCCAAGCTCAGCCAACAACCTCGGAGCAGAGGCCTACCATAGAACAACTTCATGCCGGATGCCGGATGTCGGATTTCCGGGGTGAGTAATACCGTGTTTAATTTGTTCACGAAGATGAACTTTTGTTAATTGTTTATTTAATTTTTATATTTCTGATTATTGCGTAATATACCTTTTTATCGGTGACGTCATGGTGGATGGCCGCGCCAAAATCTGTAAAAGGTTTGCGCTTTCCTCCGCTAGAGGCGTCACTCGCTTTATTCATTGCGTTGCGCGATGTATTTTGTGAACTTTGGTGACTGTATTACCGACTTTTAAGAACTATCTATCACCATATAAATGTGTAATATTTTGTTAACTGTTTTACCGACCATATAAACTATCACCAGTAATAGTGTAATACGTATCGTGCTTATCTTTATCTATGTAGATATCCTGCCTAATTATCTTTGTTGTCGCCCTTTACCTGGTTTTTTCTTTATCCAATCCCTACATAGGTAGGAATAAATTTGCAACCTTCGGCGAACCGTACTCCACGACCTTAGACGAGCCTGATGTCCATGCTCCGCTAGCAGCTCCGGAGGAATCGCCATCTTTAATCCCTCCGGGATGGAGCCCTGATGGACTTGGAATAGAAGCCAACTTTACCCCAGAGACATATTCATGTGAGTACTTCATAGTTTAATTTGTTAGCGGATATAATCAATTGTCTTTAAAGTTATGTTGTCCGATTATTGCGCAATATAATTTATGCATTGGTGACGTCATTGGCAGTTGGCCGCGCAAAATCTGTAAAAAAGGTTAGCGATACCATCCGCCAGGGGCGTTGCTCGCTTTTTTATATCGCGCTTGCGCGATATATTATCGACTTTTTAACTGTATTTATCGACGTTCTTTAACGGTATTTATCGATTTTTAAAACGTAAGAACTTTCGGAAAGGCAGATTCTGCGAATGGAGAGGTACGGAAAGGAGGGGCTAGGACTTGCTTAAATATGTTTAGGAACTGAGAGAGATTGTTCCGTTGGAGGTTGGTTTTAATATTACTATTGGGGGTGACATGGATGGTGGTGCGTGCTGTGATGGCGGTACAGTGGCTTTAATGTGTGTGGCAGCCGTTGTTGTGCAAGTACGGACGTTAATTGATTATTCAGGTTGAGGTTACAGATTATTTTGATACGCAAGGTTTATCGGTGCGGATTGTAATTGCACTTTTGGAAGTGGGTTTTTGCAAATGGAGAAATTCAGGGAAAGGGGCGAGGTATTGCTTAACTACGTTTAGGAGCTGAAAGGGGTTGATTAGGTGGAGTGTTGGATGATAAGGTGATCTAGATATGGTAATTATAGGGAAGGACCAATTGCTATTATGTAGCAATACCGATGGCAGTGTAGCGGTTATGTAATAAACAAAGCAACTACGACAAACTACTTAATAAAGGATATAAATACCTTAAAGCCAGTGCCGCATTGGGCAATAAAAGTCACACACAAAAGGTTAGCAGACAACCAAGAACACGCGCGTTCGGTGTGGTGTCGCTTCCAGGGCTCTCGTACAACCACTGTCTTCTGTAACCGTTCGAGTACGACTGACTGTCATTTCACGCACTTGCATTGCCGGCATAAGGTTGCACTAAAAACTGTAGAGTACCCGCACTAATGGTATTTATTGTCACCACTACCAAATTGTTCAATGATGACGTAACATGGAGGTTGGTTTTATTGTTGTGGTTGGGGGTATCTTAGATGCAAAGTGGCTGAAACGTGTACGTAGGTTGGTACAGTGTGTGGCGGCAGTTGTGCAAGTATGGGCGTTGCTGATTAAGGTCTTACGTTTAAAAGTGATACTTACAATCCCGCAAGCGCGGTATACTAGACGCAACGGCAGTTGGTAACGCTAATCTTTTAATACAGATTTTAGCGCGCCCATCTGTCAATGACATCACACAATATGCAAATTATTACGCGCAATTGACGGAATATATAAAATGTTAGAAATGAAGTATAAACAATACGGTACTTACATAAATAGGTACAGCTTACTACAGAATAAGTTAATGATGGCGTCTGCAACGACCATCGCGATTGCTCCGACTAGCTACGGCGGTCGTAGGCTGCTCCCAGGTTGTATCCAGATGAATCTTCTATGACCTATATGTAGAGAACTGCAGGATCAGGTTTATAGGAACAAATAAACAAAGATAAGCAAAGGAAATCTACATAATAAGATAAAGATACGATACCAGACACGACCACTCCACTCGAAGTTCAAAGGCAAAAAGCCACGTTTCCTCGGCGTCTCTCGGAAACTTCCTTTCAAATTTATGGCGCGAAAACTTCCGCACATCAAAACTAAAACTAACCAAAGTCTAGTGCCAAATTTGACACGTAACCAAGGTTGGAGTTAGAAATGATTTTAACATCGCAAGTTTTATCGATAGGTACGGATTGGAAGTGCGCTTTCGGAAGGACGAGTACTGCGTATAGAGAGATCCGGACGGAAGAGGCGAGGTTTTGCCTAACTAGATTCTGGAGCCTCGAGGGTGTCGTTTTGGTGGGTCAGTTTTAATGTTATTTCTGGGAATGGTTGGGATGATGGTGAGTGCTGTGAGGGCGATACGGTGGCTAAAACGTGTGTGGCAACAGTTGTTGTGCAGGTATGGGCGTTAATTGCCGATTGAGGTTGAGGTTAGAAACGTTTTTGACATCGCAAGGTTATCGGTGCGGATTATAATTGCTCTTTTGGAAGAGCAGGTAATGCGAATAGAGGGGTCCGAGAGGAAGCGGCAAGGTTTTGCTTGAGTAGATTTTGGACCCGCGAGGGTGTCGTTTCGGTAGGTTAGTTTTAATATTATTTATGGGAGTGGCTTAGATGGTGGTGCGTGCTGAGGGTGGCACCGTGGCTGAAACGTGTGTGGCAGTAATTGTAGTGCAGGTATGGGCGTAAGTTGCTGTTGAGGCTGAGGTTAGAAATAATTTTGACATTGAAAAGTTGATCGATGCGGATTGTAATTGCACTTTTGGAAAAGCGGATGCTGCGAATGGAGAGGTCCGGAAGGGAGAGGCGAGGTTTAGCTTAACTATGTTTAGGACCTGAGAGGAGTTGTTCCGGTAGAGGTTGGTTTTAATATTATTATCGGGGGTAGCTTGAAAGGTGGTGCGTGCTATGAGGGCGGCAAGTGGCTGAAACGTGTACGTATGTTGGTGCAGTGTGTGGCGGCAATTGTTGTGCAGGTGTGAGCGTTAATTGCTGATTGAGATTGAGATTAGAAGTAATTTTGAATTCGCAAGGTTTATCGCTGAGGATTGTAATTGCACTTTCGAAAAGGCGGATACAGCAAGTGGACAGGTTCGGAAGGACGGAGCGAAGGTTTTGCTTAACTACGTTTAAGAGCTTAGAGGGGTTGTTTAGGTGGAAGTTGGTTATGTATGGGAGTGGCTTGGATAGCGGTGTGTATTGCAAGGGCGGCACAGTGGATGAAACGTCTGTGGCAGCAGCTGTTGTGCAGGTATGGACGTTAATTGCTGATTCAGGTTGAGGTTACAAACGATTCTTACAATTTAAAACCGCGATAATTACAGTTAAAAAGTCGATAAATACATCGCGCAAGCGCGATATAAATAAGCGAGCGACGCCCCTGGCGGATGGTAGCACTAACCTTTTTACAGATTCTGCGCGGCCAACTGCCAATGACGTCACCAATGCACAAATTATATTGCGCAATAATCGGAAAATTTATATAAATTTAAGACAATAGGTAATACAGTAATTACTCACATGGTAGGTCCAGATTTCCACGAAGTACGCCTATCGTCCTTCAGGATAGATAAAGATGGTGGCTGCACGTCCCTAAGGGCTGCTGCTGGCCCTCTTACAAAAAACGGCAATTAACGGGGGTACGTCTTACGCACATCCCAATAGCTTGGACTTGATCTCAGGGCTCCACTCCAGCGTGGAATGCGGTTCTGCCTACGGCTGCAAATTTCGTCTACCTATGTAGGGAATGGACAGGAATACCAGGTATAAAGGGCGACAAACAAAGATAATTTAGGCAAGGGAATCTACATAGATAATAACAAGCACGATACGATACCTCAAACGTCCACTCCACTCGAAGGTTCAGGCAAAAAAGCTACGTTACATAAAGCACAGGAAACTTGTCCCCACTTTTCCCTACTCCACTCGCGTCGCGCGATCTGGCGCAAACGCACTGTGACGTAACGGAAATACGCGCCCCGAGTCTTTTGAAATTGTGGCGCGAAACTTCCGCACATCAAAATTAACCTAAAACAATGTTTAAGGGCAATTTGATTGGCACGTAACACGATTTTGGCACGCAAGGTGTATCGGCCATCGGCGGATTGTAATTGCACTTTAGGAAGGGCGGATTTTGCGAATGGAGAAGTCCTGAAGGAATGGACGAAAGTGTTGCTTAACTATGTTTCCGAGCTGAGAAAGGGTAGTTTTGGTAGAGGTTGGTTTTAATGTTATTATTGAGGGAGACTTGAATGGCGGCGCGTGCCGTGCGGGCGGCACAGTGGTTGAAACGTGTGTTGCAGCAGTTGTTGTTCAGGTATGTGCCGTATTGGCGTTAATTGCTGTTTGAGGCTGACGTTAGAAATAATTTTGACATCAGAAGATTTATTGGTGGGAATTGTAATTGTACTTTTGGAACGACGTATTTTGCGAATGGAAAGATCCGGAAGGAAGGGCCAACGTTTTGCTTAATTATGTTGTTGTGTTGTATTCGCAGGGCGTCCTTTTCAGGGGTTTTTGTGTTGTCAGTGTCTCTACGCTAAAACAATTCGTTGATGATCGATAAAGGGGGGGTGAGAGGCGATTGTCAACGGCGGTGGTTGAAGGAAATTTGTAGCTAGTAAGAATAAGGATGTGATCTGCAGATCTTGCTAGAGTCATGTATAACTTCGCTAGATTTTAAATACTCTTAAAATTTCAAATAATAAAGTAAAGCAATTTACAGTTGTTTTCTTTAGTAAGAAGACGAATCCACCACAATGTTTTGGAGGGGTTGTTCCGGTGGAGGTTGGTTTTAGTATTATTGTTGGGGGTGGTTTGGATGGTGGTGCGTGCTGTGAGGGCGGCGCAGTGGCTGAAACGTGTTTAGCAGCAGTTGTTGTGCAGGTATGTGCGTTAATTGCTAATTAAGGTTGACGAGAGGACTGATTTTGACGTCGCAAGGTTTATCGGTACCGATTGTGATTGCACTTTTAGAAAAGCGGATGTTGCGAATGGAGAGGTCCAGAAGAAAAGGGCGAAGTTTTGGTTAACTATGTTTAGGAGCTGAAAGGGGTTGTTCTGGTGGAAGTTGGGTTTAGTATTACTATTGGGGGTGGCTTAGATAGCGGTGCGTGCTGTGGGCGCGTCATAATGGCTGAAACGTGTGCGTAGTTGGTACAGCTTGTGGCGGCAGTTGTTATGAAGGTACGGGCGTTAATTGCTGATTGAGGCTATCTTACAATTTTAAAATGCAAATTCTTACGATTTAAAAAATCGATAAATACATCACGAAAGCGCGATGAAAAAGCGACGTCACGGGCGGTTGGTAACGCTAACCTTTGTACAGATTTTGGAGCGCCCATCTGACAATGACGTCACCAATGCACAAATTATATTACGCAATAATCGGAAAATATAAATTTAAGACAATAGTCTATATCAGCGAACAAATTAAACAATGGAGTACTTACATCAGAAATCCGGCGTCCTGCGGAGTTGAGTTAAAGTTGGCTTCTATTGAAGTCCATCAGAGCTACATCCCGGAGTGATTAGAGATGGTGCTCCGGCGTGGTATGCTAGCGGGGCATGGCCTCCTATTTGTCCTACGGGTCGTGCAGTACGGTTTGCCAACGGCTACAAATTTCTTCTACCTATGCAGGGAACGGATGAGGAAACATGGTAAGGGCGACAAACAAAGATAATCAGGCAAGGATATCTACATAGATAAAGATAACGATACGTTACCGAAAAACGTCCACTGCACTCGGAGGTTCTGGCTAAAAAGCAACGTTACAGAGACTCACGGAAACTTCTCCCCACTTTGTCCATATTCCACTCGCGTCGCGCGATCTGGCGCAAACGCACTGTGACGTGACGGAAATACACGCCTAGTCTTTTGAATTTGTGGCGCGAAACTTCCGCACGACAAAATTAACCTAAAACAATGTTTAAGGGCCAATTTGGCACGTAACAGCTATGGTTATAAATGATTTTGAAATCGGACGGTTTTTCCGCGTGGATTGTAGTTGCACTTTTGTAGAGATAGATACTGCGAATGGAGAAGTCCGGAAGGGCGGAACGAGATTTTGTCGTTTGTGAGCTAATAGGAGTTGTTCCGGTGGAGGTTGGTTTTAATGTTATTATTAGGGGTGGCTTGAATGGTGGTGCATGCTATAAAAGAGACAGTGGCTGAAACGTGTGTGAAACGGGCACAAGTATGGCGTTAATTGCTAAGTTCTAAATGTTTTAAGATTTTCTCTACCTAGTGGAGTCTGGCCTTATATATCTGTTTGTCCCTGGCAATTAAGGCAATATCGTTGCAGAATGTATTGCGCGTTGTTTCTGTAGATCTTATTTCTGTCACGAAATGCGTACTAGTTATTGCGGAGATGTTCTTAAGACTTGCTGTTGATATGGTTTCAGTTTTGTCCCATGCGCGTTTGGATTTTTGTGTGTTTGGCAACACTGAGCTTACAGACGATACTCGGAATCTTAGTGGTGAGTGTAAAGTTCTGGTGGATCTCTGGAAAAGCATCAAAGAATCGACGACAGTTGGAAGCAGTGGAAAGTTTGTCGTTACCCAAGAAGTACTAGTAGAGGTCATCGATGTAGTCTTAAAGGGATGGATAGTATCTTGGTACCATCACTGGTGGTTTAATTTAGTGGAATTTAAAAGAGTTAATGATCTTCACTGCGATATGTTTTATAGACGTATGGGAATAAAGAGAATCTATATATAAATATATCTATATATAAATAGCGTAAGCGGTTAGCTTGTTCCAATTTTAGCTTCAACATTATAAGGGCAATATACGCATATTATACATAAAAAAATTCAGCTTGAAGCGTAGATTTGCCAAAAACTATTAAAATTGGAAAATATTGTACCACTACGGAGTTATGATAAACATGCAAAAAAAGTCATAGCGATAATATTATAAATTTTAATACGCTGCGCGCGCGTTAGCGCGGGTTAGCACTAGTTAAATAAAATACTTAGACGAATCAGTGTACTTAGTTTGAACATCGTCAATCCTGGTCGTTGATTGGCTAAAAGTTACAACGTTCATAAATTATGTAAGGTTACAACTCACCCGTGACGTTCCAAATTCCGATGCACCTTTGACAGCTACTTATTTTATACTTGTTTGAAATAGAACTAAATAAAAATTCAATAATCCAAACAATGTTTATTTTTATTGTTTCTTTTGTGATATAATTTATGTTTTTGTTAAATATGCCAAGCAGATCACAGCTGACAAAGGATCTAAACGGTACGTATTTCCTGCAAAAACAAACGAAAATCAACTGTTTACACTTCCTGAACAAAAGGGGAGTGTCTTTAGATTTTGAATTTGGTGCTTAATTCTTCCAAATATCAGCGGTTTTTTGGGTAAGAGGGTTTATTAACATTGCGGCTTGCACGCCCTTGAACCTATTTCCGCGCATTTTTCGTGCAAAATTAATTCACTTGTTTTGTTTACAGAAAGTATAAAATTACTCCTAGGAAAACAAGTGAAAATCTTGTTTAAAAATGTCCTTCGACTGGAGACCAAGGGAGATAAGACTGAAAATCGAGTTTTGGTAAGTAATATGAGTCATTTTTAAATTGTATGTAATTATTGTTTACATTGATGATTAATAACGAATACACACTTGATTGTGGTTTATGAATAACTGGAAATCGTGGGTTCAATCAGGATTTTTTACTAGGTAACGCTAAAAATAAACTGATACGTTTGGACGATGTTGTAGTTGTTTTAATATTCGTATCAGTGGCCGCCCTGGATTGATGACCCTCGTACTCAATTTATCAGATTTGCTTGGTACGTGTTATGTGATGCCGTAGTGCCTGCCTGTTTATACTTGGTAGAAATCAGCCTCTGTTAATAAAATACTAAGGTTAGGCGAACTACCGCTGTGCTGTACTCAAACACGCTGCATATTGGAAATAAACTTGACTAACTTCGGCTCTTCCAAATTAATCCGTCTGGCGTAAAGAAAGGCTTCTGACCGATTTCGCTCGATTGGTTTATATAGCATCAACTTCTAACCTAGAAGGTGATCAATTTCATCATTACGGTTTTCGATTGCTTTTAACGTACCGATAGCTTTTGTGTTTCAGCTTTAGCTGTCCACTTCGTTAATTTTTGTATGTGGACGGTTTTCCACTGATGTAAGCCTGTCGTTTAGGTGTACGTAACATTTGGTGCATGCGCTGAAAATACATTTTTTTCATAATACTAAAGGAATTGGCAATTATTGAACTGGCTTTGCGCTGTGTTAAATTGGGGTGGTTGGCACAGGGCACATTGCGACGTCGTAAAGTTTGCTTGATATTGCAGTCGTATGACTCTAAGGCAAGGTTTTTTAGTATTTATACCGTTCTTTACTAACGACCGAACAATCTCTTGTACTAAATCTATCCGTGTTTTAATCTTTGACGGTTTAATGGCGTTGTTTTTCATTAACAGTAACAGCCCGAGCATTTTTATGCGGTGTTGTAGCGTATACTTTAATATTGTAGATGTACACTGGACAACAAATGTATATGGATAATTTTGAAAATGGTGTTCCGTTAAATAAATTATTATTATTATTATTAAAAAACTCTCTTGGTACGATCCAGTTCCTGAAACTATTCGAATGAAATATACTTCTTATAGACAAGACTTAATAGTTCTCAATGATTTAAAAATTCCTAGACATGCATTATGCCAAAACTTCACTGAAATAGAATTTTATGCGTTTTGTGATGCATCTCTTCTTGGATACGGTGCCTGTGTATACTTGTGATCCAAGGATGAAAATGGTTATTTTCAAGTTTCACTTCTATGTGCTAAATCTAAGGTTGCTCCATTAAAACCTATTACCATACCAAAACTCGAGCTGTGTGCTGCACTACTTCTTTCAAAACTTATAGAACAGGTTCATAAGGCTTTGAATTTAAACCTTTCCAAATGTTTTTTATGGTGCGTTTCCACAATTGTTCTGGGATGGTTGAAGACCAGTCCTAATCTTTTAAAGACCGTGTTGCTGATATCCAATGTTTAACTTCACATGCATTGTGGAGACACGTTCCTACAAGTTCAAATCCAGCAGACCTCCTCTTTAGAGGTGTGTCTCCTCAACAGCTAAAATTCTACATGCTTTGGTGGAATGAACCCAAGTGTCTACAAGGGGATGAATCATTTTGGCCAAATCTCGATATTCGTGTTTCCAATTTACCTGAGCTGAATGTCAGGGTGCAATGTCTTTCTACTATCATCTTAGATGGCAACATATTTAATAATTGTTCCAGTTTAACTCGACTTGAACGAGTCACTGCATATTATTTACGTTTCATAAATAATTGTTCGAAAACAAAACCTAAACTACTTGAACCTCTTTCCTCGCAAGAACTTCAAATTTCTTTACTTACTTTAATACGCGTATCATAAAACGAATCATTTTCCGAGGAACTAAAGCAGCTCTTTCAGAAAGGCTCATTCAAGGCAAAATCCAATTTAT
Source organism: Platerodrilus igneus (assembly GCA_036346225.1). Lineage (NCBI taxonomy): Eukaryota > Metazoa > Arthropoda > Insecta > Coleoptera > Lycidae > Platerodrilus > Platerodrilus igneus. The sequence continues at coordinate 2,984,674 of JARFIW010000549.1, read as the reverse complement.
TAAAGCTGTTAGGTTTTTTTCGTGGCAGCCACGTTGGGTACCCAATTTATGCTACGTTGGCTCGTAGCCGTGCATAACCCAAAGAAAATCAAAGAAATGACCGGGCTCAATCGGAGAGTAGGGGGGGTTGTAGAAAGCAGACTGACCTATGATGTATGCGGCGGTAAGGAGTTAGTAACAGTACCTGCAATAAAAGAAATTAGAATAGCAAACCTGCAATAAAAAAGATTAGTCCTGCAAACCTGAAATAAAGAAAAAGCATAGCAGCAAGGCAAAGTCTAAGTTATTCAATACTTGGTAGAATGTAAAAAAAAACTGTTTGGATAATCTATATAATCTAACAACGGTAAAAGCAATACAAAAATTTTTAGTACAAAGTGAGGTAATATTGGGGAGTAGCAGAAACGTTTCCTCACACACCAATTAAACATAAATCAGACAAAATGTTTACAAAAGATAAATAGATAAGACACAATTGGTATGAGTAATTCAGTAGTATTGATTTTTCTTTCTTTCTTTTTTTTCCTATGTTTTAAAATAGCATGCAAGTCTATTGTAAAAGGTATCAGAACGACAAAGATATGGTAAAGCAACGAATAGATATTTAAAGTAATAACCAGTAGGAAATAGCTCAACTTACAAAAGTCCTTCAGCAACGCTTCCTTGCAACTGAAGTGTGGGATTCAACGATGTCCTGCACTAACGAAGCACTTCACCCTTGACTGTGAGGGTGTTGATAGAACTTATCACACGTTACACTAATCACACCTACGTATTTCACTGGGGTTAGCAGCAGACAATATCACGCGTCGGAACTATGTAGTTGATAAATTTCTTGGTAATTCTATTTCCTAAAACAATAATTTCGAAATATTCTGTAGCACTAGTTTAACTTCAACTGGGACCAAATGTATATTATTTTCATAAACATCCCAAAAAGCAGTGAGAAACTTCAATCAATACCTTTGTAAGCCGGTAATCTGTTATAGTTCGCAAACACGAAACTTGCACAAGCAAAGATCTGTTGTAGATTCTTTGTTGTTAGAAAATTCAGAAACTACAGTATCACTGTATTTTAATAATCCAAAGTATGCATTACTCTGAGAAGGAAACAGGACCGCGAAACTAGATCGCACCCACAGTTTAAATATCAAAAGACAAAACAACTAAAAGAACCATAACGGGTCAAGCACGTGTATCACTAAAGAAAGTCCGTCAAATGTTCCTTAAAACATTTATCTCACAGGAAAAACAACTAAAAACAATCAGTAAAGCTACGCGTATCACTAAAACCATCAGTCCATGACCTTAAAACCGCGCTTGTGGTCAATCAAAACACGTTACATATAAAGTATACTTCCTTCAAAAGCCATAAGAACTACACTGCCTACAGTTAATATACAATTTTTATTTCACAAGAAAACCAACTAAAACCGTGTCGAATTGTTCATGAACAACAAGGAAACAGTATTTTTAACGTAATTAATATCTAGGAACAAAGAACAAACTACAACTTTCAAAGCAAACAGGACACAGTATTATCAATGTAAACAATATATAGGAACAAAGAACAAACGACAACTGCTCGTCTGTAGATATAAAATCGTTGTTATTACAACCGCTTATCGCCTATCAACTCGACTCGTATATCCACATAAGGAACAAAAATGTATATCTACTAATTACTTACGAGCTGTTTATCATTTTCGATAAGTTTATTAATGAAAATCAATCTTCAAATTAATACACTTTTAAAGTAATACACACGAGTTAAATTGCATACAATTCTGCATTATTCTGAAGTACTTACTTGATACAAACAAATATAAAATATAGAAATAGTAATTGCAGAAAGGTATTTACGAATTGAGTAGTGTAAAATGTTTAACTATAAAAATGCCCGTTACAGATTCCCCTAGCAAAATAAAGACGTCGGGTGAGAAAAAAAGAAAACGACAGACAAGGAACCAAACAAAAAATTATTTTATCCGGTTCAAGGACCAACACCAATATAAGAAAAAGAACATTTTGTTTTTTCAAAAGAAGACAGAGTCATCTATCGCAACCAACAACGACAGAATAGGTAAAGAAAGCATTAAGTAAACACCCAATGAGGATTAAAGGTCTTAGCTACTTTCAAAATCGTCAAAAGAAGGATGTCCCCAAAAAGGGACATTTCTGTTCTCCACCTCAAAGAAAAGTTTTGGCTTCCCGCGGAGAAACCAAGAGGAAAGAAAAAAAAACGAGGAAGAAAACTCATAGCAAACCAACTAGACGACACAACTGTCATCCTCAAGTGTGCAGCAAAGAAAGAACCAAGACAAAGCAAAGAGCAAAGGCAAGCTAGTACACAACCTAAAATACTTCCAACTGAGGTAACACAGATTCGTATGAAACGATTACTCAAGCAGAGTATGGCTAACAGACCTACAGAAGCGACCAAGTCGAAATCCCTAAAGGAAAAGAAAATAGATCTGAAGCCTACTTCAGGGAATGGATGTAGAAAGCGACTATAATAGTCAAATAGTGAACAAATGGTAGAACTAGCCAGAAGAAAAAGGTCACGGGAAACTAAGAGTAAAGAAATCCACAGGGAAAGATAGGTAAGCAGTAGCAATCGGAGAGGACCAAGGTGTAAAGGCATAAACGCTGCCAAAGTCGTCAAAGGACGGATGTCTCTTTAGAAAAGAAACAGCACAGTTTCCAACCTCAAGAAATTGATTTCGCGCGTGCAGAAACCAAAGAGGGCGGGGCGTAGAGCGGGCGGGGCGTAGAAAAGGCGGGGCGTAGAGCGGGTGGGGCGTAGAGAGAGCGGGGCGCAGAGTTCAAAAATCTTCTTTAATGATTTGAATAGGAAAAAAAATCGGAAGTGGCAGAAGGCCATCGAGTTACACCTTCCGCTTTGACACATATATTGTTGAGACCTTCCTTAATGCATCTGCTAAAACCAAATTTACTTGCAATCCGTATGGGTATCAAAATTGACCCGTGTAAGTTTCAAAAACCATCTTTTAATGATATAAATAGGAAAAAAATCAGAAGTGGCAGAAGGCTATTGAGTTTCACATTCCACTTTGGCACATATATTGTAAAGACCTTCCTTCATGCACCTGCAAAAACCAAATTTAATTGCGACCCGTATGGGTATCGAAATCGTCCCATGTAAGCTTCGAAAACCATCTTTTAATGTTATTAGCTTACACACAAATGAAGCATACAAAATTACGAATTTGAAATATGAAACAGCTAGACGTTTCTGTTAATTAGATGTATGTTTTTTCCTGATGGCTTGATTATTGAGTTGCATATAAGCTCTTACACTTTCTTCATAGTAATTGATCAAAACACTAGTGACTAGAGAAAACTAAATTCAAAATAATCAGCCAAGATAGAATGTGTAACTCGATGGTCTTCTGCCACTTGTTTTTTTCTTATTTATATGATTAAAAGATGATTTTTGAAGCTTAGACGGGTCGATTTTAATACCCATATGGGTTGCAAGTAAATTTGGTTTCAGCAGGTGCATTAAGGAGGGTCCTAACAATATATCTGCTAAAGCAGAAGGTGTAACTCGATATCCTTCTGCCACTTCTGATTTTTTTTTTATTTATATCATTAAAAGATAATTTTTGAAGCTTACACGGGTCGATTTTGATACCCATACGAGTCGCAAGTAAATTTAGTTTTTGCCAGGTGCATTAAGAAAGGTCTTAACAATATATGTGTCAAAGCGGAAGGTGTAACTCGATAGCCTTCTGCCACTTCTGATTATTTTCCTATTCAAATCATTAAAGAAGATTTTTGAACCTGACACGGGTCGTTTTTGATACCTATACGAGTCGGGTCGCAAGTAAATTTGGTTTTTGCAGGTGCATTAAGGAAAGTTTCAACAATATATCTACTAAAGCGGAAGGTGTAACTTGATAGCCTTCTACCACTTCTGATTATTTTCCTATTCGTATCATTAAAGAAGATTTTTGAACCTTACACGGGTCGTTTTTGATACCTATACGAGTCGGGTCGCAAGTAAATTTGTTTTTAGCAGGTGCATTAAGGAGGGTCCTAACAATATATCTGCTAAAGCAGAAGGTGTAACTTGATAGCCTTCTGATACTTCTGATTTTTTTTCTTTTTATATCATTAAAAGATGATTTTTGAAGCTTACACTGGTCGATTTTGATACTCATACGGGTCGCAAGTAAATTTGGTTTTTGCAGGTGCATTAAGGAAGGTTTTAACAATATATCTGCTAAAGCGGAAGGTGTAACTTGATAGCCTTCTGCCACTTCTGATTATTTTTCTATTCAAATCATTATAAGAAAATTTTTGAAGCTTACACGGGTTGTTTTTGATACCTATACGGGACGGGTCGCAAGTAAAATTGGTTTTTGCAGATGCATTAAAGAAGGTCTTAACAATATATCTGCTAAAGCGGAAGGTGTAACTCGATAGCCTTCTGTCACTTCTGAATTTTTTTCTATTTATATCATTAAAAGATGATTTTTGAAGCTTACATGGGTCGATTTTGATACCCATACGGATCGCAAGTAAATTTGGTATTTGCAGGTGCATTAAGGAAGGTCTTAACAGTATATCTGCTAAAGCAGGTATAACTTGATGGCCTTCAGCCACTTGATTGGTTTCCTATTTATATCATTAAAAGATGATTTTTGAAGCTTTGGCGGGTCGATTTTGATACCCATACGGATCGCAAGTAAATTTTGTTTTTGCAGATGCGTTAAGGAAGGTCATAACAATATATGTGCCAAGGGGGGGGAGGGTTTGAAAGATCATTTGGTTCTAATGGGGCTTTAAGGGTGGTCATTTCAATAGTTGTGCCAGGGCGGAAGGTGTAAGTGTAACTCCATTTCTGAAATCGCCTTTTATCTATTCAATAAGGTCTGCACGAAAAATTTACTGCTGGGATTTTACTGCCAGTTGTACATCTTCTTCCTCGTAAAAATTACTGCTAGAATTTTACTGATAACTTCACACCTTTCAAAATAAGTAGCAAAATTTCTGTTTCTCAACGCTGAATAGTTTTCCTATCCAGGAGGTTTCCTGTACCTGATAAAACCATTAACGATAAATATTTTACCCAAAGTAAGAAGCACAAGTTCTGTGTTTGGGTTTTTCCCCAACGCACGTTTGCTATGCTTAACAATAACTTTAACGTTAAATAGTTTTTCCTATGCAGAAGGTTTCCTGTACTTGATAATACCTTTAGCAATGAATATTTTGCCAAAAATGTTAGAAAAATTCTATTTGCAGGTTTTTTTCTAACTCATTTCGTATGCTTAACAATACCTTTAACGTTGAATAATTTGCCGATGCTTGATAATACCTTTGACGAAGAATATTTTGCCCAAAATAACAAAAATTCTGCCTTCGGGTTGTTCCTAATGCAGGTTTCTCATACTTAACAATATCTATAAAGTCGATAGTACCTTTAACGATGAATATTTTTCTCAAAATACGACTTTTTGCGTGGTTTTGACAGTACAGATTTTCTGTTTCACTTACCTTTTCATAATAGTCCAGTTTTCGATATGGTAATAAATAGCAGTAATCCTGTTTTTGTGATTTTCTCAATAAAGGTCGTCTCATGTGCTACATATCTCAAAAAGGCGATAATAGTCGTTTTCGGGGTGCTATTATTTATTTTAGAATCTTCAGAATTACTTATTTTTACGAACCTGAATTCCCAAATCGAAAATAATTTTGATAGACGATCTGCATGAGTAAAAACACTCAAACAACTCTTAATAAAAACATTTATTTCCTTATAATTATTAAAAACTAACCAAGATTATTCGTCGTCCTCGACATCTAATTTACAAATATCTTCGTACTCGACACCTTTCACTTTGCGTCCTTGCAATAAACCAGTTGCGATTTCAATTTCGGTGCAAAAGTTTTGTTCGTCAATCGATAACAAAGTTGCCGTTTGTCCTCTGTATGCGCCATTTACAACTTTAACTAACTTACCGAGTGCTGGAATTACAGTTTCTACGTGTACTTGATCCAACTTTAATTTATGACCCGAGTCGAGCATTTTTACAACAGCTGCATACTTATCTCTAACGTCTATAATTACCCCTTTCTGTTTGTAGTATTTATCGCCTAACGTTTTCGTTATGACTTTGATAACGATTCCCTGCGTAAGCCAGTAATCTTTACGGTTGGCCTTTTCTTTGATTTGTTCTTCCTTGGCCATTATTTCACCTAGTGCCGATTTGGTGACTGTTTCTTTCTTGAAGCTTTTCGTGCTCTTGGTACTCTTGGAGCTCTTGGTGCTTTTAACATCCCAATCGACTTCTTTTTTAATTAATTTATGGATAGGCGTAGGAGCAATTGCGTTATTCTTGATACCGTTTAGCCGTAAGTCGAGCGTTATTTTTTCTTCTTCGTCCTGCCGATTTAATTCTGTAAATTCAGTCTCCTTAGATGACGATGACGACGACGTTGCTTCCTGTCCGTGCTTAACTTGACTTTCAATAAACTCCTGGAGTTTCTCTTCGTCATCTTTGTCTAACTTCAACTTCTTGTTTTTACGTTCCTGTGCTGCAATCGTATCTGGATCGCGTTCAATGTACGTTATAAACCAACCCTTTTCGGTTTCTTCTATCTTGCATTTACCTGTAGCGCCTAGCCATCTCACATAACCCCCTAAGGTGACCCAACGTGTTGAATTCATATGAACATGAGCGCGGTCTTTTATGTACTCTTGATAAACCCGATTAGCACTGACGCGTTTTGAACCAAACTGGCGCCGCAGGATATCCGAATATCCTTTGTTGAATTCGTTCGAGAAGTTTTGGATGTATTCTTTAGAGTTGTCGACGAAGAGTAGGATTTGGCGTTGGTGCGATTCGGACATTAAGTGGCACTTGAAACCGTTGTCGTCTCGGCATTGTTTCTGGCACATTTGGCAGTACCATCGTAGTTTTTGGAGCCCCTTGGATTTCATCTTGTTGGAGAGGTATTTAGGTGTTCCATATTCAGCGCGCGGCATTTTTACTGATTGTTTTTATCCTCTACGTTTTTACAAAACAAAACAAAACAAGACCTCGAATTGACAAACCTTTAAATGTCAATATTCGATGCTTGACAGTTGTCATCATGTGGCAGACATACGTAGGCTACAATTTTAAATACGTAAATTCATATTATTCAAACACACACCTCGCATGTACCAACCACTAGATTTTTAAAGATTTGTATTGAAGAATAATTAGTTTGTATTAAAAAAAGACATAATTTTAGCAAACTTTAGTTTAAGAAAGCGCTTTTTAGGGTTTTTAGACTGGAAATAAAATTAAAAACCAGTAATTATTTGTAGAATTAATTTTAATTGTGTTTTTCACCTTACCAAAGTGCATTTATAGATTATTTTAATAATATTTAATAATAAACAATTGTATTTAAAATACAATTAGCAAAATACTCAAATACTATTTTTATAAATTTAATAATAGATTTATTGGCGAACATTTAACGGTTCAAATATTAAAACATGTGGCTCAATTTAATAATTATAACAAATAAAAAATTTCATTCATAGAAAGCGATTGACTAAGAGTTCCCATAACACATATCGCGTTTCCTTTTTGAATAGTAATACTAATCCTCTGCATCAGATAAGACGGAGATTGCATCAATAATTACGATTCGTTGCCGACAATCCCAAAAATTAACTCTAAACTTGCATCGATTATAAAAATTCGTTTACAAAAAATCCCAAAATTGTATGGAGTAATTTTTGTTGATGATAATCCTAAAAATAAATCCTCCGATTGTATCAATAATTCTGATTCATTGACGACAAATCCCAAAATTGCATCAATAATTAAGATTCGCTGCCGACAATCCCAAAAATAAACTCTAAACTTGCATCGATAATAAAGATTCTTTTACAAAAAATCCCAAAATTGTATGGAGTAATTTTGTTGATGATAATCCCAAATAAATCCTCCATTGTATCAATAATTTGATTCATTGACGAATCAAAATTGCATCAATAATTAATTCGCTGACAATCCCAAAAATAAATCTAAACTGCATCATAAAGATTCTTACAAAAATCCCAAAATTGTATGGAGTAATTTTTGTTGATGATAATCCCAAATAAATCCTCCATTGTATCAATAATTTGATTCATTGACGACAAATCCCAAAATTGCATCAATAATTAAGATTCGCTGCCGACAATCCCAAAAATAAACTCTAAACTTGCATCGATAATAAAGATTCTTTTACAAAAAATCCCAAAATTGTATGGAGTAGTTTTTGTTGATGAAAATCCTAAAAATAAAACCTCAAATTATATCAATAATTATGATTCATTGACGACAAATCCCAAAATTGCATCACTAATTAAGATTCGCTGCCGACAATCCCAAAAATAAACTCTAAACTTGCATCGATAATAAAGATTCTTTTACAAAAATCTCAAAAATGTATGGAGTAATTTTTGTTGATGATAATCCCAAAAATAAATCCTCCAATTGTATCAATAATTCTGATTCATTGACGTTAAATTCCAAAATTGCATCAATAATTAAAATTCGCTGCTGACAATCCCAAAAATAAACTCTAAACTTGCATCGATAATAAAGATTCTTTTACAAAAAATCCCAAAATTGTATGGAGTAATTTTTGTTGATGATAATCCCAAAAATAAATCCTCCGATTGTATCAATAATTATGATTCATTGACGACAAATCCCAAAATTGCATCAATAATTAAGATTCGCTGCCGACAATCCCAAAAATAAACTCTAAACTTGCATCCATAATAAAGATTCTTTTACAAAAAATCCCAAAATTGTGTGGAGTAATTTTGTTGATGAAATCCCAAAATAAACCTCCATTTATCAATAATTATGATTCATTGACGACAAATCCCAAAATTGCATCAATAATTAAGATTCGCTGCCGACAATCCCAAAAATAAACTCTAAACTTGCATCGATAATAAAGATTCTTTTATAAAAAATCCCAAAATTGTATGGAGTAATTTTTGTTGATGATAATCCCAAAAATAAATCCTCCATTGTATCAATAATTATGATTCATTGACGACAAATCCCAAAATTGCATCAATAATTAAATTCGCTGCCGACAATCCCAAAAATAAATTCTAAACTTGCATCAATAAAAAGATTCTTTTACAAAAAATCCCAAAATTGTATGGAGTAATTTTTGTTGATGATAATCCCAAAAATAAATCCTCCAATTGTATCAATAATTCTGATTCATTGACGACAAATCCCAAAATTGCATCCATAATTAAAATTCGCTGCCGACAATCCCAAAAATAAACTCTAAACTTGCATCGATAATAAAGATTCTTTTACAAAAAATCCCAAAATTGTATGGAGTAGTTTTTGTTGATGAAAATCCTAAAAATAAAACCTCAAATTATATCAATAATTATGATTCATTGACGACAAATCCCAAAATTGCATCACTAATTAAGATTCGCTGCCGACAATCCCAAAAATAAACTCTAAACTTGCATCGATAATAAAGATTCTTTTACAAAAATCTCAAAAATGTATGGAGTAATTTTTGTTGATGATAATCCCAAAAATAAATCCTCCAATTGTATCAATAATTCTGATTCATTGACGTTAAATTCCAAAATTGCATCAATAATTAAAATTCGCTGCTGACAATCCCAAAAATAAACTCTAAACTTGCATCGATAATAAAGATTCTTTTACAAAAATCCCAAAATTGTATGGAGTAATTTTGTTGATGATAATCCCAAAATAAATCCTCCGATTGTATCAATAATTATGATTCATTGACGACAAATCCCAAAATTGCATCAATAATTAAGATTCGCTGCCGACAATCCCAAAAATAAACTCTAAACTTGCATCCATAATAAAGATTCTTTTACAAAAAATCCCAAAATTGTGTGGAGTAATTTTTGTTGATGATAATCCCAAAAATAAATCCTCCGATTGTATCAATAATTATGATTCATTGACGACAAATCCCAAAATTGCATCAATAATTAAGATTCGCTGCCGACAATCCCAAAATAAACTCTAAACTTGCATCGATAATAAAGATTCTTTTACAAAAATCCCAAAATTGTATGGAGTAATTTTAGTTGATGATAATCCCAAAATAAATCCTCCGATTGTATCAATAATTATGATTCATTGACGACAAATCCCAAAATTGCATCAATAATTAAGATTCGCTGCCGACAATCCCAAAAATAAACTCTAAACTTGCATCGATAATAAAGATTCTTTTATAAAAAATCCCAAAATTGTATGGAGTAATTTTTGTTGATGATAATCCCAAAAATAAATCCTCCGATTGTATCAATAATTATGATTCATTGACGACAAATCCCAAAATTGCATCAATAATTAAGATTCGCTGCCGACAATCCCAAAAATAAATTCTAAACTGGCATCAATAAAAAAGATTCTTTTACAAAAAATCCCAAAATTGTATGGAGTAATTTTTGTTGATGATAATCCCAAAAATAAATCCTCCGATTGTATCAATAATTATGATTCATTGACGACAAATCCCAAAATTGCATCAATAATTAAGATTCGCTGCCGACAATCCCAAAAATAAACTCTAAACTTGCATCGATAATAAAGATTCTTTTACAAAAAATCCCAAAATTGTATGGAGTAATTTTTGTTGATGATAATCCCAAAAATAAATCCTCCGATTGTATCAATAATTATGATTCATTGACGACAAATCCCAAAATTGCATCAATAATTAAGATTCACTGCCGACAATCCCAAAAATAAACTCTAAACTTGCATCGATAATAAAGATTCTTTTACAAAAATCCCAAAATTGTATGGAGTAATTTTGTTGATGATAATCCCAAAAATAAATCCTCCGATTGTATCAATAATTATGATTCATTGACGACAAATCCCAAAATTGCATCAATAATTAAGATTCGCTGCCGACAATCCCAAAAATAAATTCTAAACTGGCATCAATAAAAAGATTCTTTTACAAAAATCCCAAAATTGATGGGAAATTTTTTGGATTTAAAAAACCCAAAATAAATTTTTTTTGGAAATCCCAAAATTAAATATTTTACAAAAAAAATTAAATTCAATTAAAGATTCCCCAAAAATCCCAAAATTTAAATTTTTGTGGAAATAAAAAAAAACCCCAAATTTATTAAAAAATTTTTTAAAAAATCCCAAAATTTAAATTAAATTTTAAAATAATTTAAAAAAAATAAAATTTTTCAAAATAATTAGAAAATTTTTAAAATCCCAAAATAAATTAAACTTTGCATCCCAAAAAAATTTAAAAATTCCCCAAATAAAATTTTTAAAATTTTAAAAAAAAAATTTTTAAATTTGGGAATTTTGTTATTAAATAAAAAATATTCATTGACAAAAATAAAATTTAAAAAAAGGGGCAATCCCAAAAAAATTTAAATTGCTTAAAAAATTTTCAAAAATAAAAAATTTTGGAAATTTTTAATTTTTTAAAAAATCCCAAAATTTTAAAAATTTTTATTGAAAATCCCAAAATTAAAATTATTGGGCAATAAAATATTCAATTGAAAAAAATTTTCAAAAAAAATTAAATTTGAAATAAAAAAAAAATCCCATTTATTAAAATTTGTTTTTTCCCAAAAAATCCCAAAATTGATTAAAATTAATTTTTTGGAAACCCAAAATAAATCCCTTTTAATAAAAGATTCTTTCCAAAAACCCAAAATTTATTAATTTTGGATTAAATCCCAAAAAAAACCCCAAATTGAAAATAGATTTTTTAAAATCCCAAAATTGGGAATAATTTTTGATTAACCCCAAAAAAACCCCAAATTGATCAATAATTAAAGATTCTTTCAAAAACCCAAAAAAAAATTTGTTATGAAATTTTAAAAAAAACCCCAAATTGATATAATTTTTTTAAAAATCCCAAAATTAAATTTAAATAATAAAAAAATCCCAAAAAAAAAATTTAATTAAAAAATCCCAAAAAAAATTTAAAAATTTTGGAAATTTTTAAAAAACCCAAAAATTTATGAAATTTTTTTAAAACCCAAAATAAAATTTTTTATAATTTAAAAATTAAACCCGAAACAAAAATTTAAAAATTTCCATAAAAATTTCCCCAAAAACCCAAAAATTAAAAATTTGGAAATAAAAAAATAAACCCCAAATTTTTAAAAAATTAAAAAAATTTTTATAAAAAAATTAAACCCCAATAAAAAAAATTAAATTGCCAAATAAAAATTTACAAAAAAATTTGGTTAAAAATTTTTTAAAATCCCAAAAAAATTTTTTTAAAAATCCCAAAATTAAATTAAAATCCCAAAATAATTTTTTTCCCAATAAAATTATTAAAAATTTTAAAAAATTCCCAAAAAAAATCCCTTTGGAAAATTTTTTAAAAACCCAAAATTATTAAAATTTTTTAAAAAATCCCAAAAAAATTAAATTTTTTTTAATTTCCCCAAAAAACCCCAAAAATAATTTAAATTCATCGAAAAAAAATTTAAAAATTAAATTGTGTAAAATTTTTAAAAAACCCAAAAATTTATGAATTTTTAAATTTTTAAAAAAATCCCAAAATTGAAATTTTTAAATTCCCCAAAAATCCAAAATAAATTTAAATTGCTGAAAAAAAAATTTTAAATTGTGAAATAAAAAAATTTTAAAAAATTTTAAAATTTTTTTAAAAATCCCAAAATTTATTAAATTTTTTTAAAATCCCAAAAAAAATCCCAAATTGATCAATAATTAAAGATTCTTTCAAAAATCCCAAAATTTATAAATTTTTGAAATTTTAAAAAAAACCCCAAAATTGTTAAAAATTTTTTTTAAAAATCCCAAAATTTTAAATTTAAAATTTTTTAAAATCCCAAAAAAACCCCAAATTGATCAATAATTAAATTTTCCCAAAAATCCCAAAAAAATTTTTTGTGAAATCCCAAAAAAAATCCCAAATTGATAAAATTTTTTAAAAATTTCCCAAAATAAAATTGATTTTTTAAAATCCCAAAAAAAAAATTCCAAATAAAAAATTCTTTCAAAAATCCCAAAATTTAAAATTAAATTGGAAAATAAAAAAACCCCAAATTTTATAATTTTTTTTTACAAAATAAAATTGATAAAATTTAATTTTTAAAAATCCCAAAAAAATTCAAACAAAATAAAATTCCAAATCCCAAAAAATTTAAATTTTTAAATCCCAAAAAAAACCCCAAATTTTATAATTTGTTTTTCAAAAAACCCAAAATTGATAAAATTTAATTTTTTAAAAATCCCAAAATAAATCAAATTTTAAAAAAATTCCAAAAATCCCAAAATTTATAAATTTTTATAAATCCCAAAAAAAACCCCAAATTGATATAATTTGTTTTTCAAAAAACCCAAAATTGATTAAAATTAATTTTTGGAAATCCCAAAAAAATCAAATTTTAAAATTAAAGATTCTTTCAAAAATCCCAAAATTTATAAATTTTTTGAAAACCCCAAAAATCCCCAAATTGAAATTTAAAATTTAAAAAAACCCAAAATTTAAATAATTTTTTTGGAAATCCCAAAATTCCAAATTAAAAATTTTTAAAATCCCAAAAAAAAAATTTGGATATAAATCCCAAAAAAAACCCCAAATTGATATAATTTGTTTTTTCAAAAAACCCAAAATTGATAATAATTTTGTTATGGAAATCCCAAAAAAAATTTTTGATCAATAATTAAAGATTCTTTCAAAAATCCCAAAATTTATAAATTTTATAAATCCCAAAAAAAACCCCAAATTGATAAATTTTGTTTTTTCAAAAAACCCAAAATTGATAAAATTTTGTTATGGAAATCCCAAAAATAAAAATTTTAAAATTAAAGATTCTTTCAAAAATCCCAAAATTTATAAATTTTTAAAATCCCAAAAAAAACCCCAAATTTATAATAATTTTTAAAAAATCCCAAAATTTAAATAATTTTTTATGGAAATCCCAAAAATAAATCAAATTTTAAAATTTTTTAAAAAAATCCCAAAATTGATAAATTAATTTTTTAAAAATCCCAAAAATAAAATTTTTTAAAATAAAATTCAAAAAAACCCAAAATTGAAATTTAATTTTTGGAAATCCCAAAATAAACCCAAATTTTAAATTAATGAAATTTTAAAAAAACCCAAAATTTTAAAATAATTTTTTAAAAATCCCAAAATTTATTGATTAATAAAATTCAAAAAACCCAAAATTGATAATAATTTTTTATTAAATCCCAAAATAAACCCAAAAAAAAATTCTTTCAAAAATCCCAAAATTTATAAATTTTGTTATAAAACCCAAAAAAACCCCAAATTGATATAATTTGTTTTTTCAAAAAACCCAAAATTGATAATAATTTTTTATGGAAATCCCAAAATAAATCAAATTTTAAAATTAAAGATTCTTTCAAAAATCCCAAAATTTATAAATTTTATGAAATTCCCAAAAAAACCCCAAATTGATAATAATTTTTTTAAAAAAATCCCAAAATTGATAATAATTTTTTATGGAAATCCCAAAAAAAATTTTGATCAATAATTAAAGATTCTTTCCAAAAATCCCAAAATTTAAAATTAAATTTTAAAATCCCAAAAAAACCCCAAATTTTATAATTTGATTTTTAAAAACCCAAAATTGATAAAATTTTTTATGGAAATCCCAAAAATAAATCAAAAAATAATAAATTTTCAAAAAACCCAAAATTGATATAATTTTTTTAAAAATCCCAAAAATAAATTAAATTTTTATAATAATTTCAAAAAAAAAATTGATTAAAATTAATTTTTTAAAAATCCCAAAAAAAATTTTTGATCAATAATTAAAGATTCAAACAAAAATAAAATTGATATAATTTAAAGATTCCCAAAAAACCCTTTAAAAAATTTGTTATAAAAATCCCAAAAAAATCCCAAATAATTAGATTTTTAAAAATCCCAAAAAAAATTTTTGATCAATAATTAAAGATTCTTTAAAAATCCCAAAATTTATAAATTGTTAAAACCCCAAAAAAAACCCCAAATTTTTAAAATTTTTTTTCAAAAAATCCCAAAATTGATAAAAAATTTTTGGAAATCCCAAAAAAATTCCCATCAATAATTAAAGATTCTTTCAAAAATCCCAAAATTTATAAATTGTTAAAATTTTCCCAAAAATAAATTATTGGATAATTTTTTTTTAAAAAATCCCAAAATTGATTAAAATTAATTTTTGGAAATCCCAAAAAAATCCCTTTTTCAAATTTGACTTTCAAAAATCCCAAAATTGATATAATTTTTTTAAATCCCAAAATAAATTAAATTTGTTAATAATAATTTAAAAAATCCCAAAATTTAATTTAAAAATTTTTGGAAATCCCAAAATAAATCCCTTTTTCAAATTTGACTTTCAAAAATCCCAAAATTGATTAAATAATTTTTTAAAAATCCCAAAAATAAATTAAATTTTTTAATAATTTCCAAAAAACCCAAAATTGATAATAATTTTGTTTGGAAATCCCAAAATTTTTAAATCAATAATTAAAGATTCTTTCAAAAACCCAAAATTTTAAATTTTGTTTTTTAAACCCAAAATAAAATTTTTTAAAAATTCAAAAAATCCCAAAATTTAAAATTAATTTTTGGAAATCCCAAAATTTTTGATCAATAAAAAGATTCTTTCAAAATCCCAAAATTTAAAATTAAATTTGGGAAAATAAAATAAACCCAAATTGATTAATTTTTTTAAAAATCCCAAAATTTATTAAAATTTTTAAAAATCCCAAAAAAAATCCCAAATTGATCAATAATTAAAGATTCTTTCAAAAACCCAAAATTAAAAATTTAAATTTTTTAAAAATCCCAAAAAAAACCCCAAATTGATATAATTTTTTTTAAAAAAAATCCCAAAATTGATAATAATTTTGTTTTCCCAAAAACCCAAAATTTATCAATAATTAAAATTTTTCAAAAATCCCAAAATTTAAATTAAATTTGAAAATTCCCAAAAAAAAAATTTTTAATTAATTTTTAAAAATCCCAAAAATTAAATTTTATTTAAATCCCAAAAAAAATCCCAAATTGATCAATAATTAAAGATTCTTTCAAATCCCAAAAAATTTAAAATTAATTTGGAAATTTCCCAAAAAAACCCCAAATTGATAAAAATTTTTTAAAAACCCAAAAATAAAATTTTTGATAATAATTAAAATTTTCCCCAATAAAAATAAATTTAAATTTCGAAAAAAAATTTTTTAAACCCAAAATCCCAAAAATAAATTTTTAAAATCCCAAAAAAAATTTTTTTATAAAATTTAAAATAAAATTTTAAAATTTAAATAATTTTCCCCGAAATCCCAAAAATAAATTTAAAATTGGCCAAAAAAATTTTTAAAAAAAATTTTAAATTTTTAAAAAAACCCAAAAAAAAAATTTTTTAAAATAAAATTTAAAAATTTTATTGTAAAAAAATTTTCCGAAATAAAAAAATTTAAATTCCAAATAAAATTTTTAAAAATTAAAATTATGGGAAATTTTTAAAAAACCCAAAATTATTTTAAAATTTTTTTAAAAATCCCAAAATTTAAATTTTTAAATTTTTAAAAAACCCAAAATTTCAAAATTGCTCGAAATAAAATTTAAACCCAAAAAAATTTTGGAAATTTAAAAAAACCCCAAATTGTTAAATAATTTTTTTAAAAACCCAAAATTTAAAATTTTTTTGATTTTAAAAAAACCCAAAAAAAATTAAATTCATCGAAATAAAATTTACAAAAATTAAATTTAAAAATTTTTAAAAAACCCAAAATTTTTGATTTTTTAAAAAATCCCAAAAAAATTAAATTTTTATAATAATTAAAAAATCCCAAATTTAAATAAATTAAATTCATCGAAATAAAATTTTAAATAAAATTAGATTGGTTTTAAAAAAAAATTAAAGTAATTTTAAATTTTTAAAAAATCCCAAAATTGATAATTTTTTAAATCCCAAAATAAATTATTTAAAATTAAAAGATTTTTAAAAACCCAAAATTTATAAATTTTTGAAATTTTAAAAAAAATCCCAAATTGATAATAAAATTTTTTAAAAAATCCCAAAATTTAAAATTTTAAATAATTAAAATTATCCCCAAATAAAAATAATTTAAATTGCCAAAAAATTTTCCAAAAAAAAATTAGAAATTTTGAAATTTTAAAAAAAACCCCAAATTGATTAAAAATTTTTTAAAAAACCCAAAATTTAAAATTTTTAAAAAAATTTCCCCAAATAAAAATAATTTTTGCCAAAAAAATTTTAAAAATTTTTAATAAAAATTTTTTTAAACCCAAAAATAAAAATTTTTTAAAAATTTTAAATTAAAAAAATTTTAAATTTTCCCAAAATTAAATTCCCCAAATCCCAAAAAAATTTAAATTCCAATAAAAAATTTTCAAAAATTAAAAATTTTTAAAAATAAAAATTTAAAAAAATTTGATTTTTCAAAAATAAATTTTAGAAATTTTAAATGTAATTTAAAAACCCCAAATTTAAAAAAATTTGGGCCCAAAAAAAAATTTTCAAAAATCAAATTTAAAAGATTTTTTAAAAATCCCAAAAAAATTTTATTTTTTAAAATTCAAAAAATCCCAAAATTGATAAAATTTTGTTTTAAAAATCCCAAAATAAATCAAATATAAAAAGTTCTTTCAAAAAATCCCAAAATTGATAATAAAAATTTTTTAAAAATCCCAAAATAAATTAAATTTTTAAAATTTTTTCCCAAAAAAAATTGTAATTTTTTTTCCCCCCAAAAAAATAAATTTAAAGCTAAAAATTCAAAAAATCCCAAAATTGATAAAAATTTTTTAAAAATCCCAAAAAAATTTTGGGAAATTAAAAATTTTTTTTACCCAAAAAAATTTAAATTTTTTTTAAATCCCAAAAAAAATCCCAAATTTATCAATAAGATTCTTTCAAAAATCCCAAAATTTAAAATAAAATTTTTTAAAAATCCCAAAATTTATGGATAATTTTGTTTTACAAAAAAAAAATTGTAATTTTTTTTCCCCCCAAAAAAATAAATTTAAATTGCAAATAAAAATTTTAAAAATCCCAAAATTGATAATAAAATTTTTTTAAAAATCCCAAAAATAAATTTTGATCAAAAAAAATTCTTTAAAAATCCCAAAAATAAATTTATTTCCCCCAAAAACCCCAAAATAAAAATTGATTCTAAAAAAAAAATTTCCCAAAATTTAAAAAATTTTTTAAAAACCCAAAAATAAATTTTGTTAAAAAAAAAAAACCCAAAATTATAATAATTTTTTTGGAAATCCCAAAATAAATTTTGTCAAAAAATTTTTAAAAAATCCCAAAATTGATAAAAAATTTTTTAAAAACCCAAAATTTATGGTAATTTTTGATTTTTAAAAAAATCCCAAAATTGATAATAATTTTTTGGAAATCCCAAAAATAAATTTAAATTGGCCCAAAAAATTCAAAAAATCCCAAAATTGATAAAAAAGTTTAAACCCAAAAAAATTTTGGATAATTTTTGATTTTTAAAAAAATCCCAAAATTGATAATAATTTTTTTGGAAATCCCAAAATAAATCAAATTTAAATAAAAGATTCTTTCAAAAACCCAAAATTTTGGATAATTTTGTTTAAACCCAAAATTTAAAAGGATAATTTTTGATTTTTAAAAAAATCCCAAAATTGATAATAATTTTTTGGAAATCCCAAAATTCATTTAAATAATTAAAGATTCTTTCAAAATCCCAAAATTTTGGTAATTTTGATTTTCCCAAAAATAAATTTTGGATAATTTTTGATTTTTCAAAAAACCCAAAATTGATAATAATTTTTTTTCCCCCAAAAAAATTCAAAAATAAAAAGATTTTTCCCAAAATCCCAAAATTTATAAAATTTAAAGATTTTCCCAAAAATAAAATTTTAAATTTTTTTAAAAAAATAAAAACCTTTAAAAATTTTAAAAAAAAATTTAATTAAAATTGTTTTTAAAAAACCCAAAAAAATTTTTTAAAAATAAAAATTTTTAAAATTTTTTTATTTAAAAACCCAAAAAATTAAACCCGGCAAAAAAATTATTCAAATTAAAAAATTGGGTTTTAAAAAATAAAATTTTTAAATTTTTGGTAAATTTAAAAAAAAGGAGTAAATTAATAATTTTTTTAACCAAAAAAATTCAAATTTTTAAAAATTTTTAAAAATTTAAAAAAACAACTTTCCTTTAAATTAAAATATTTTTTTAAATTAATTTTTAATTTTTTTTCAAAAATTAAAAAAAAATTTTAATTTAAAAAAAACAATAAAATTTCCATTTTAAGTTTTTAAAATTTAAAAATTTTTTTAAAAAATAAATTTTTTTAAAAAATTTTTTTTTAAAATTTTTCCCCCGGGGCCCCTTTTTGCCCGGCCAAATTTTGTTTTGCGGGTTCAATTTTAAACCCCAAAAAAAATTACCTTTTTAAGGTTTGTTTTTCTTTTTTCCCGTTTTTCTGCAAAAAAATTTTGCTAAATTTTAATTTTGACCCCCGGGACCTTTTTTAAAAAGTTTTCTTCTGCTATTCTTTTTAAAATTTTTAAAATTTTTTGGGATTAAATTTAAACCTTTTCCCGTTTTTTCTTAAATTTTGGACAACCAATTTCTTTTATAATTTTTACAAAAATTTTTAATTTTGGGTTTTGGCCCTTATTTCTCAAATTGAAAAAATTTGGGAATTTGGGGCGTTTTTAAAAGGAGTGGGGTTTTCCGCGGTTTTGCGGAGGGGGGCAAAAGGGTGGTTTTTGTGTTAATCCCCCTTGTTGTTTTTTTGTTTTTTTTTTTTTGTTTTAATTTTTTTCCTTTTATGTTTTTTAAACCGTTTCCGTCTTCCAATATAGAAAGAAGACAATTTAAATTTTTTTTGTTAGAAATCCCAAAAATAAACCCCGAGCAAAAAGATTAGAGCTCCCAAAATTATAATAATTGAAGCCACAATCCCAAAATAAATTAAACTTGAATTTAAAATTCTTTACAAAAATCCCAAAATTGTATGGAGTAATTTTGTTGATGATAATCCCAAAAATAAATCCTCCGATTGTATCAATAATTATGATTCATTGACGACAAATCCCAAAATTGCATCAATAATTAAGATTCACCCGACAATCCCAAAAATAAACTCTAAACTTGCATCGATAATAAAGATTCTTTTACAAAAATCCCAAAATTGTATGGAGTAATTTTGTTGATGATAATCCCAAAATAAATCCTCCGATTGTATCAATAATTATGATTCATTGACGACAAATCCCAAAATTGCATCAATAATTAAGATTCACTGCCGACAATCCCAAAAATAAACTCTAAACTTGCATCGATAATAAAGATTCTTTTACAAAAATCCCAAAATTGTATGGAGTAATTTTTGTTGATGATAATCCCAAAATAAATCCTCCGATTGTATCAATAATTATGATTCATTGACGACAAATCCCAAAATTGCATCAATAATTAAGATTCACTGCCGACAATCCCAAAATAAACTCTAAACTTGCATCGATAATAAAGATTCTTTTACAAAAATCCCAAAATTGTATGGAGTAATTTTTGTTGATGATAATCCCAAAATAAATCCTCCGATTGTATCAATAATTATGATTCATTGACGACAAATCCCAAAATTGCATCAATAATTAAGATTCACTGCCGACAATCCCAAAAATAAACTCTAAACTTGCATCGATAATAAAGATTCTTTTACAAAAATCCCAAAATTGTATGGAGTAATTTTGTTGATGATAATCCCAAAAATAAATCCTCCGATTGTATCAATAATTATGATTCATTGACGACAAATCCCAAAATTGCATCAATAATTAAGATTCATGCCGACAATCCCAAAAATAAACTCTAAACTTGCATCGATAATAAAGATTCTTTTACAAAAATCCCAAAATTGTATGGAGTAATTTTGTTGATGATAATCCCAAAATAAATCCTCCGATTGTATCAATAATTATGATTCATTGACGACAAATCCCAAAATTGCATCAATAATTAAGATTCATGCCGACAATCCCAAAATAAACTCTAAACTTGCATCGATAATAAAGATTCTTTTACAAAAAATCCCAAAATTGTATGGAGTAATTTTTGTTGATGATAATCCCAAAAATAAATCCTCCGATTGTATCAATAATTATGATTCATTGACGACAAATCCCAAAATTGCATCAATAATTAAGATTCACTGCCGACAATCCCAAAAATAAACTCTAAACTTGCATCGATAATAAAGATTCTTTTACAAAAAATCCCAAAATTGTATGGAGTAATTTTGTTGATGATAATCCCAAAATAAATCCTCCGATTGTATCAATAATTATGATTCATTGACGACAAATCCCAAAATTGCATCAATAATTAAGATTCCTGCCGACAATCCCAAAAATAAACTCTAAACTTGCATCGATAATAAAGATTCTTTTACAAAAATCCCAAAATTGTATGGAGTAATTTTGTTGATGATAATCCCAAAAATAAATCCTCCGATTGTATCAATAATTATGATTCATTGACGACAAATCCCAAAATTGCATCAATAATTAAGATTCACTGCCGACAATCCCAAAAATAAACTCTAAACTTGCATCGATAATAAAGATTCTTTACAAAAATCCCAAAATTGTATGGAGTAATTTTTGTTGATGATAATCCCAAAATAAATCCTCCGATTGTATCAATAATTATGATTCATTGACGACAAATCCCAAAATTGCATCAATAATTAAGATTCACTGCCGACAATCCCAAAAATAAACTCTAAACTTGCATCGATAATAAAGATTCTTTTACAAAAAATCCCAAAATTGTATGGAGTAATTTTTGTTGATGATAATCCCAAAAATAAATCCTCCGATTGTATCAATAATTATGATTCATTGACGACAAATCCCAAAATTGCATCAATAATTAAGATTCACTGCCGACAATCCCAAAAATAAACTCTAAACTTGCATCGATAATAAAGATTCTTTTACAAAAAATCCCAAAATTGTATGGAGTAATTTTGTTGATGATAATCCCAAAATAAATCCTCCGATTGTATCAATTTATGATTCATTGACGACAAATCCCAAAATTGCATCAATAATTAAGATTCACTGCCGACAATCCCAAAAATAAACTCTAAACTTGCATCGATAATAAAGATTCTTTTACAAAAAATCCCAAAATTGTATGGAGTAATTTTTGTTGATGATAATCCCAAAAATAAATCCTCCGATTGTATCAATAATTATGATTCATTGACGACAAATCCCAAAATTGCATCAATAATTAAGATTCACTGCCGACAATCCCAAAAATAAACTCTAAACTTGCATCGATAATAAAGATTCTTTTACAAAAAATCCCAAAATTGTATGGAGTAATTTTTGTTGATGATAATCCCAAAATAAATCCTCCGATTGTATCAATAATTATGATTCATTGACGACAAATCCCAAAATTGCATCAATAATTAAGATTCACCGACAATCCCAAAAATAAACTCTAAACTTGCATCGATAATAAAGATTCTTTTACAAAAATCCCAAAATTGTATGGAGTAATTTTTGTTGATGATAATCCCAAAATAAATCCTCCGATTGTATCAATAATTAGATTCATTGACGACAAATCCCAAAATTGCATCAATAATTAAGATTCACTGCCGACAATCCCAAAAATAAACTCTAAACTTGCATCGATAATAAAGATTCTTTTACAAAAAATCCCAAAATTGTATGGAGTAATTTTTGTTGATGATAATCCCAAAAATAAATCCTCCGATTGTATCAATAATTATGATTCATTGACGACAAATCCCAAAATTAAATTTAAGATTCACTGCCGACAATCCCAAAATAAACTCTAAACTTGCATCGATAATAAAGATTCTTTACAAAAATCCCAAAATTGTATGGAGTAATTTTTGTTGATGATAATCCCAAAATAAATCCTCCGATTGTATCAATAATTATGATTCATTGACGACAAATCCCAAAATTGCATCAATAATTAAGATTCACTGCCGACAATCCCAAAATAAACTCTAAACTTGCATCGATAATAAAGATTCTTTTACAAAAATCCCAAAATTGTATGGAGTAATTTTTGTTGATGATAATCCCAAAATAAATCCTCCGATTGTATCAATAATTATGATTCATTGACGACAAATCCCAAAATTGCATCAATAATTAAGATTCGGCCCCGACAATCCCAAAATAAATTCTAAACTGGCATCAATAAAAAGATTCTTTTACAAAAATCCCAAAATTGTATGGAGTAATTTTTTTGATGATAATCCCAAAATAAATCCTCCGATTGTATCAATAATTATGATTCATTGACGACAAATCCCAAAATTGCATCAATAATTAAGATTCACTGCCGACAATCCCAAAAATAAACTCTAAACTTGCATCGATAATAAAGATTCTTTACAAAAATCCCAAAATTGTATGGAGTAATTTTGTTGATGATAATCCCAAAAATAAATCCTCCGATTGTATCAATAATTATGATTCATTGACGACAAATCCCAAAATTGCATCAATAATTAAGATTCGCTGCCGACAATCCCAAAAATAAATTCTAAACTGGCATCATAAAAAGATTCTTTTACAAAAATCCCAAAATTGTATGGAGTAATTTTGTTGATGATAATCCCAAAATAAATCCTCCGATTGTATCAATAATTATGATTCATTGACGACAAATCCCAAAATTGCATCAATAATTAAGATTCTGCCGACAATCCCAAAAATAAACTCTAAACTTGCATCGATAATAAAGATTCTTTTACAAAAATCCCAAAATTGTATGGAGTAATTTTGTTGATGATAATCCCAAAAATAAATCCTCCGATTGTATCAATAATTATGATTCATTGACGACAAATCCCAAAATTGCATCAATAATTAAGATTCCGCCGACAATCCCAAAAATAAACTCTAAACTTGCATCGATAATAAAGATTCTTTTACAAAAATCCCAAAATTGTATGGAGTAATTTTTGTTGATGATAATCCCAAAATAAATCCTCCGATTGTATCAATAATTATGATTCATTGACGACAAATCCCAAAATTGCATCAATAATTAAGATTCACTGCCGACAATCCCAAAATAAATCTAAACTTGCATCGATAATAAAGATTCTTTTAAAAAATCCCAAAATTGTATGGAGTAATTTTGTTGATGATAATCCCAAAATAAATCCTCCGATTGTATCAATAATTATGATTCATTGACGACAAATCCCAAAATTGCATCAATAATTGCGCCGACAATCCCAAAAATAAATTCTAAACTTGCATCGATAATAAAGATTCTTTTACAAAATCCCAAAATTGTATGGAGTAATTTTGTTGATGATAATCCCAAAATAAATCCTCCGATTGTATCAATAATTATGATTCATTGACGACAAATCCCAAAATTGCATCAATAATTAAGATTCGCTGCCGACAATCCCAAAATAAATCTAAACTTGCATCGATAATAAAGATTCTTTACAAAAATCCCAAAATTGTATGGAGTAATTTTTGTTGATGATAATCCCAAAAATAAATCCTCCGATTGTATCAATAATTATGATTCATTGACGACAAATCCCAAAATTGCATCAATAATTAAGATTCGCTGCCGACAATCCCAAAATAAATCTAAACTTGCATCGATAATAAAGATTCTTTTACAAAAATCCCAAAATTGTATGGAGTAATTTTGTTGATGATAATCCCAAAAATAAATCCTCCGATTGTATCAATAATTATGATTCATTGACGACAAATCCCAAAATTGCATCAATAATTAAGATTCGCTGCCGACAATCCCAAAATAAATCTAAACTTGCATCGATAATAAAGATTCTTTTACAAAAATCCCAAAATTGTATGGAGTAATTTTTGTTGATGATAATCCCAAAATAAATCCTCCGATTGTATCAATAATTATGATTCATTGACGACAAATCCCAAAATTGCATCAATAATTAAGATTCCTGCCGACAATCCCAAAAATAAACTCTAAACTTGCATCGATAATAAAGATTCTTTACAAAAATCCCAAAATTGTATGGAGTAATTTTTGTTGATGATAATCCCAAAAATAAATCCTCCGATTGTATCAATAATTATGATTCATTGACGACAAATCCCAAAATTGCATCAATAATTAAGATTCACTGGACAATCCCAAAAATAAACTCTAAACTTGCATCGATAATAAAGATTCTTTTACAAAAATCCCAAAAATTGTATGGAGTAATTTTTGTTGATGATAATCCCAAAATAAATCCTCCGATTGTATCAATAATTATGATTCATTGACGACAAATCCCAAAATTGCATCAATAATTAAGATTCCGCCGACAATCCCAAAAATAAACTCTAAACTTGCATCGATAATAAAGATTCTTTTACAAAAAATCCCAAAATTGTATGGAGTAATTTTTGTTGATGATAATCCCAAAAATAAATCCTCCGATTGTATCAATAATTATGATTCATTGACGACAAATCCCAAAATTGCATCAATAATTAAGATTCACTGCCGACAATCCCAAAAATAAACTCTAAACTTGCATCGATAATAAAGATTTTTTACAAAAATCCCAAAATTGTTGGAGTAATTTTGTTGATGATAATCCCAAAATAAATCCTCCGATTGTATCAATAATTATGATTCATTGACGACAAATCCCAAAATTGCATCAATAATTAAGATTCGCCCGACAATCCCAAAAATAAACTCTAAACTTGCATCGATAATAAAGATTCTTTTAAAAAATCCCAAAATTGTATGGAGTAATTTTTGTTGATGATAATCCCAAAATAAATCCTCCGATTGTATCAATAATTATGATTCATTGACGACAAATCCCAAAATTGCATCAATAATTAAGATTCGCCCGACAATCCCAAAAATAAATCTAAACTTGCATCGATAATAAAGATTCTTTTAAAAAATCCCAAAATTGTATGGAGTAATTTTGTTGATGATAATCCCAAAAATAAACCTCCGATTGTATCAATAATTATGATTCATTGACGACAAATCCCAAAATTGCATCAATAATTAAGATTCTGCCGACAATCCCAAAAATAAATCTAAACTTGCATCGATAATAAAGATTCTTTTTTGGGAGTAATTTTGTTGATGATAATAAAATAAATCCTCAAATTTATCAATAATTATGATTCATTGACGACAAATCCCAAAATTGCATCAATAATTAAGATTCGCTGCCGACAATCCCAAAAATAAACTCTAAACTTGCATCGATAATAAAGATTCTTTTACAAAAATCCCAAAATTGTATGGAGTAATTTTGTTGATGATAATCCCAAAATAAATCCTCCATTGTATCAATAATTATGATTCATTGACGAAAATCCCAAAATTGCATCAATAATTAAATTCGCTGCCGACAATCCCAAAATAAACTCTAAACTTGCATCGATAATAAAGATTCTTTTACAAAAATCCCAAAATTGTTGGAGTAATTTTTGTTGATGATAATCCCAAAATAAATCCTCCGATTGTATCAATAATTATGATTCATTGACGACAAATCCCAAAATTGCATCAATAATTAAGATTCGCCCGACAATCCCAAAATAAATCTAAACTTGCATCAATAAAAAGATTCTTTTACAAAAATCCCAAAATTGTATGGAGTAATTTTTGTTGATGATAATCCCAAAATAAATCCTCCGATTGTATCAATAATTATGATTCATTGACGACAAATCCCAAAATTGCATCAATAATTAAGATTCTGCCGACAATCCCAAAAATAAACTCTAAACTTGGCATCGATAATAAAGATTCTTTACAAAAATCCCAAAATTGTATGGAGTAATTTTGTTGATGATAATCCCAAAATAAATCCTCCGATTGTATCAATAATTATGATTCATTGACGACAAATCCCAAAATTGCATCAATAATTAAGATTCCTGCCGACAATCCCAAAATAAATTCTAAACTTGCATCGATAAAAAGATTCTTTACAAAAATCCCAAAATTGTATGGAGTAATTTTGTTGATGATAATCCCAAAATAAATCCTCCGATTGTATCAATAATTATGATTCATTGACGACAAATCCCAAAATTGCATCAATAATTAAGATTCCCCGACAATCCCAAAATAAACTCTAAACTTGCATCGATAATAAAGATTCTTTACAAAAATCCCAAAATTGTATGGAGTAATTTTGTTGATGATAATCCCAAAAAAATCCTCCGATTGTATCAATAATTATGATTCATTGACGACAAATCCCAAAATTGCATCAATAATTAAGATTCACTGCCGACAATCCCAAAATAAACTCTAAACTTGCATCGATAATAAAGATTTTTTACAAAAATCCCAAAATTGTATGGAGTAATTTTTTTGATGATAATCCCAAAAATAAATCCTCCGATTGTATCAATAATTATGATTCATTGACGACAAATCCCAAAATTGCATCAATAATTAAGATTCACTGCCGACAATCCCAAAATAAACTCTAAACTTGCATCGATAATAAAGATTCTTTACAAAAATCCCAAAATTGTATGGAGTAATTTTGTTGATGATAATCCCAAAAATAAATCCTCCGATTGTATCAATAATTATGATTCATTGACGACAAATCCCAAAATTGCATCAATAATTAAGATTCACTGCCGACAATCCCAAAAATAAACTCTAAACTTGCATCGATAATAAAGATTCTTTTACAAAAATCCCAAAATTGTATGGAGTAATTTTTGTTGATGATAATCCCAAAATAAATCCTCCGATTGTATCAATAATTATGATTCATTGACGACAAATCCCAAAATTGCATCAATAATTAAGATTCACTGCCGACAATCCCAAAAATAAACTCTAAACTTGCATCGATAATAAAGATTCTTTTACAAAAATCCCAAAATTGTATGGAGTAATTTTGTTGATGATAATCCCAAAAATAAATCCTCCGATTGTATCAATAATTATGATTCATTGACGACAAATCCCAAAATTGCATCAATAATTAAGATTCACTGCCGACAATCCCAAAATAAACTCTAAACTTGCATCGATAATAAAGATTCTTTTACAAAAATCCCAAAATTGTATGGAGTAATTTTTGTTGATGATAATCCCAAAATAAATCCTCCGATTGTATCAATAATTATGATTCATTGACGACAAATCCCAAAATTGCATCAATAATTAAGATTCACTGCCGACAATCCCAAAAATAAACTCTAAACTTGCATCGATAATAAAGATTCTTTACAAAAATCCCAAAATTGTATGGAGTAATTTTGTTGATGATAATCCCAAAATAAATCCTCCGATTGTATCAATAATTATGATTCATTGACGACAAATCCCAAAATTGCATCAATAATTAAGATTCACTGCCGACAATCCCAAAAATAAACTCTAAACTTGCATCGATAATAAAGATTCTTTTACAAAATCCCAAAATTGTATGGAGTAATTTTGTTGATGATAATCCCAAAATAAATCCTCCGATTGTATCAATAATTATGATTCATTGACGACAAATCCCAAAATTGCATCAATAATTAAGATTCACTGCCGACAATCCCAAAATAAACTCTAAACTTGCATCGATAATAAAGATTCTTTTAAAAAATCCCAAAATTGTATGGAGTAATTTTGTTGATGATAATCCCAAAATAAATCCTCCGATTGTATCAATAATTATGATTCATTGACGACAAATCCCAAAATTGCATCAATAATTAAGATTCACTGCCGACAATCCCAAAAATAAACTCTAAACTTGCATCGATAATAAAGATTCTTTACAAAAATCCCAAAATTGTATGGAGTAATTTTGTTGATGATAATCCCAAAAATAAATCCTCCGATTGTATCAATAATTATGATTCATTGACGACAAATCCCAAAATTGCATCAATAATTAAGATTCACTGCCGACAATCCCAAAAATAAACTCTAAACTTGCATCGATAATAAAGATTCTTTTACAAAAATCCCAAAATTGTATGGAGTAATTTTGTTGATGATAATCCCAAAATAAATCCTCCGATTGTATCAATAATTATGATTCATTGACGACAAATCCCAAAATTGCATCAATAATTAAGATTCACTGCCGACAATCCCAAAAATAAACTCTAAACTTGCATCGATAATAAAGATTCTTTTAAAAAATCCCAAAATTGTATGGAGTAATTTTGTTGATGATAATCCCAAAAATAAATCCTCCGATTGTATCAATAATTATGATTCATTGACGACAAATCCCAAAATTGCATCAATAATTAAGATTCACTGCCGACAATCCCAAAAATAAACTCTAAACTTGCATCGATAATAAAGATTCTTTTACAAAAATAAAATTGTATGGAGTAATTTTGTTGATGATAATCCCAAAATAAATCCTCCGATTGTATCAATAATTATGATTCATTGACGACAAATCCCAAAATTGCATCAATAATTAAGATTCACTGCCGACAATCCCAAAAATAAACTCTAAACTTGCATCGATAATAAAGATTCTTTTACAAAAATCCCAAAATTGTATGGAGTAATTTTGTTGATGATAATCCCAAAATAAATCCTCCGATTGTATCAATAATTATGATTCATTGACGACAAATCCCAAAATTGCATCAATAATTAAGATTCACTGCCGACAATCCCAAAAATAAACTCTAAACTTGCATCGATAATAAAGATTCTTTTACAAAAATCCCAAAATTGTATGGAGTAATTTTGTTGATGATAATCCCAAAAATAAATCCTCCGATTGTATCAATAATTATGATTCATTGACGACAAATCCCAAAATTGCATCAATAATTAAGATTCACTGCCGACAATCCCAAAAATAAACTCTAAACTTGCATCGATAATAAAGATTCTTTTACAAAAATCCCAAAATTGTATGGAGTAATTTTGTTGATGATAATCCCAAAATAAATCCTCCGATTGTATCAATAATTATGATTCATTGACGACAAATCCCAAAATTGCATCAATAATTAAGATTCGCTGCCGACAATCCCAAAATAAATTCTAAACTGGCATCAATAAAAAGATTCTTTACAAAAATCCCAAAATTGTATGGAGTAATTTTGTTGATGATAATCCCAAAATAAATCCTCCGATTGTATCAATAATTATGATTCATTGACGACAAATCCCAAAATTGCATCAATAATTAAGATTCCTGCCGACAATCCCAAAAATAAATCTAAACTGGCATCATAATAAAGATTCTTTTACAAAAATCCCAAAATTGTATGGAGTAATTTTTGTTGATGATAATCCCAAAATAAATCCTCCGATTGTATCAATAATTATGATTCATTGACGACAAATCCCAAAATTGCATCAATAATTAAGATTCGCTGCCGACAATCCCAAAAATAAATTCTAAACTTGCATCGATAAAAAGATTCTTTACAAAAATCCCAAAATTGTATGGAGTAATTTTTGTTGATGATAATCCCAAAATAAATCCTCCGATTGTATCAATAATTATGATTCATTGACGACAAATCCCAAAATTGCATCAATAATTAAGATTTGCCGACAATCCCAAAAATAAATTCTAAACTTGCATCGATAATAAAGATTCTTTTACAAAAATCCCAAAATTGTATGGAGTAATTTTGTTGATGATAATCCCAAAATAAATCCTCCGATTGTATCAATAATTATGATTCATTGACGACAAATCCCAAAATTGCATCAATAATTAAGATTCCTGCCGACAATCCCAAAAATAAATTCTAAACTTGCATCGATAATAAAGATTCTTTACAAAAATCCCAAAATTGTATGGAGTAATTTTGTTGATGATAATCCCAAAAATAAATCCTCCGATTGTATCAATAATTATGATTCATTGACGACAAATCCCAAAATTGCATCAATAATTAAGATTCTGCCGACAATCCCAAAAATAAATTCTAAACTTGCATCGATAATAAAGATTCTTTACAAAATCCCAAAATTGTATGGAGTAATTTTTGTTGATGATAATCCCAAAAATAAATCCTCCGATTGTATCAATAATTATGATTCATTGACGACAAATCCCAAAATTGCATCAATAATTAAGATTCGCTGCCGACAATCCCAAAATAAATTCTAAACTTGCATCGATAATAAAGATTCTTTTACAAAAATCCCAAAATTGTATGGAGTAATTTTGTTGATGATAATCCCAAAATAAATCCTCCGATTGTATCAATAATTATGATTCATTGACGACAAATCCCAAAATTGCATCAATAATTAAGATTCCGGACAATCCCAAAAATAAATTCTAAACTTGCATCGATAATAAAGATTCTTTTACAAAATCCCAAAATTGTATGGAGTAATTTTGTTGATGATAATCCCAAAATAAATCCTCCGATTGTATCAATAATTATGATTCATTGACGACAAATCCCAAAATTGCATCAATAATTAAGATTCGCTGCCGACAATCCCAAAAATAAATCTAAACTTGCATCGATAATAAAGATTCTTTACAAAAATCCCAAAATTGTATGGAGTAATTTTGTTGATGATAATCCCAAAATAAATCCTCCGATTGTATCAATAATTATGATTCATTGACGACAAATCCCAAAATTGCATCAATAATTAAGATTCACTGCCGACAATCCCAAAAATAAACTCTAAACTTGCATCGATAATAAAGATTCTTTTAAAAATCCCAAAATTGTATGGAGTAATTTTGTTGATGATAATCCCAAAATAAATCCTCCGATTGTATCAATAATTATGATTCATTGACGACAAATCCCAAAATTGCATCAATAATTAAGATTCACTGCCGACAATCCCAAAATAAACTCTAAACTTGCATCGATAATAAAGATTCTTTTACAAAAATCCCAAAATTGTATGGAGTAATTTTGTTGATGATAATCCCAAAATAAATCCTCCGATTGTATCAATAATTATGATTCATTGACGACAAATCCCAAAATTGCATCAATAATTAAGATTCACTGCCGACAATCCCAAAAATAAACTCTAAACTTGCATCGATAATAAAGATTCTTTTACAAAAAATCCCAAAATTGTATGGAGTAATTTTTGTTGATGATAATCCCAAAAATAAATCCTCCGATTGTATCAATAATTATGATTCATTGACGACAAATCCCAAAATTGCATCAATAATTAAGATTCGCCGACAATCCCAAAAATAAATTCTAAACTTGCATCGATAATAAAGATTCTTTTACAAAAATCCCAAAATTGTATGGAGTAATTTTGTTGATGATAATCCCAAAAATAAATCCTCCGATTGTATCAATAATTATGATTCATTGACGACAAATCCCAAAATTGCATCAATAATTAAGATTCGCCCGACAATCCCAAAAATAAATTCTAAACTTGCATCGATAATAAAGATTCTTTTACAAAAATCCCAAAATTGTATGGAGTAATTTTGTTGATGATAATCCCAAAATAAATCCTCCGATTGTATCAATAATTATGATTCATTGACGACAAATCCCAAAATTGCATCAATAATTAAGATTCCTGCCGACAATCCCAAAAATAAATCTAAACTTGCATAAAATAAAGATTCTTTTACAAAAATCCCAAAATTGTATGGAGTAATTTTGTTGATGATAATCCCAAAAATAAATCCTCCGATTGTATCAATAATTATGATTCATTGACGACAAATCCCAAAATTGCATCAATAATTAAGATTCGCTGCCGACAATCCCAAAAATAAATTCTAAACTGGCATCAATAAAAGATTCTTTTACAAAAATCCCAAAATTGTATGGAGTAATTTTGTTGATGATAATCCCAAAATAAATCCTCCGATTGTATCAATAATTATGATTCATTGACGACAAATCCCAAAATTGCATCAATAATTAAGATTGCCCGACAATCCCAAAATAAATTCTAAACTGGCATCAATAAAAAGATTCTTTTACAAAAATCCCAAAATTGTATGGAGTAATTTTTGTTGATGATAATCCCAAAATAAATCCTCCGATTGTATCAATAATTATGATTCATTGACGACAAATCCCAAAATTGCATCAATAATTAAGATTCGCCGACAATCCCAAAAATAAATTCTAAACTGGCATCAATAAAAAGATTCTTTTACAAAAATCCCAAAATTGTATGGAGTAATTTTGTTGATGATAATCCCAAAATAAATCCTCCGATTGTATCAATAATTATGATTCATTGACGACAAATCCCAAAATTGCATCAATAATTAAGATTCGCTGCCGACAATCCCAAAAATAAATTCTAAACTGGCATCAATAAAAAGATTTTTTACAAAAATCCCAAAATTGTATGGAGTAATTTTTGTTGATGATAATCCCAAAAATAAATCCTCCGATTGTATCAATAATTATGATTCATTGACGACAAATCCCAAAATTGCATCAATAATTAAGATTCGCTGCCGACAATCCCAAAAATAAATTCTAAACTGGCATCAATAAAAAGATTTTTTACAAAAATCCCAAAATTGTATGGAGTAATTTTTGTTGATGATAATCCCAAAAATAAATCCTCCGATTGTATCAATAATTATGATTCATTGACGACAAATCCCAAAATTGCATCAATAATTAAGATTCGCTGCCGACAATCCCAAAAATAAATTCTAAACTGGCATCAATAAAAAGATTTTTTACAAAAATCCCAAAATTGTATGGAGTAATTTTGTTGATGATAATCCCAAAAATAAATCCTCCGATTGTATCAATAATTATGATTCATTGACGACAAATCCCAAAATTGCATCAATAATTAAGATTCGCCCGACAATCCCAAAAATAAATTCTAAACTGGCATCAATAAAAAGATTCTTTACAAAAATCCCAAAATTGTATGGAGTAATTTTGTTGATGATAATCCCAAAATAAATCCTCCGATTGTATCAATAATTATGATTCATTGACGACAAATCCCAAAATTGCATCAATAATTAAGATTCGCTGCCGACAATCCCAAAAATAAATTCTAAACTGGCATCAATAAAAAGATTCTTTACAAAAATCCCAAAATTGTATGGAGTAATTTTTGTTGATGATAATCCCAAAATAAATCCTCCGATTGTATCAATAATTATGATTCATTGACGACAAATCCCAAAATTGCATCAATAATTAAGATTCGCCCGACAATCCCAAAAATAAATTCTAAACTGGCATCAATAATAAAGATTCTTTTACAAAATCCCAAAATTGTATGGAGTAATTTTGTTGATGATAATCCCAAAAATAAATCCTCCGATTGTATCAATAATTATGATTCATTGACGACAAATCCCAAAATTGCATCAATAATTAAGATTCGCTGCCGACAATCCCAAAAATAAATTCTAAACTGGCATCAATAAAAAAGATTGTTTTACAAAAAATCCCAAAATTGTATGGAGTAATTTTTGTTGATGATAATCCCAAAAATAAATCCTCCGATTGTATCAATAATTATGATTCATTGACGACAAATCCCAAAATTGCATCAATAATTAAGATTCGCTGCCGACAATCCCAAAAATAAATTCTAAACTGGCATCAATAAAAAAGATTCTTTTACAAAAAATCCCAAAATTGTATGGAGTAATTTTTGTTGATGATAATCCCAAAAATAAATCCTCCGATTGTATCAATAATTATGATTCATTGACGACAAATCCCAAAATTGCATCAATTTAAGATTCGCCCGACAATCCCAAAAATAAATTCTAAACTGGCATCAATAAAAAGATTCTTTTACAAAAATCCCAAAATTGTATGGAGTAATTTTTGTTGATGATAATCCCAAAATAAATCCTCCGATTGTATCAATAATAATGATTCATTGACGACAAATCCCAAAATTGCATCAATAATTAAGATTCACTGCCGACAATCCCAAAAATAAACTCTAAACTTGCATCGATAATAAAGATTCTTTACAAAAATCCCAAAATTGTATGGAGTAATTTTGTTGATGATAATCCCAAAAATAAATCCTCCGATTGTATCAATAATTATGATTCATTGACGACAAATCCCAAAATTGCATCAATAATTAAGATTCACTGCCGACAATCCCAAAAATAAACTCTAAACTTGCATCGATAATAAAGATTCTTTTACAAAAAATCCCAAAATTGTATGGAGTAATTTTTGTTGATGATAATCCCAAAATAAATCCTCCGATTGTATCAATAATTATGATTCATTGACGACAAATCCCAAAATTGCATCAATAATTAAGATTCACTGCCGACAATCCCAAAAATAAACTCTAAACTTGGCATCGATAATAAAGATTCTTTTACAAAAATCCCAAAATTGTATGGAGTAATTTTGTTGATGATAATCCCAAAATAAATCCTCCGATTGTATCAATAATTATGATTCATTGACGACAAATCCCAAAATTGCATCAATAATTAAGATTCGCTGCCGACAATCCCAAAAATAAATTCTAAACTGGCATCAATAAAAAAGATTCTTTTACAAAAAATCCCAAAATTGTATGGAGTAATTTTTGTTGATGATAATCCCAAAAATAAATCCTCCGATTGTATCAATAATTATGATTCATTGACGACAAATCCCAAAATTGCATCAATAATTAAGATTCGCTGCCGACAATCCCAAAAATAAATTCTAAACTTGCATCGATAATAAAGATTCTTTACAAAAATCCCAAAAATGTATGGAGTAATTTTTGTTGATGATAATCCCAAAAATAAATCCTCCGATTGTATCAATAATTATGATTCATTGACGACAAATCCCAAAATTGCATCAATAATTAAGATTCACTGCCGACAATCCCAAAAATAAACTCTAAACTTGCATCGATAATAAAGATTCTTTTACAAAAAATCCCAAAATTGTATGGAGTAATTTTGTTGATGATAATCCCAAAATAAATCCTCCGATTGTATCAATAATTATGATTCATTGACGACAAATCCCAAAATTGCATCAATAATTAAGATTCACTGCCGACAATCCCAAAATAAATTCTAAACTTGCATCGATAATAAAGATTCTTTTACAAAAATCCCAAAATTGTATGGAGTAATTTTGTTGATGATAATCCCAAAAATAAATCCTCCGATTGTATCAATAATTATGATTCATTGACGACAAATCCCAAAATTGCATCAATAATTAAGATTCGCCTGACAATCCCAAAAATAAATTCTAAACTTGCATCGATAATAAAGATTCTTTACAAAATCCCAAAATTGTATGGAGTAATTTTTGTTGATGATAATCCCAAAAATAAATCCTCCGATTGTATCAATAATTATGATTCATTGACGACAAATCCCAAAATTGCATCAATAATTAAGATTCGCTGCCGACAATCCCAAAAATAAACTCTAAACTTGCATCGATAATAAAGATTCTTTTACAAAAAATCCCAAAATTGTATGGAGTAATTTTTGTTGATGATAATCCCAAAAATAAATCCTCCGATTGTATCAATAATTATGATTCATTGACGACAAATCCCAAAATTGCATCAATAATTAAGATTCGCTGCCGACAATCCCAAAAATAAATTCTAAACTTGCATCGATAATAAAGATTCTTTTACAAAAAATCCCAAAATTGTATGGAGTAATTTTGTTGATGATAATCCCAAAATAAATCCTCCGATTGTATCAATAATTATGATTCATTGACGACAAATCCCAAAATTGCATCAATAATTAAGATTCGCTGCCGACAATCCCAAAAATAAACTTCTAAACTTGCATCGATAATAAAGATTCTTTACAAAAATCCCAAAATTGTATGGAGTAATTTTGTTGATGATAATCCCAAAAATAAATCCTCCGATTGTATCAATAATTATGATTCATTGACGACAAATCCCAAAATTGCATCAATAATTAAGATTCACTGCCGACAATCCCAAAAATAAACTCTAAACTTGCATCGATAATAAAGATTCTTTTACAAAAATCCCAAAATTGTATGGAGTAATTTTGTTGATGATAATCCCAAAATAAATCCTCCGATTGTATCAATAATTATGATTCATTGACGACAAATCCCAAAATTGCATCAATAATTAAGATTCACTGCCGACAATCCCAAAATAAACTCTAAACTTGCATCGATAATAAAGATTCTTTTACAAAAATCCCAAAATTGTATGGAGTAATTTTGTTGATGATAATCCCAAAAATAAATCCTCCGATTGTATCAATAATTATGATTCATTGACGACAAATCCCAAAATTGCATCAATAATTAAGATTCGCTGCCGACAATCCCAAAATAAATTCTAAACTTGCATCGATAATAAAGATTCTTTTACAAAAATCCCAAAATTGTATGGAGTAATTTTGTTGATGATAATCCCAAAAATAAATCCTCCGATTGTATCAATAATTATGATTCATTGACGACAAATCCCAAAATTGCATCAATAATTAAGATTCGCTGCCGACAATCCCAAAAATAAATTCTAAACTTGCATCGATAATAAAGATTCTTTTACAAAAAATCCCAAAATTGTATGGAGTAATTTTTGTTGATGATAATCCCAAAAATAAATCCTCCGATTGTATCAATAATTATGATTCATTGACGACAAATCCCAAAATTGCATCAATAATTAAGATTCGCTGCCGACAATCCCAAAAATAAATTCTAAACTTGCATCGATAATAAAGATTCTTTTACAAAAAATCCCAAAATTGTATGGAGTAATTTTTGTTGATGATAATCCCAAAATAAATCCTCCGATTGTATCAATAATTATGATTCATTGACGACAAATCCCAAAATTGCATCAATAATTAAGATTCACTGCCGACAATCCCAAAAATAAATTCTAAACTTGCATCGATAAAAAGATTCTTTTACAAAAAATCCGAAAATTGTATGGAGTAATTTTTGTTGATGATAATCCCAAAAATAAATCCTCCGATTGTATCAATAATTATGATTCATTGACGACAAATCCCAAAATTGCATCAATAATTAAGATTCGCTGCCGACAATCCCAAAAATAAATTCTAAACTGGCATCAATAAAAAAGATTCTTTTACAAAAAATCCCAAAATTGTATGGAGTAATTTTGTTGATGATAATCCCAAAATAAATCCTCCGATTGTATCAATAATTATGATTCATTGACGACAAATCCCAAAATTGCATCAATAATTAAGATTCGCTGCCGACAATCCCAAAATAAATTCTAAACTGGCATCAATAAAAAGATTCTTTTACAAAAATCCCAAAATTGTATGGAGTAATTTTGTTGATGATAATCCCAAAAATAAATCCTCCGATTGTATCAATAATTATGATTCATTGACGACAAATCCCAAAATTGCATCAATAATTAAGATTCGCTGCCGACAATCCCAAAAATAAATTCTAAACTGGCATCAATAAAAAAGATTCTTTTACAAAAAATCCCAAAATTGTATGGAGTAATTTTGTTGATGATAATCCCAAAATAAATCCTCCGATTGTATCAATAATTATGATTCATTGACGACAAATCCCAAAATTGCATCAATAATTAAGATTCGCTGCCGACAATCCCAAAAATAAATTCTAAACTGGCATCAATAAAAAAGATTCTTTTACAAAAAATCCCAAAATTGTATGGAGTAATTTTTGTTGATGATAATCCCAAAAATAAATCCTCCGATTGTATCAATAATTATGATTCATTGACGACAAATCCCAAAATTGCATCAATAATTAAGATTCGCTGCCGACAATCCCAAAAATAAATTCTAAACTGGCATCAATAAAAAAGATTCTTTTACAAAAAATCCCAAAATTGTATGGAGTAATTTTTGTTGATGATAATCCCAAAAATAAATCCTCCGATTGTATCAATAATTATGATTCATTGACGACAAATCCCAAAATTGCATCAATAATTAAGATTCGCTGCCGACAATCCCAAAAATAAATTCTAAACTGGCATCAATAAAAAAGATTGTTTTACAAAAAATCCCAAAATTGTATGGAGTAATTTTGTTGATGATAATCCCAAAATAAATCCTCCGATTGTATCAATAATTATGATTCATTGACGACAAATCCCAAAATTGCATCAATAATTAAGATTCGCTGCCGACAATCCCAAAAATAAATTCTAAACTGGCATCAATAAAAAGATTCTTTACAAAAATCCCAAAATTGTATGGAGTAATTTTTGTTGATGATAATCCCAAAATAAATCCTCCGATTGTATCAATAATTATGATTCATTGACGACAAATCCCAAAATTGCATCAATAATTAAGATTCGCTGCCGACAATCCCAAAAATAAATTCTAAACTGGCATCAATAAAAAGATTCTTTACAAAAATCCCAAAATTGTATGGAGTAATTTTGTTGATGATAATCCCAAAATAAATCCTCCGATTGTATCAATAATTATGATTCATTGACGACAAATCCCAAAATTGCATCAATAATTAAGATTCGCTGCCGACAATCCCAAAAATAAATTCTAAACTGGCATCAATAATAAAGATTCTTTTACAAAAAATCCCAAAATTGTATGGAGTAATTTTGTTGATGATAATCCCAAAAATAAATCCTCCGATTGTATCAATAATTATGATTCATTGACGACAAATCCCAAAATTGCATCAATAATTAAGATTCGCTGCCGACAATCCCAAAAATAAATTCTAAACTGGCATCAATAAAAAAGATTCTTTTACAAAAAATCCCAAAATTGTATGGAGTAATTTTTGTTGATGATAATCCCAAAAATAAATCCTCCGATTGTATCAATAATTATGATTCATTGACGACAAATCCCAAAATTGCATCAATAATTAAGATTCGCTGCCGACAATCCCAAAAATAAATTCTAAACTGGCATCAATAATAAAGATTCTTTTACAAAAAATCCCAAAATTGTATGGAGTAATTTTTGTTGATGATAATCCCAAAAATAAATCCTCCGATTGTATCAATAATTATGATTCATTGACGACAAATCCCAAAATTGCATCAATAATTAAGATTCGCTGCCGACAATCCCAAAAATAAATTCTAAACTGGCATCAATAAAAAAGATTGTTTTACAAAAAATCCCAAAATTGTATGGAGTAATTTTTGTTGATGATAATCCCAAAAATAAATCCTCCGATTGTATCAATAATTATGATTCATTGACGACAAATCCCAAAATTGCATCAATAATTAAGATTCGCTGCCGTCAATCCCAAAAATAAACTCTAAACTTGCATCGATAATAAAATTAAAAAACCAGTAATTATTTGTAGAATTAATTAATTTTAATTGTGTTTTTCACCTTACCAAAGTGCAATTATAGATTATTTTAATAATATTTTAATAATAAACGATTGTATTAAAAATACAAGCGTAGCAAAATATTCAAATACTATTTTTGTAAGTTTAATAATAGATTTATTGGCGAACATTTTACGGTTCAAATATTAAAACAGGAGGCTAAATTTAATAATTATAACGAATAAAAAATTTCATTCATAGAAAGTGATTGAGGAAGAGTTCCCATAACACAACCCGCGTTTCCTTTTTGAATAGTAACACTAGTCCTCTGCATCAGATATGACTGAGATCTCTTCTCGGCGGTTACAGATGTTATCAAACCTCCTAAAGCAAGGACCAACTTGATCGCTTTTTCGCACCAAGGTCCAACTTGATTGCTTCTTTGCACCAAGTTCCCAGAGTTTCTACTGCGAAAGGAATAAAAATATAATTGTCTTCTATGATTTTAGTATATTTTGATATTTTTTTCTTTGCTGCGTTCTCGGCTGCTTACCCTGCTTCTTAGACGTTGAAGACAAATTTGATAAAGCTAGGGTGTCAATACATGTAGCATCCCAAACCATAGGCTGACCATTTTTCCAAGGAATGGTGGTCGTTCTATCTGGTCTTTTGTTGTCATTCCTGCTCAAACCATCTGGTTCTAAAACTGACGGAATTTGAGCTGATATCAAAGTATCTATATTGACGTCCAGTACTTTTCTTACGTGACAAGCCATGAGTTCTTTTTTAGTAACTTTTTCACAACAAATATATTTATGTGGTATACATAAATTGAGACCTATGCCCAGTTGTTACGTGCCGAAAAATTCGGCACTAAACATTCTCAATTAAGTTTTAATATGCAAGAATTTCGCGCCATAAATTTAAAAGGACGTGTGCGTATTTCCGTCACTTCAGATAGTGCGTTGCGCGAGATTTGCGCCGACGCGGTGTGTCAAGAAGGCAAGTGGTGGATTTCCGGATACGTGTGTGAACTAGCCACCGAGAGGTGAACAAGTGTTGTTGTCTTTTGTGTTTTATCGTATCTTTTTGTGTTATGTAGATTCCTTTTGCCTTCTCTTGATTATCGTTCCTTATATACCAGTTTACCGTCGTTCCCTACATATAGAAAGAAGACAATTTAAATTTGGCTTCAACCGGGCTCAAGAATTCCCACGCCCGAAAGATCAGCGAAGCAGCCGACGCCCGAGAAAGATTAGCGAAGCCGCTGCCGACATTATGGAGTAATTCTGCAAGAAGCCCTACATGTTCACGTGAGTACCCCGTTGGAGTTTTCTTTAAAATTTGCATAATTGTTTAATTGTGTTGCAATAATTCGCATATTGTGTGACGTCATCTATAATTTTGCGTCATTTTTACAATTATCTAACATTGTTACCAACTGACGTAGTGGCTCGCATATCTTGACGACGGGGCTGTAATACAGTGAGATGGAAATGCGGAAGGTGTTATTATCTAATAGAGTACCAATGTTTCTTGATGGTAAAACGTTGAGCCAGGCACTTGTTTCTTTTCGTAAAGTTGCTCGGTGTAATGCACTGACATATTCTGAACTCTTCAGGATTTGCTTATCCTATTGCATATGTGATTGTCCCAAGCTCGTTGCATATAGCGAAAATTGTCTGGAGGAATTCCGTGTTTTTCGTAATCTTTTTTCCATAAATTTAAAGCATCGTCGTAACAGGCAACGTCAAGTAAGTCCGGGTTTGTGGTTAACATGGATTGGACGAGATTTGACACTGGATTTACTGATGCAAGTTATTTTCCTAATCCCAATACCTCCAAAACGAACAGGTCCATTCCTCTGTGGGTTGTTTTATGTTGATTATTTCTACCAAACATTCTTTAATCTGAATGTCTATCTTAGATAACTTGTTTTATAACTTCCCAGTTGGCGGTGTTCTTAAGATGTAGCTTAATCTCGGCGACGTAATAAATAGTACGCGGCATTGGCTTCTGATAATTTTTAGTCTGCTGAAAAAGACTTCTAGCTCTTTGAATTTGTCTGATAAAGTGTTAGCGTATGTGTTTTCTGTAGTAGCTGTTCCCAAGAGTGGCATTTTCTTTTCTATGAGGTGTTTGATGCCTGAGATGATATTTATAAATTTTTCCAAAACAGTATTATCAGGTTCTCCACCAAAAAAATTTCATATTTTTCGGGATTGACTTGTAGACCGAATTCCTTACATAGGTTATCGGTAGCTCAGCGCCGTTACCAATGACGAAAGTTCAGATCTGTCGCTCATACACGATGTTACATTCCAAATTTGGCAATGTACAGTTTTTTAAATATGTAAATTAATTCCCGCCAATGAACTTGTTAATTTCTGTCGTCCACGTTGGGCGCCATTGCTAAGGTTCCCGCGTTTTACACTATTGCGAAATTGTTTAATACAACATATACTTACTTGGCAAATTACACGCCCTTTGTATCAAATACCAAACACGTTTAAAAGTGGCCAATTTTATGCACAATATAAATAAAACGAGTACTCACGTGTATTTCTTAACATCTCAGAATCCTTGTTGTTTATGTATGGGTAGGCTACGCCATTATCGACACCAAATTTCATCCGTCCATCCTCTTTTCTCGCCGTAGCGGAATGATAGGAACAACCAGGTATGAGGAACGATAAGGCAAGATAAGGTAGGAGGAAACCTACATCCTAAAAAGAGAAAAGACACCAATACAACCCGGTAGATGTTCTTGGCTCGCAGTCTCGTGGCTTAATGACGTTGTATCACACCGCGCGCACTTGCGCCATTTACTCCACGCAGGCGAGACTCGGGGACGACGGAAATTAACAAGTTTATTTAAAAATATTTGCGGGAATTTATTTACATATTTAAAAAAATGTACATTGCCAAATTTGGAATGTAACAACGAGACCCTTAGATACTTGGGAACAGCATGTTATACTCCAGGGTTCTATACTCTAAGGTATACTTTTAAAGTCCCGGCGCGTAATTTATAAGAGCCACTACGACAGTTGGTAACATAATAAATACATGCATAATGTTGCGCAATAAGGGGTTACGTCATATTTATGAAACAAATTATTATCACATACAAAGAAAAAGATAAATGTACTCACGTAAACTGTGAAACTCGTCACGACATTGCAGCTATTTTGGCGGCAGTTGGGCGTTGTTGGGCGTGGGTCGTCCTTCGCCCCCTTGCCGGAACCAAATTAAATTTGTTTTCTCTCTTTTGTAGCGGTACGGTAAAGGATACTAGTAAGAGGAACGATAACAGGTACAAGAGATAAAGGGAAACCTACATATCTGAAAAAAGAAGACAAAGGCACACAGATAACCACACGATTCGACGTTTCGTTGACTCGTCCATGACTTGACGGAATTCACCACTTCCATCCACACTCCGCGTCTGCGCATTTTCGGGCGCCGACGCAACTGTCTAAAGTGACGGAAATGCACGCACAAGTCTATTTTTAAATTATTGGCGCGAATTCAGTGACAAATTTAAAACTAAAATTAGAAATGTTTGCATGCCGATTTTCGGTATATAACAAGCATCAGTATTCCCCACTATTGGCCTGACCTGATCGGATAGAACTGAGAATGTGCAAGGTGACTCTTGACGTAGGCGGTGCTCTTGTGGTTCTTTTGATATATAGCAGCCGAACGATGGGGATGTTAGCTCAGGGAATCATCGAGCCCAGCGCTTCCAGCTACAGTTTAGCGATAGGCATTGTGGAGAAAAAAGACTGACATATCAGCACCTGCGTGAATTATCGGAATCTGTATGCCGTCACCAAGGACGAAAGATCACATCTGTCGGTCATACACGAGATCCTTAGAGACTTGGGAACAGTATCATTATTCTCCACTATTGATCTGGCTTGACTAGATAGAGCTGGGGATGTGCAAGGTGACCCTTGACGTAGGTACTGCTCCTGTGGTTCATTTGATTAATAGCAGCTGAACGGTGGGGATGTTAGCCCAGGTAATCAAAGGATGGTCGAGTTGGGTTCTGCATAGATTGTCGGAAGCTGAGTGCCATCACCAAAGATGAAAGTTCACATCTGCCGGTCATACACGAGACCCTTAGAGACTTGGGAACAGTATCATTATTCTCCACTATTGATCTGATCTGACTTGACTGGATAGAGCTGGGAATGGGCAAGGTGACCCTTGGCATAGACGGTGCTCTTGTGGTTTATTTGATTTATAACAGCCTAATGGTGGGGATGTTAGCCCAGGGAATCGTCGAGCCCAGCACTTCCAGCTACAGTTTACTGATGGTCATTGTGCAGAAAAAAGACAGACTAGCCAGGTTCGATTATCGGAAGCTCAATGTCGTCACCAAGGACGAAAGTTCACATCTGTCAGACATACGAGACCTTTTGGGACTTACGAACAGCATCAGTATTCTCCACTATTGACCTGACCT
This sequence comes from Platerodrilus igneus, assembly GCA_036346225.1. Lineage (NCBI taxonomy): Eukaryota > Metazoa > Arthropoda > Insecta > Coleoptera > Lycidae > Platerodrilus > Platerodrilus igneus. The sequence goes on along the minus strand of JARFIW010000549.1, from coordinate 2,939,903 downwards.
GACTGGATCGATCCGGGAATGAGTAAGGTGACCCTTGGCGTAGGCGGTGTTCCTGTGATTCATTCATTTGATTTATAGCAGCCGAACGGTGGTGATGTTAGCCCAAGGAATCATCGAGTTCAGGACTTCTAGTTACAGTTCACAGATAGTCATTGTTAAGAAAAAGAACGGACGAGCCAGGTTCTGCGTGGATTATCGGAAGCTCAATGCCGTCACCAAGAACAAAAGTTCACATGTCGGTAATACACGAGACCCTTAGAGACTTGAGAACAGCATCAGTATACTCCACTATTGGCTTGACCTGACTGGATAGAGCCAACAATGGGCAAGCTGACCTTTGGCGTAGGCGGTGCTCCTGTGGTTCATTTGATTTATACCGGCCGAACGGTGGAGTGGATGCTAGCCTAGGAAATCATTGAGCCCAACACTCCCGACTACAGTTTACCAATAGTCATTGTGGTGAAAAAGGACAGACGAACCAGGTTTTGCTTAGATTATCGGTAGCTCAGTGCCGTTACCAAGGACGAAAGTTTGCATCTGCCGGTCATACACAAGACCCTTAGAGCTGGAAATGGATAAGACGATTCTTGGCATAGACGGTGCTCCTGTGATTCATTTGTTTTATTGCGGCCGAACGGTGAGATAGATGCTATCCTTAGGGAATCATCGAACCCAATACTTTCATCTACAGTTTACCGATAGTCATTGTGGAGAAAAAGCAGAGATAAGTCAGATACTGTATGAATTTTCGGAAGCTCAATGCCGTCATCAAGAACGAAAGTTCACATCTGTCAGACATACGACACCCTTTGAGACTACACATGTGATTTTCCAATGCTCCTATATTGGCCAGGAAGTGAGTTTTTTTTACCTGGAAAATTTGTAAATTTGCCAAACCCTTGCTGTTGTAAGTAAGGTAGGGATCTTTAACGTGCGTGACAACACCACACACGAGACCTCCATTTTACCTCTTATTCGAACGAGGGTGAAAATACTCGTCTAACATTTTTCAAGCGGACCGTGTCGGGATTCGAACCGTGGACCATGGACGTAGTAGTCACACACATACCACTACTCCACGGAGCTGTCTAACCCTTTGAGACTTGGGAACAGCATCAGTATTCTCCACTATTGACCTAACCTGACTGGATGAAGCCGGAAATGGGTAAGGTAACCCTTGGCACAGACGGTGCTCCTGTGGTTCATTTGTTTTATTGCGGCCGAACGGTGGAGTAGATTCTAGCCCAGAGAATCATTGAGCCCAGCACTCCCGGTTACAGTTCATCAATTGTTTGTTACATTCCAAATTTGGACATGTATACTTTTAAATTTGTGAGTGAATTCCCGCCACTATTTTATAGACTTGTTCGTTTCCGTCATTTCGAACAGTTGCGTCGGCGCAAAAGAATGCGCAGACGCGGAGTGATGGGTAAGTGCGCGGTTTGGACACGACAGGATATTATTAGCCACAGAGACGTCGAATGGTGACGTTTGCCTGTGTCGTTTTGTTGTCTTTTCTTTTTAGGATGTAGATTTTCCTTTATCTCTACCTTCTATCGTTGCCTTTATCTTTATTCCTTCGCTCTACGTACGAACAAAGAAGAAGGAAGACGATAAATTTGGTTTCAACGATGGCATGACGCGCCCACACCCAAACGAGATACCCTGAGATTAGCATGGCCCCTGCGCAAGGATGACACGCAAAATCGTGAAGCGTTCCACATTTTTAAGTGAGTACTTTTTAAGCTGCAACTTGTATCATTGTAAACGTATTTGGCATGTGGTACAATTTGACACGTAAGTATGTTGTAATATTATTATTGCGCAATATTGCGAACGTGAAACGTATCAGTGTTGCCAACTGTAGTAGTGGCACTGAACACACGCGGCGACGGGGTTATAACAAGTTATTGTGGAGAAAAGGGAGCCGTTACCAAGAAAGAAGGTTCACATGTCGGTCATACACGAAGCCCTTTGAGACTTGGGAACATAATCAGTTTTCTCTATTACTGACCTGGCCTGACCGGATAGAGCTGGGAATGGGTAAGGTAACCTTTGGCATAGACGGTGCTCCTGTGGTTCATTTGTTTTATTGCGACCGAACGGTGGAGTAGATGCCGGCCCAGGGAATCATTGAGCCCAGCAGTCCTGGCTACTGTTCACCAATAGTCATTGTGGAGAAAAAGAACGGACGAGTCGGGTTCTGCGTGGATTATCGGTAGCTCAGTGCCGTTACCAAGGATAAAAGTTCACATCTGTCAGACATGAGACTCTTTGAGACTTGGGAACAGCATCAGTATTCTCCACTATTGACCTGACCTGAGTGGATAGAGTCGGCAATGGACAAGGCGACCCTTGGCGCAGGTGGTGCTTCTGTACTTCATTTGATTTGTTTCGACCAAATGTTGGGGTAGATGCTAGCCTAGGAAACATCAAGACCAATACTTCCAGTTATAGTTTACCGATAGTCATTGTGGAGAAAAAGCACAAGCAAGTCAGGTACTGTGTGAATTATCAGAAACTCAACGCTGTCACCAAGGACGAAAGTTCACATCTGTCCGACATACGATACCCTTTGAGACTTGGCAACAGCATCAGTATTCTCCACTATTGACCTGACCTGACTGGATAGAGCCGGCAATGGGTAAGGTGACCCTTAGCATAGGCGGTGCTCTTGTGGTTCATTTGATTTATAGCAGCTGAACCGTGGGGATGTTTGCCCAAGCAATCATCGAGTCCAGGACTTCCAGCTACAGTTCACAGATAGTCATTGTGGAAAAAAAGGACGGACGAGCCGAGTACTGCATTATCGGAAGCTCAATGCCTTCACTAAAGATGAAAGTTCGCTTCTGCTGGTCATACACGAGACCCTTAGAGACTTAAGAACAGCATTAGTTTCTCCACTATTGACCTGACCTGACTGGATGGAGCTGGCAATGGGCAAGCTGAGCTTTGGCGTACAATAATCCTGTGGTTCATTTGGTTTAAAACAATCGAACGGTGGAGTGGATGCTATCCTAGGAAATCATTGAGCCCAGCACTCCCGGCTACAGTTCACCAATAGTCATTGTGGTGAAAAAGAATGGACGAGCCGGATCTGCATGGATTATTGGTAGCTTAGTGCAGTTAGCAAGGATGAAAGTTTACATCTGCCGGTCATACAGAATACCCTTCGAGACTTAAGAACAACATTAGTATTCTCCATTATTGACCTAGCCTGACTTGATAGAGTAGGGAATGGGTAAAAGGAGGAGAGTCGCATTGAATGAATGCGAGAGATGTTAGAGAGGTTAACGTATGGGTTTTTGATATAAAAATAGCTTATTTAGTTTGTTTTTTGTGTGATTCGTGATTATAATTTGTTGCTTACGCTTACAGTGTACGCTAATTAATTACCTTGCGTGTGAGGTTAGAATTTCGGACCAGAAATCCTACTCTTCTTTCCAGCGTACCTCACTAATCTCAACTACATCTAACTTCAGCATATCCATTTTTCTTTTCAAGTTTCCTAACCTACCACTATGATTCAAACTTCTAATATTCCTCGGGAGTAGTTTCCACTCGGAGATCCGACTGGGAGCTATTTTATCTTCGGAATATTTTACATGTTAAGATGACATCATCATCAAACCATACAACAATCCTAGGCCATGGATTGAAACGTAAATAAAGACAATTTATAAACTCTGAGTGGTTTAATACCCAAGAAAAATTAAGAAAAATATAAAACAAACATACAGGGAGTACATACAGGAGTTGTATGTTGTTATAGTCTAGAGTACCACTGTTATAGTCCCGCGCGCGCGTGTTCAGAGCCACTACGACAGTTGGCAACACATACTAAACACGTACATAATATTGCACAACAAGATATTACGTCATAATTGCGTCTCAAATTGTATCACATACCAAAAATGTTTACAGTGATACAAGATGCGCCTTAAAGGAAAAGATAAAATGTACTCACTTAAAATGTGGAACTCTCCACGACCTTGCGGTTATCTTTGCGCAGAGGCCATACTCATTTTCGTGGATCTCGGCGTTGTTGGGCGTGGGTGGGATTAGGTCATCATTGAAACCTGATTTGTTCTGTCTTGTCTCTTCTCGTCTGTAGCATGTTACGTGCCATTTTGGCACTAAACATTCTTTAGCTTAATTTTGATGTGCGTTAGTTTCGCGCCTTAAATTCAAAAGACTTGGCGTGTATTTCCGTTACGTCAAAAGTGGGTTGGACGAATAATTTCGCGCCGGCGCGTGAAAGGACAAAAAGTGGGGTTTTTGCCGGTGCTCTCTGTAACGTGGCGGTTTGCCTGAAAACTTCGAACAGTGTGGTGGTGTCAGGTATCGTATCTTGCCTTATTTTGTATTTATGTAGATCCTTGCCTTTGATTATCTTTGTTTGTCGTCCTTATACCTGTTCCTGCCCTTTCCCTACATAGGTAGAGGTAATTTGTAGCAGCTTGCCGAACCGCATTCCACGCCGGAGCACCATCTTTAATCACTCCGGAATGGAGCCCTGAGATCCAGTCGAAGCCAATTGGAAGGACGCTAGGCGTACCCTCCGTTAATTGCCTTAAAAGGGGCCATCAGTAGCCCTGATGGACGTCAACAGAAGCCAACTTTAATTCAACCCCGCAGGACGTCGGATTTCTTATGTAAGTACTTTATTTGCTTAATCTGTTTGCTAATTTAATATATATTTTTCCGCAAATTGCGCATTTAATTAGTATATTGGTGACGTCATTGACAGATGGGCGCGCTAAAACCGGTGTAAAGATTGGAGCCACCACCTGTCCGTGGCGTCGCTTATTCCGCGCTGGCGCGATTGTTATTATGAACTTATAAATTGTAAGAAGCAGTACGGTAAGGAACAACCAGGTAAGGAACGATAAAAGGCAGAGATTAAGGAAAATCTACATCCTAAAAGAGAAAAGACAAGAAAAAACGACACTGGTAAACCTCACTGTTCGACGTCTCGTTGGCTAATAATCGTCGTGTCGGAAACCGTGCACTTACTTCCTCACTCTACGTCTGCGCATTCTCTTGCGCCGACGCAACTGTCCGAAGTGACGTAAATGCACAAGTCTATTTTTTAAAATATTGGCGCGAATTCAGTCACAAATTAAAACTTAAACCAAAATGATACATAGCCGATTTTCGGCATGTAACAATGTCCTTGGAAAAAGTAACGATTGTAGGTTCTCTTTGCGTTCAGCTGTGCAACGGATGATCTAAGTCTGACAATTATCCAGACTATCATCCTTGCAACTACTGAAGGATTGTTGCATCCCTTTCAGGAACCATTTGTTAGTCTGATCTCTAGTATTGTTACACCTTCAGCTCAGATAGTGTTTTCTGAGACATGCAAGTCTCTCGACTTTGTCAATCGTTTGTAGAGCATAGCAATTCAAAGACAGCGCACGAATTGCAAAAATCGGGAATTGTGACGACAGTGTTTCTAAAATATTTTTGTCGTAGGTTGGGCGACAATACAAAAGATCTCAAATCGTGTTATAATCTAAGTCTGTTATATTCTAAGGTGTACTGTTAAGGTCCCGCGCGTAATTGATAAGAGCCACTACGAAAGTTGACAACATAATAAACACGTACGTATTATTGCGCAATAAGGTGTTACGTCATTATTGCGTCTCAAATTTGTATCACATACAAAAATAAAGGATAAAATGTGGAGCTCGTCACGGCATTGCAGCTATTCTGGCGTCAGGATCTTGGCGTTGGTTGGGGGTCGTTGGGCGGGGGTCGGCCTTCGCCCTCGTTGAAACCAGATTAATTTGTCTTCCCTCTTCGTTCTGTAGCGGTACGATAAAGGATCAACCAGATAGGAGGAACGATAATAGGTACGATAAAGGAAACCTACATTATGAAAGAGAAGACAAGATAAAAAGACGACACATATTAACCTCACTGTTCGACGTGTCGTTGACTAGTCCCGTCGTGTCGGAAAAACGCGCACTTCCGCCACTCCGCGTCTGCGCATTCTTTTGCGCAAACGCAACTATCCGAAATGACGGAAATTTAACAAGTCTATTTTTAAATTATTGGCGCGAATTCACTTACAAATTTAAAGGGTGCAATGCCAATTTTTGGTATGTAACAATCGCAAGGTCTATTTCGAGAAAGTATCGAACTGTTAGAAAGCAGCAACGTGTTCCGCTTTAAATGCGAATTATTTAAATTATTTAACTCGATCACATATTTTATTCCAGATCTTTAACCGAATTTTTCTTTTTAGGTATTTTCACCCTGCCGAATGCTGTTGCTCACAACCAAAATTCCAACGAGGGTACGTATCGAAATATCCTAAACCGTTCGTTGTCTAAGGTTCATTATTAGATTGACTGCCACTTCCATTATCTGGAGATTCAGGCGGTGGAGAGCAAACGTGGGAATCAGCTGAGTATCACAGTCAACGATAAAACGTTCTCATTCCTAGCAGGCGATGATTCCACGTGCAGTTTAGAAGTTGACACGATGATATCTGCACTTGCCACTGCCATCAGAAATATCTTTCCTACCGTACCCTTACAGTATATCATTAAAAAAGTATTGTAGAAAAATAGGTAGGGCTTAATATTTAATTTCGTGTTGCAGATAGACGTAATTCCTAACACACGGCTTCAACAGTTACGTGACGTTGAGATTCTAGCAAGTGCACGTGCGAGTGCACCCTGTGGTGGTTTTTCAACACAGTATGCTTGTATGTGTGATTATCACAACATGCCGTATCGGGACGAAGTCGCCTGGGATGTTGATAACATCTACGTTTCGCTGAACAGTCGAGAACTGTGTCTCAAGGATTTTGATCACCTTGAACAAAAGTATTTTTTGTAGGTACACGAACTATTTAAATGGAATTATTTTAGAGACTTGGTTCCTATTATAAGTGCTTTAGAATATAACACTTGGTTTACAAAACTAAAAGCTCACCACGTTCGTTTATCCCATGAAACACTGGATCGTTTATTGCATGTCATGAAAAAGTCATTAAGTTTAGAAGAGCTCTACCTCGATAACTTGGGCCTTAAAGCCGACTTCGTAAATAAATTATCGAATTCGATTAAAGCTCACGTTGCGACAACGCTGCACACTCTAGATCTGTCCAATAACGTAATAGAAGATAAAGGTATTTTTACAGTAGTAAGTTATGCTTTCTCATGCTGTTTCTTCAGGTGCCATAAATTTAACGGGCTGTATATCACGATTAATAAGAGGGTTGGTACATCTTAATTTGTCGCATTGCAGTCTAACGTCCAAAGGGGTGAATCAGTTGGCTTATTCATTTACGTCTAACGCTAATATAATTACCACATTAACCTATCTTAATCTTAGTGGTAACAATCTTAGGGATGATATCAATGTAAGTATAATTGTTTGTTTAATCGTAACGGCTTAAGTACAGAAAATTCTAAAATGTCCATATACTTTAAAGTTCACAAACACCTATGACAGTTGCTGTGTACACTGACGTACCCTAGAAGACCGGGATCAATCGGTGAGTATGCACAAATTAACGAAAACCAAAATCGAAACAAACATTACCTAAGACAAAATCGTGGCCACGTTGGGCGCCAAAATTTATGCTATCTACATTGACGTAGCCTAAAAGACAAAGAAAAAAATGACAGGGTTCAATCGGTAAGTAGGCGGAGTCTTACGAATACAAGAAAATAAATTAAAGGAAAGCCTGAAATAGAAATAAAAAATTGAACATACTTATTAACACTTATAATTAATCTAAGTGACATTTTGGGGAGACATAAAAGCGTAGTATTCCCAAAGACGAAAAATAAATTGTACATATAGCACACATCCCCAAACAAAAAAAAAAACTTTAACATGGCGAGCTGCAGTTTTTAGGTCAATACAAATCTTAATTAAGAAGATCGAACCCACACAAGAAATAAAGAAAAGAAATGCATACTAGTTCGAACGTAAGGGAAGAATACAGAAATGGCATGCCGATACATGCGGGTAATGTCGGAAATCAGACAGTAACAACAAAGAAAAATTGGTTCAGAAATTAAGCGAAACCAAATCAGAACCAAAGTTACACGAAACAACATCTGAGCACAAATTAACGAAAACCAAAATCGGAACAAACATTACCTACAACAAAATCAGGGAACGTTGGGCGCCAAAATTTATGCTATCTACATTGACGCAGCTTAGAAGACAGAAGAAAAATGACAGGGCTCAATCGGTGAGTAGGCGGCGTCTTACCAATACAAGAAAAAATTAAAGGAAAGCCTGAAATAGAAATAAAAAATTAAACATACTTATTAATACTTATAATTAATGTAAGTGTCATTTTGGGGAGACATAAAAGCGTAGTGTTCCCAAAGACGAAAAATAAATTGTACATACAGCAAAAAAACACCAAACAAAAAAAAATACTGTTTAACATGGCGAGCTGCAGTTTTTAGGTTAACCAAACAACAACAAAAATTACGACTCTAAAAACACCAGCTCTAAATTATCATCGTAAACATAAACGTACATATATAACATTGGCACTACCAATAATTTACAACTCAAGGAAAAAAGGAAAACCCACAGTTCTAAATCATCCTCGTAAACATACAGATAAGCATACAGGATGGTCACGATAAATACGATATTAATAATAAATATCATCTCACTTGACGATAGTCATTTTAAAAATACTACGTTTAGTCATCACGTGGAGCCTGATAAATATACCGTATCGACCTATTTCACAGGATCCATACAAGAAAATAGTGCATACACACTCACCCAAGCGTCCACGGTGTAGGTTTTGGTCACACCTTTCCTAATGTCAGGGCAGAGCAGAGGAGCTTGAGATCCCTCAGTGTGGGCATCCTCCCATAACAAAATGAGCAGCAATTCAATGGGCCGTCAGGTCCAGCGGAGGAAGAAGTACACAGCATTTGCTCGAAATCGACAATTGCTCTTAGTCGTATGCAGAAAAGAATAATTATTAGCGCGTTTGATATCACTAATTTACATTCGTTCCGGGGTTATCAAACATACGAAGGTCATTAACAATTCGAAAGTCTTATCGGTGAACTAGGATTCATTATTTCAACGAGTCTTTAGATTGAAATAATCTAGAAAGTAATCATATGCTATCGTAATGTGTAGCAAGTTCATGGATACCTAAAACAGGGTATTGACTATTTAATTTATAGAATAAACTTTTCGTTTTAAAGTAAATAGATTTAAAATTGAAAATTATTAGAAAGCGTATTTATTGTATGAAGGTAACATACAGGATGTTGTTGGAGTAATGAAGCGGAATCTATGTGTATGAATGATGTTAAAAAATGGTAGCTTTTAATTTACTGTCGAAAGTGAACGTAATAATTCCTCTCCTCCCCTCCAGCAAAATTAAAAGGTCGGGGTAGGAAAACAAAAGTAATGAAGCTGACCGTACAGCACTAACAAAAGGAAAAAGAAACAAAAACTTTGCTTAAGAAAACTCCCCCAAAAAAACAACAAATCAACTAATATCTGATGCAAAAAGCCAATATATAATAATAGGATAACCAAAAGAAAAGGAAAAGAAAAAATTCTCTTAACGAAATAATAAAACAACAAAAGAAAACACTCCAAAATCAAAAAAATAATTCTCATCCGGCTTGAAGAACCAAAGTATCGGACGAAGCAAAAAATAAAAATTGAAGGGAAGCACAGGGAAAAATAGGTAAGTAGTAGCACTGGACGAAGGCAAAGGCAGAACGACGTCGACACTGTCAAAGTCGTCAAACGATGGATGTTTCTTCAGCAATGAAACAGGAAAGTCTTCGACCTCAAAAGAAGAATGGTCTCCTACAGAAAAACCAACAGTAAAGGAAAGAAACAAGGAAGAAAACCAACAGTAACAACCAAAATGACAAAAGTGTCAAGCCTCAGGAACGACAAAATTTGCTGGTTAGACAAAAAAATTAATTACTTCAAGCTGGTGGTGCCCAAAGAATTGCAACAAAGGAAGAAGAACAGTAGAAGGTACGGAAGAAGTATTGGATCTATCTATAGGCGTGGGAGAAACCTTAACAACTCGGTCATGTGTAGTAAAAGTATTTTCCTTAATAGTAGTAGACTTATAAGCAAGACCCGGTTCAACAGTAACAGTTTGTTGTTCTTGACTAGGTGATACGGAATTATTGGCCAGAATCTTTGCCGGTTCTAATTTCAGACATACGTCCTTTGACTCTTATAAGGAGTGGACGGTAGGCAAACGGGCTTGATAGAATGAAGCGAGGTTACGAAACACAATGGACAATTGATCATCCTTCTTGAAAGATCCATACCACCGGAACAGCTGTCATACACGTGAAATAGTAATGCTTTCTGATGACTCTTGTTGTCTATTGCAGCTTCCATCATACAGTTTTATCCCCATATCAGTCATTTTGAATACAAATAAAGAAAAGAAATTGAGAGAAATAACTAAATAAAGGCTAACCGTAACTCGATAAAAGCTCAAGAAAGAAATTATTGTGAATACAGGACAATTTAAACGATATCCGGCGGATAAACTTCGAGAACACGAATAGGAGCGAAACAACAAATAGAAATTAGGAATAGTAATAGGGCGCCAGCGTTTTCAACGGACTAGAATTATCGGCAAAAAACACAATTCCGATAATCTGAGAAGAGCCCACCAAGGATATTGCAATCAAGAAAGAAACCACAACTAAAATTTAAGATCGAACCCACACAAGAAATAAAGAAAAGCAATAAATACTAGTTCGAACGTAAGGGAAGAAAACAGAAATGGCATATGCCGATACATGCGGGTAATGTTGGAAATCAGGCAGTAACAACAAACAAAAATTGGGCCAGAAATTAAGCGAAACCAAATCGGAACCAAAGTTACACGAAACAACATCGGAGCACAAATTAACGAAAACCAAAATCGATACGAACATTACCTAAGACAAAATCGGGGCTCACGTTGGGCGCCAAAGTTTATGCTATGTACACTGACGTAGCCTAGAAGACAAAGAAGAAAAATGACAGGCCTCAATCGGTAAGTAGGCGGGGTCTTACCAATACAAGAAAATAAATTAAAGGAAAGCCTGAAATAAAAATAAAAAATTAAACATTATTACAATCCCGTAAACGCGGCACATGCGACACAAATGACAGTTGGTAACGATATTACCTAATGTGGAAATTAAGGCGCCAATTGTCAATGACACAATATGCAAATTATTACAATACATTTTTAATATATGCACATTTTACATGACCCCTAAGGGGTACTTACGTGAACATGTAAAGCTTCATTCAGAATTACTTCCTGATGGCGGCTCGTGACTTCCTTCAGAATTACTTCCTGCTGGCGGCTCGTGGCTACCTTCAGGATTACTTCATGATGGCGGCTGCGGGGCTCCGTGGATTCGTTATTTCTCGGGTCGTGGATCTTGAACCAGGTTGTACCCAAATTCGCTATCTTCTTCCTATGTAGAGGTAACGACAGGAACGGGTTTATAAGGAACGATAATCAAAGATAAGAGAAAAAAGGGATCTACATAACAAAAAGATACGATAAGATACCAGACCAACCACTCTTATTCACGTTTGAAAGGCAAGTCTTTCCGCGTCTTTCGGAAATTTCCCACTACTCCTTCGTCCACACGCGTCGGCGCGAATTTCGCGCAACGCACTTCTGAAATGACGGAAATACGCGCAACAAGTCTTTTAAATTTATGGCGCGAAATTCCCGCACTTATTTATTTTAACATTTATTTTAAAAATGTCTAGTGCCGAAATTTTCGGCACGTAACAACATACTTATTAATACTTATAATTAATCTAAGTGACATTTTGGCGAGGCATAAAAGCGTAGTTTTCCCAAAGACGAAAAATAAATTGTACATATACCAAAAAAACCCCAAACAAAAAATACTGTTTAACATGGCGAGCTGCAGTTTTAGGTCAATACAAATCTTAATTAAGAAGATCGAACCCACACATGAAATAAAGAAAAGAAATAAATGCTAATTCGAACGTAAGGGAAGATTACAGAAATGGCATGCCGATACATGCGGGTAATGTCGGAAATCAGGCAGTAACAACAAACAAAAATCGGGCCAGAAATTAAGCAAAACCAAATCGGAACCAAAATTACACGAAACAACATCGGAGCACAAATTAACGAAAACCAAAATCGGAACAAACGTTACCTAAGACAAAATCTGGGATCACGTTGGGCGCCAAAATTTATGCTATCTACATTGGCGTAGCCTAAAAGATAAAGAAAAATGACAGGGCTCAATCGGTAAGTAGACGGGGTCTTACCGATACAAGAAAAAAGAAATTAAGGGAAAGCCTGAAATAAAAATAAAAAATTAAACATGCTTATTAATACTTATAATTAATCTAAGTGACATTTTGGGGAGACATAAAAGCGTATTATTCCCAAAGACGAAAAATAAATTGTACATATAGCAAAAAACCCCAAACAAAAAAAAATACTGTTTAACATGGCGAGCTGCAGTTTTTAGGTTGATACAAAACTTAATTAAGAAGATCGAACTCACACAAGAAGTAAATACTAGTTTGAACGTAAGGGAAGAAAACAAATGGCATCAGGCCGATACATGCGGGTAGTGTCGGAAATCAGACAGTTACAACAAACAAAAATTGGGCCAGAAATTAAGCGAAACCAAATCGGAACCAAAAGTACACGAAACAAGATCGGAGCACAAATTAACGAAAACCAAAATTGAAACAAACATTACCTAAGACAAAATCGGGGTCACGTTGGGCGCCAAAATTTATGCTATTTACATTGACGTAGCCTAGAAGACAAAGAAAAAATGACAGGGCTCAATCGGTGAGTAGGCGAGGTCTTACCAATACAAGAAAAAAAAATTAAAGGAAAGCCTGAAATAAAAATAAAAATTAAACATACTTATTAATACTTATAATTAATCTAAGTGACATTTTAGGAGACAAAAGCGTTATTCCCAAAGACGGAAAATTAATTGTACATATAGCAAAAAAAAAACCCAAACAAAAAAAATACAGTTTAACATGGCGAGCTGCAGTTTTTAGGTCAATACAAATCTTAATAAAGAAGATCGAACCCACACAAGAAATAAATACTAGTTTGAACGTAAGGGAAGAAAACAGAAATGGCATCAGGCCGATACATGCGGGTAGTGTCGGAAATCAGGCAGTAACAACAAACAAAAATTGGGCCAGAAATTAAGCAAAACCAAATTGGAATCAAAGTTACACGAAACAACATCGAAGCACAAATTAACGAAAACTAAAATCGAAACAAACATTACCTAAGACAAAATCGGGGCTCACGTTGGGCGCCAAAATTTATGCTATCTACATTGACATAGCCTAAAGACAAAGAAAAAATTGACAGGGCTCAATCGGTACATAGGTGGGGTCTTACCAATACAAGAAAATAAATTAAAGGAAAGCCAGAAATAGAAATAAAAAATTAAACATACTTATTAATACTTACAATTAATCTAAGTGACATTTTGGGGAGACATAAAAGCGTAGTATCTCCAAAGACGTTAAAATAAATTGTACATATAGCAAAAAAAAACCCAAACACAAAAAATACTGGTTAACATGGCGAGCTGCAGTTTTTAGGTTAACCAAACAACAACAAAAATTACGACTCTAAAAACACCAGCTCTAAATTATCATCGTAAACCTAAAGGTACATATATAACATTGGTACTACCAAAAATTTACAACTCAAGGAAAAAAGGAAAACCCACAGTTCTAAATCATCCTCGTAAACATACTGTTAAGCATATAAGATGGTCACTATAAATACAGTATTAATAATAAATATCATCTCACTTACCATAGTCATTTTAAAAATATTATGTTTGGTCATCACGTGGAGCCTGATAAATATACTGTATCGGCCAGTTTCACAGGACCCATACAAGAAAATAGTGCATAAACACTCATGCGAGCGTCCACAGTGTAGGTTTTGGTCACACCTTCCCTAATGATAGGGCAGAATAGAGGAGCTCGAGATCCCGCAGTGTGGGCGTCCTCCCATAACAAAATGAGCGGCAATTCAATGGGCCATCAGGTCCAGCGGAGGAAGAAGTACACAGCATTTGCTCGAAATCGACAATTGCTCTTAGTCGTATGCAGAAAAGAATAATTATTAACTCGTTTGATATCACCAATTTACATTCGTGCCGGTGTTATCAAACATACGAAGATGATTAGCAATTTGAAACAAGCTTTATCGTTGAAGCAGGATTCATTATTTCTACGAGTCTTTAGATTGAAATAATCTAGAAAGTAATTATACACTATCGTAATGTGTAGCAAGTTCACGGATACCTAAAACAGGGTATTGACTATTTAATTTATAGAATAAACTTTTTGTTTTAAATAAGATTTGAAATTGAAAATTATTAGAAAGCGTTATTATTGTAGGGAGGTAACATATACAGGATGTTGGAGTATTGAAGCGTAATCTATGTGCATGAATGATGAAAGAAAAGGGTAGGTTTTAATTTACTGTCAAAAGCGAACGTAACAAATCCGCCCCCCCCCCCCGCAAGCAAAATTAAAAGGTCGGGGTAGGAAAACAAAAGTAATGAAGCTGACCATATAGCACTAACAAAAAGAAAACGAAAAAAAAAATTTAGTTAAGAAAACTCCCCAAAAAAACCAACAAATGAACTAATATCTGGCGCAAAAATCCAATATATAACAATAGGATAACCAAAAGAAAAGGAAAAGAAAAAAATTCTCTTAACGAAATAATAAAACAACAAAAGAAAACACTCCAAAATAAAAAAAATTCTCATCCGGCTTGAAGAACCAAAGTACCGGGCGAAGCAAAAAAAATAATAAAAATTGAAGGGAAGCACAGGGAAAAATAGATAGTAGCACTGGACGAAGATAAAGGCAGAACGACGTCAACACTGTCAAAGTCGTCAAAAGATGGATGTTTCTTCAGAAATGAAACCGGAAAGTCTTCTACCTCAAAAGAAGATTGGTCTCCTGCAGAAAAACCAACAGTAAAGGAAAGAAGCGCGGAAGAAAACCAACAGTAACAGCTAAAATGACAAAAGTGGCAAGCCTCAGAAACGACAAAAGTGCTGGATTAATTACTTCAAGCTGTGGTACCCAAAGAATCGCAACAAAGAAAGAATCAAAGAAAAGAACGGCTAACTAGACCTAAAGTCAACTAAGTCGTGGTTTCCGAATAAAAGAGAAACGGACTAGAAAGCACCTACCGTTCATTTACATTTCCAATGCTCTACCAGAAGGTACTACATTGGCCAGGAGGCGAGTTTTTTGTTGCCTGGAAATTTAGAATTTTGCCGAACCCTTGCCGTTCCAGGCAAGGTAGGGATCTTTAACGTGCGTGACAACACTCACACACAGGACCTCCATTTAACCTCTCATCCGAACAAGGGCGTAATATTTGTGAAAAATGCTTACCTGCCATTTTTCAAGCAGTCGGCCGTGTCGGGATTTGAACCCGGGACCTTGGGATCCGTAGTCTTACGCTTACTACATTGATCCACGGCGACGCCTAGAAAGCACCTACCATAGGAAGTAGATCGAAAAATATACCACGTCAGCACGAAGACCGACAGAAAGTAACACCAGCCACAGGAAAAAGGAGAGGAATGGGGAACAAAAGGAACGAGAAAAAAAAACCAAAAAGAATAACACCAAGCTACAAGTATTGTAATGTATTATATCCTGACCTTTTACTGTGATAATTTTATGTAGTTAACTTTTTTCTCACGGTGGTGATGTAGAAAGAAGCTGTTGTTGGTGCTGTAATTGTAAATTTTTGTTACTTACGACCTCGCAGCGAAAACCTTATAGATTTAATTTTATATTTACAATGAGAATTCAGAGGTTGTTTTTAGGGTTGTAATTTTCTTTTGGGTAATTAACATAAAGGAGGGACCTAAAAACTACAGCTCGCCATTTTAAGGAGTGATTTTTGTGTTCTACCTGATATGTGTATCTTATGGTTATTGATTTCTTTAAACCGCAAATACTCCCCCCTCCAGCAAAATCAACAGGTCGGGGTAGGAAAACAAAAGTAATGCAGCGGACAGTACAGTACTCGGTACAAAAAAAATTGCTTAATAAATTTAAAAAAAAACAACAAAAAAATCAACATACAATAATAGGTAGAACCTACAAAAAAATCGCTTAATGAAGAAAAACAAACGAAAACACTCCAAAAACAAAAAAAATTCTCATCCGGCTCGGAGAACCAAAATACCAACAAATCCAAAAGTGTAAAGGACTCCAGGGAAAGGTAGGTATGTAGTAACAATGAGTGAGGGCAAAGATAGAACGGCGTCAACACTATCACAATCGTCAAAGGACGGATGCTTCTTCAGCAAAGAAACAAAACTCTTCAACCTCAAAAGACGATTGGTTTCCTGCAGTAAAACCAAAAGAAACGAAAAGAAGCGAGGAAAAAACCAACAGTAATCGCCAAAAGTGTCAAGCCTCAAAGTAAGCCAGAGAACAACAAGAATGCTGGATAGACAAAAAAAATCAAACTACTTTAAGCTGTGGTACCTAAAAATCGCAACAAACAAAGAACCGAAGAAAATAACAGCTAATTAGACCTAAAGTCGACTAAGTCGTGGTTTCCAAAGAAAGAAAAACGGACTAGAAAGCACCTACCTTACATGTGATTTTCCAAAGAAAAGAAAAAATGATCTGGAAGCACACATCTCAGGAAGTTGAGGTGTCCCCTCGTCAGACTAAGTAAAGTAATTAATTTTCAACACATACAATGCTTTATTTTCTGAATTTCACAATCTCGGTGTAGGTTACAACTGGAATTGGATAAAACCGCTTTTTATATAAACTATGCCAACTTAACGCTTAATTTTCTTACAAAGACCATCCAAACTACGACCTGCTTTGTTTTTGTGGTATCGTCCACCTTCTACCGCTGCTACCTTCTAATTAATTCTCTCCCTCTTTATTTAAAGCTCGTCGTTGCTCTCCCGTTTACTGCCTTATCAACGAGTGCATCAGCTTTCAAATTCACATCTCTACCGCACAGTTCACAATAAATCAGCCGCACCACAAAGTGATAGAAAAATGTTTACCAAGTCAGCTCGAAGACCGACAGAAAGTAACACCAGCCACAGGAAAAAGGAGAGGAACGTGGAACTAAAGGAACGAGGAAAAAAACAGAAATGATAGCACCAAACCACAAGTACTGTTACATGTCAAAATTGGCAATGTACCATTTTTAGATTTAGTTATAATTTATAAATTAATTCCCGCGTATTTTTTAAATTAATAATGATAACTTCTGTTGTCACTGACAGTCGCGTCTGCGCAGAGTGAATGCGGAGGTGCATGAGTGTCGAAAGCAGGCATTAAGCCACGAGATCTCGATGAGGCAACAACTGTCTTGGTACTGTGTGTTTTTCTTTTTAGGTATGTAGGTTTCTTGTACCTTTACCTTTTATTGTACCTGGTACCTTAATTCCTTTCATTCCCCTACAAGTGCAATAGAAGGAAGGTCGGATGGAAATTTGAATTCAACATGGCGTACACAACCCAACCTGCAAAACATCGTTGGACCCTGAGATGAAGTTCCGAGATGCCACCATGTGAGTAATTTGATTTTATTTAAATGGTGCTTGCAAATTTGACTTATATAGCGATCGCATCACTCTTACAGCATGGTCGGTATATGTTATAAAATGGCGGGTAAAACAATGCCGCGTAAAACTATAACAATGGCGCTCACGTTGGGCGCCACTGTTATAGTTTTACACGGTATAATTCTCGCCATTTTGTGACATACCGACCACGCTTTCGAGTGATGCAATCGCTATATAAGTCAAATTTGAAAGCACAATTTAAATAAAATCAAATTTCTCACATGGCGGCATCTCGGAAATTCATCTCAGGGTCCAACGGTGATTTGCAGGTTGGGTTACGTTACGCCATGTTGAGTTGAAATTTCCATCCGTACTTCTTTCTATTGCACTTGTAGGGGAATGAAAGGAATTAAAGTACCAGGTACAATAAAAGGTAAGATACAGGGAACCTGTTCCTAAAAGAAAAAACACACACCACTCAAGATAGTTGTTGCTTCGTCGAGGGCTCGTGGCTTAATGGCTGCTTTCGACACTCACGCACCTCCGCATTCATTCTGCGCAGACGCGACTGTCAGTGACACTGGAAGTTATCATTATTAATTTAAAAAATACACGGGAATTAATTTATAAATTATGACTAGATCTAAAGATGGTACATTGCCAATTTTGGCATGTAGCAGCAGAAGAACCACAAAAAACCCTAAGATCGCACAAAAGAAAATAAAATCGAATCCCAGTGTAATTATGTACGAGTATGTGTGTGCGTGGGCGTGCGTGTGTGTGTGTGTGCGTGTGTGTGTGTGCGTGTGTTTTGGGCCGTTTTAGTCGCCTCTAACCGCAGGCAGGTTGTACCATGGGGCTATTCAATTCCCGGACGCACACGGGTTTAAGAAAAAGAACTAAAACCCAGCCAAACCGTGAAGTAAATAAAGAAATCTTAAAAGTCTAGAAATCAAGTCCTAAGGAGAGTAAAATCGGCAAAGAATCTGGGGGCGCGATTTCTGGACTTTAAGATTTCTTTATTTACTTCCCTATTTGGCTGGGTTTTGTTTCCTTTTCTTTCACCCGTATGGGCCCGGGAATAAAATAGCTCCATGGTACGACTTGCCTGTCGTAAGAGGCGACTAAAGCGGTTCAACACATACACACGCGCTTCATACACACACACTCACATACTCATACATCAACACACACATGCACACACATACTCATACATAACTACTTTGGGATTCGGTTTAATTTTGTTTTGTGCGATTCGTAGGGTTTTTTGCGGTTCTTGTACCTGTTGCTTGGTGTTACTCTTTTTGGGGGGATTTTTCCTGCTCTTTTCGTTCTACATTCCTCTCCTTTTTCCTGTGGCTGGTGTTATTTTCTGTCGGTCTTCGAGCTGACTTGGTAAAATTTTTTCGATCCACTTCCTGTGGTATGTGCTTCTAGACCAGTTTTTCATTTCTTCGGAAACCACGACTTACTCGACTTTAGGCCTAATTAGCAGTTCTTTTCTTCGGTTTTTCGTTTGTTGCGATTCTTTGGTACCACAGCTTGAAGTAGTTTGATTTTTTTTTATACTTAAACAGCATTCTTGTTGTTCCCTGGCTTACTTTGAGGCTTGACACTTTTGGCGATTACTGTCGGTCTTTTTCCTCGCTTCTTTTTGTTACTTTTGGTTTTTCTGCAGGAAACCAATCGTCTTTTGAGGTTGACAGTTTTGTTTCTTCGCTGAAGAAGCATCCGTTTTTTTTACGATTTTGACACTGTTGACGCCGTTCTCTTTGTTCTCACTCATTGCTACTACCTACTTACCTTTCCCTGTGGTTCTTTTTACTTTTGGTTTTGTTGGTATTCTGGTTCTCCGAGCCGGATGAGAATTTTTTTTGCTTTCTGGAGAGTTTTCTTTGTTTTTTTGTTCATTAAGCGATTTTTTGTGCTGGTTGTATGTATTATTGTATGTTGTCCTTTCAGTTGATTTTTTTTTTGTTGTTTTTTTTTAAATTTATTAAGCAATTTTTTTACCCAAAATAAAATCGGAGCCGAAGCTAAACAAAACAAAATCGGAGTAAAAGTTACCCAAAACAAAATCTGAGCCCCACGTCAGGGCGTCAAAACTTATGCTACGTCATTGCCGTAGCTGACAGAACAATGAAAGAATGAATAATGTAAGACAAAGAAGGGTGTGTTTTAAAATACCGTCGAGAGTGAACGTAACACTTTTTAGTTTGACGATTAAATTAGACTTCGTATGTGTTTTTTAAACGTAAAGAGCAAACCGTTGCCGAACGCTACCACAGATTGACAAGACAATAAAACAAAAGGACATTTTAGAATGCTGTAGCATTTTCACGGTTCCAAGTATTTTAATTTTTTTGTTTTTCAGAATTTGTACAACTTTCTGAGTTTGCCGAATGCGTTACGGCATCTGGATTTATCATCAACGGATATTGTTTTAGAAAATGTAAGTATGATGTAATAATTACTTTGTCTGGCCTTAACTAATAGTGTACATTACGTGCTTTATTTTTGTTTGTTTGAACTTGTTAGTGGTATGATATCGTTGAAATCGGATACAGCGGTGAATGATATTAAAATCGAAGGGTTATCGCTTTTAAAACTTATTATATTATCAACGCTGGAGAGAGGGTTTGGATAAAAATATCACAAACATATACTTGTCCCAAAGAGCGCGAGTAGTCTTGTTTTCAGAACACCACATAAACGATGAGTTGTAAAATAAAAAAATTTCAAATTATTCTCGGGTTTTATTTCGTCCAAATAGAAGTTTCAACTTGCCAATGTCGGTTGTTAAAACAGAACCGTTAAACTTTGCTACGTACATTGACATAACTGGACGTACAATATAAGAATGACCCTCAGTCGGTGAGTAGGCGGCGTTTTATAATTACCAAAAATAAGTTGTACATCGCTGAGATAGGAAGCACTAACGAAGCACTAACTTTCGGCTGAAACGAATTTTTGAATTTGAAACAAGCCCCGGCCAGATGTGAAGTTAACCACAACTGGCCGGAGTTTGTTTCAAATTCAAAAATTTCTTTCAGTCGAAAGTTAGTGCTTCGTTGGTGCTCCTTAGTGTTTTCTATCTTAGCGGCGTTCGACTTCTAATAAAAACAACTTTTTTATTAAATATATAAGTGGCCATAACTTTTTATTAGAAGTCGTTTGCCGCTGAGAGGAAGCACCAAGGAGCACTAACGAAGCACTAACTTTCAGCTAAAATAAATTTTAAAATTTGAAACAAACCGCGGCCAGTTGTGAAGTCAGTCTTAAAAATTTAAGTGGCCACAACTTTTTTATTGGTTGTCGTATGTCGCTCAAATATGAAGCACTAAAGAGCACTAACGAAGCACTAAATTTCGGCTGCAAAAGTTTTTTCAAATTGAAACAAACCGTGGCTAGAATTAAAAATATGTGGTCATAACTTTTTATTAGTAATCGTACGTCACTGAGATATGAAGCACTAAAGAGCAATAATGCAGCACTAACTTTCGGCTGCAAAAGTTTTTTGAAATTGAAACAAATTGCAGCTGAGATATGAAGCACTAAAGAGCAATAGCGCAGCACTAACTTTCGGCAGCAAAAGTTTTTTTTTGAAATAGAAACAAAACCGCAGCTAAAATTAAAACTGTAAGTGGTCATAACTTTTTATTGGAAGTTGTACGCCGCTGAGATATAAACGACTAAATAGCATTAACGAAACACTAAATTTCGGCCGAAACGAATTTTTGAATTTAAAACAAATCGCGGCCAGTTGTGAAGTTAGCCGCCATAAAGTAAGCGGCCATAACTTTTTTATTAGAAGTGGTATGCCGCTGAGATTTGAAGCACTAGGGAGTACTAACAAAGCACTTTCGACTGAAACGACTTGTTGAATTTGAAACAAACCCCGGCCAGTTGTGAAGGTAACCGCAAGTGACCGGGGTCTGTTTCAAATTCAAAAATTTGTTTCAGCCGAAAGTTAGTGCTTCGTTAGCGCTCCTTAGTTCCTCCTATCTCAGCGGCATACGACTTCTAATAAAAAATTTATGACCACTTATATTTTTAATTCAAGCCGCCGTTTGTTTCAATTTCAAATAATGTCTGCAACCGTAAGTTAGTGCTTCGTTAGTGCTCTTTAGTGCTTCATATCCCAGAGGTGTAGAACGAATAATAAAAAATTCTAACTTCTTACTTTATTGCGGCTAACTTCACAACTAGCGCGGCTTGTTTCAAGTTCAAAAATTCGTTTCAGCCGAAAGTGCTTCGTTACTACTCCTTAGTGCTTCTAATGTCAGCGGCGTACCACTTCTAATAAAAAAGTTATGGCCACTTTATTGTGGCTAACTTCACCACTGGCCGCTATTTGTTTCAAATTCAAAAATTTGTTTCCGCCGAAATTTAGTTTTAATTTTAGCCGTGGTTTGTTTCAATTTCAAACAACTTTTGCTGCCGAAAGTTAGTGCTGCGCTATTGCTTTTTAGTGCTTCATATCTCAGCGGTGTATGACTTCTAATAAAAAGTTATGACCACTTATATTTTTAATTCTAGCCGCGGTTTGTTTGGATTTCAAAAAACTTTTGCACCCGAAATTTAGTGCTTTATTAGTGCTCTGTAGTGCTTCATATCTAAGCGATATACGACAACCAATAAAAAGTTGTGGCCACTTACATTTTTACGACTAACTTCACAACTAGCCGCGGTTTCTTTCACATTTTAAAATTTATTTTAGCTGAAGGCTAGTGCTTCGTTGGTGCTTCATATCTCAGCGACATACTTCTAATAAAACAGTTATGACCACTTATATTTTTAAGTCTCTCCATGTTTCTTTCAATTTCAAAATTTTTGCTGCCGAGAGTTAGTGCTTCATTATTGCTCTTTAGTGCTGGCATCCGACTTATAATAAACAAGTTTTGATCACTTATATTTTTAAATCTAGCCGCGGTTTATTTCAATTTCAAAAAACTTTTGCAGCCGAAAGTTAGTGTTTCATATCTCAGAGACATAAACGAATAATAAAAAAGCTGTGGCCACTTTCATTGCGTCTAACTTCACAACTGGCCGCGGTTTGTATCAAATTCAAAAATTTGTTTTAGCTGAAAATTAGTGCTTCGTTAGTGCTTTTTAGTGCTTCATAGCTGAGTGGCGTAAAACGAATAATAAAAAAGTTGTGGCCACTTACTTTATTGCGTCTAACTCCACAACTGGCCGCAGTTTGTTTCAAAAATTTGTTTTAGCTAAAAGTTAGTGCTTCGTTAGTGCTTTTTAGTGCTTCATATATCAGCGACGTACGGCTACTAACAAAAAGTTGTAGTCACTTACATTTTTGCGGTTGACTTCACAATTGGTCAGGATTTGCTTCAAATTCAAAAATTTGTTTCAGCCGAAAGTTAGTGCTTCGTTAGTGCTCTTTAGTGCTTCATGCCTAAGCGACGTACGGCTACTAATAAAAAGTTATGACCACTTATATGTTTAATTCTAGCTGCGGTTTGTTTCGATTTCCAAAAACTTTTGCAGCCGAAAGTTAGTGCTTTGTTAGTGCTCTTTAATGCCGTATATCTCAGAGACGTACGGCTACTAATAAAAAAGTTGTAGTCACTTACTTTTTGCGGTTGACTTCACAATTGGTCAGGATTTGCTTCAAATTCAAAAATTTGTTTCAGCCGAAAGTTAGTGCTTTGTTAGTGCTTTTTAGTGCTTCATATCTCAGCGACGTACGGCTACTAATAAAAAAGTTGTAGTCACTTACATTTTTGCGGTTGACTTCACAATTGGTCAGGATTTGCTTCAAATTCAAAAATTTGTTTTCGCCGAAAGTTAGTGCTTTGTTAGTGCTTTTAGTGTTTCATGTCTAAGCGACGTACTGCTACTAATAAAAAGTTATGACCACTTATGTTTAATTCTAGCTGCGGTTTGTTTCGATTTCCAAAAACTTTTGCTGCCGAAAGTTAGTGCTTTGTTAGTGCTCTTTAATGCCGTATATCTCAGAGACGTACGGCTACTAATAAAAAAGTTGTGGCCACTTACATTTTTGTGGCTAACTTTACAACTGCCGGGGTTTGCTTCAAATTCAAAAATTCGTGTCAGCCGAAGGTTAGTGCTTCGTTAGTGCTTCATATATCAGCGGCGTACGATTTCTAATAAAAAAGTTATGGTCACATATTTTTAATTCTAGCCGCGGTTTGTTTCAATTTCAAAAACTTTTGCTGCCGAAAGTTAGTGCTTCGTTAGTGCTTCATATCCCAGAGGCGTAGAACGAATAATAAAAAAGTTGTGGCCACTTTATTGCGTCTAACTTCACAACTGACTGCGGTTTGTTTCAAATTCCAAAATTTGTTTCAGCCGAAAGTTAGTGCTTCGTTAGTGCGTCATATTTCAGTGACGTATGGCTACTATTAAAAAAGTTGTGGTCACTTACATTTTTTCGGCTAACTTCACCACTTTGGTTTCAAATTCAAAAATTTGTTTCAGCCGAAAGTTAGTGTCTTGTTAGTGCTCCTTACTGCTTCATATATCAGCAGCATACGACTTCTAATAAAAAGTTATAGCCACTTAGATTTTTAATTCTAGCCGCTGTTGGTTTCAATTTCAAAAAACCTTTGGAAGCCGAAAGTTAGTGCTCTTTAGTGTTTCATATCTCAGCGGCGTACGACTTCTAATAAAGAGGTTATGGCCACTTACATTTTTAATTCTAGCGGCGGTTTGTTTCTACTTTAAAAATTTTTGCAGCCGAAAGTTAGTCCTTTGTTAGTGATCTTTAGTGCTTCATATCTCAGCGGCGTACAACTTCTAATAAAAAAGTTATGACCATTAATGTTTTTAAATCTAGCGACGGTTTGTTTCTATTTCAAAAACTTTTGCAGCCGAATGTTAGTGCTTTGTTAGTGATTTTTAATGCTTCATATCTCAGCGTCGTTTTGTCCACTTACATTTTTGCGGCTAACGTCACAACTGGCCGCGGTTTGTTTCAAATTCAAAAATTTGTTTCAGCCGAAAGTTAGTGCTCTTTAGTGCTTCATATCACAGCGACCTTAGACGACTAATAGAAAAGTTGTGGCCACTTACAGTTCTGCGACTGACCTTACAACTGGCCAGGGTTTGTTTCAAATTCAAAAATTTGTTTCACTCGAAAGTTAGTGTTTCGTTAGTGCTCTTAGTGCTTCATATCTTAGCGGCGTACGACTTCTAATAAAAAAAGTATGGTCACTTATATTTTTAATTCTAGCCGCGGTTTGTTTAAATATAAAAAAATTTCTGCAGCCGGAAAGTTAGTGCTTCGTTAGTGCTCTTTAGTGCTTTATTTCTCAGAGGCGCAGGACGAATAATAAAAAAGTTGTGGCTACTTACTTTATTGCGGCTAAACTTCACAACTGGCCGCGATTTGTTTCAAATTCAAAAATTTGTTTTAGCCGAAAGTTAGTACTTGTTAGTGTTCTTTAGTGCTTTATATCTCAGCAACGTACGACTACTAATGAAAAGTTGTGGCCACCTACATTTTGTGGCTAACTTCACAACTGGCAAGAGTTTGTTTCAAATTAAAGAATTCGTTTCAGCCGAAAGTTAGTGCTTCGTTAGTGCCCTTTAGTGCTTGATATCACAGCGGCAAACGACTACTAATAAAAAGTATCGCACTTATATTTTTAATTCTAGCCGCGGTTTGTTTAAATTTCAAAAACTCTGCAGCAGGAAAGTTAGTGCTTCGTTAGTGCTCTTTAGTGCTTCATTTCTCAGAGGCGTAGGACGAATAATAAAAAGTTGTGGCCACTTACTTTTTGCGGCTAAACTTCACAACTGGCCGCGGTTTGTTTCAAATTCAAAAATTTGTTTTAGCCGAAAGTTAGTCTTGTTAGTGTCTTTCTTATATCTCAGCACTACGACTACTAATGAAAAGTTGTGGCCACCTACATTTTTGTGGCTAATCACAACTGGCAAGGTTTTTTCAAATTAAAAATTGTTTCAGCCGAAAGTTAGTGCTTCGTTAGTGCCCTTTAGTGCTTATATCCAGCGGCAAACGACTACTAATAAAAGTACGCACTTATATTTTTAATTCTAGCCGCGGTTTGTTTAAATTTCAAAAATTCTGCAGCCGGAAAGTTAGTGCTTCGTTAGTGCTCTTTAGTGCTTCATTTCTCAGAGGCGTAGGACGAATAATAAAAAGTTGTGGCCACTTACTTTTTGCGGCTAAACTTCACAACTGGCCGCGGTTTGTTTCAAATTCAAAAATTTGTTTTAGCCGAAAGTTAGTCTTGTTAGTGTCTTTCTTATATCCAGGCGTACGACTACTAATGAAAAGTTGTGGCCACCTACATTTTTGGGCTAACTTCACAACTGGCAAGGTTTTTTCAAATTAAAATTGTTTCAGCCGAAAGTTAGTGCTTCGTTAGTGCCCTTTAGTGCTTGATATCCAGCGGCAAACGACTACTAATAAAAGTAGCACTTATATTTTTAATTCTAGCCGCGGTTTGTTTAAATTTCAAAAATCTGCAGCCGGAAAGTTAGTGCTTCGTTAGTGCTCTTTAGTGCTTCATTTCTCAGAGGCGCTAGGACGAATAATAAAAAGTTGTGGCCACTTACTTTTTGCGGCTAAACTTCACAACTGGCCGCGGTTTGTTTCAAATTCAAAAATTTGTTTTAGCCGAAAGTTAGTACTTGTTAGTGTTCTTTAGTGCTTTATATCTCAGCAACGTACGACTACTAATGAAAAGTTGTGGCCACCTACATTTTTGTGGCTAACATCACAACTGGCAAGGTTTTTTCAAATTAAAGAATTCGTTTCAGCCGAAAGTTAGTGCTTCGTTAGTGCCCTTTAGTGCTTGATATCACAGCGGCAAACGACTACTAATAAAAGTACCACTTATATTTTTAATTCTAGCCGCGGTTTGTTTAAATTTCAAAAACGTCTGCAGCAGGAAAGTTAGTGCTTCGTTAGTGCTCTTTAGTGCTTTCATTTCTCAGAGGCGTAGGACGAATAATAAAAAGTTGTGGCCACTTACTTTGTTGCGGCTAAACTTCACAACTAGCCGCGGTTTGTTTCAAATTCAAAAATTTGTTTTAGCCGAAAGTTAGTACTTTGTTAGTGTTCTTTAGTGCTTTATATCTCAGCAACGTACGACTACTAATGAAAAAGTTGTGGCCACCTACATTTTTGTGGCTAATATCACAACTGGCAAGAGTTTATTTCAAATTAAAGAATTCGTTTCAGCCGAAAGTTAGTGCTTCGTTAGTGCCCTTTAGTGCTTGATATCACAGCGGCAAACGACTACTAATAGACCACTTATATTTTTAATTCTAGCCGCGGTTTGTTTAAATTTCAAAAAACGTCTGCAGCAGGAAAGTTAGTGCTTCGTTAGTGCTCTTTAGTGCTTTATTTCTCAGAGGCGCAGGACGAATAATAAAAAAGTTGTGGCCACTTACTTTATTGCGGCTAAACTTCACAACTGGCCGCGGTTTGTTTCAAATTCAAAAATTTGTTTTAGCAGAAAGTTAGTACTTCGTTAGTGTTCTTTAGTGCTTTATATCTCAGCAACGTACGGCTACTATTGAAAAAGTTGTGGCCACCTACATTTTTGTGGCTAACATCACAACTGGCAAGAGTTTATTTCAAATTAAAGAATTCGTTTCAGCCGAAAGTTAGTGCTTCGTTAGTGCCCTTTAGTGCTTGATATCACAGCGGCAAACGACTACTAATAGACCACTTATATTTTTAATTCTAGCCGCGGTTTGTTTAAATTTCAAAAAACGTCTGCAGCAGGAAAGTTAGTGCTTCGTTAGTGCTCTTTAGTGCTTCATTTCTCAGAGGCGTAGGACGAATAATAAAAAAGTTGTGGCCACTTACTTTGTTGCGGCTAAACTTCACAACTGGCCGCGGTTTGTTTCAAATTCAAAAATTTGTTTTAGCCGAAAGTTAGTACTTTGTTAGTGTTCTTTAGTGCTTTATATCTCAGCAACGTACGACTACTAATGAAAAAGTTGTGGCCACCTACAGTTTTGTGGCTAATATCACAACTGGCAAGAGTTTATTTCAAATTAAAGAATTCGTTTCAGCCGAAAGTTAGTGCTTCGTTAGTGCCCTTTAGTGCTTCATATCACAGCGGCAAACGACTACTAATAGAAAAGTTGTGGCCCCTTACATTTTTGCGGCTGACTTAACAACTGGCCAGCTTTTGTTTCAAATTCAAAAATCCGTTTCAGCCAAAGGTTAGTGCTTCGTTAGCACTTCTTAGTGCTGCATATCCCAGCGGCGTAGGACGAATAATAAAAATGTTGTGGCCACTTACCCTATTACGGCTAACTTCACAACTGATCGCGGTTTGTTTTAAATTCACAAATTTGTTTCAGTTGAAGGTTAGTGCTTCGTTAGTGCTCTCTAGTGCTTCATATCTCTGCGGCGTACGACTTATATTTTTAATTCTAGCCGCGGTTTGTTTCAATTTCAAAAAACTTTTACAGCCGAAAGTTCTTCATTAGTACTTTTTAGTATTTCATATCTCAGAGACGTAGGACGAATAATAAAAAAGTAGTGGCCACTTACTTTATTGCGGCTAACTTTACAACTGGCCGCGGTTCGTTTCAAATTCAAAAATTTGTCTCAGCTGAAAGTTAGTGGTTTGTTAGTGCTCTTTAGTGCTTTATACCCCAGCGACATATGGCTACTAATAAAAAAAGTTTTGGCCACCTAGATTTTTGCGGCTGACTTTACAGATGGCCAGTGTTTGTTTCAAATTCAAAAATTTGTTTCAGCCGAAAGTTAGTGCTTCGTTAGTGCTCTTTAGTGCTTCATATTTCGGCGGCATATGACTTCTAATAAAAAAGTTATGGCCACTTATATTTTTAATTCTAGCCGTGGTTTGTTTCTATTTCATAAACTTTTGCAGCCGAAAGTTAGTGCTTCGTTAGTGCTATTTAGTGCTTTATAGATAATATTCGAATTGTTGAGGTTTATTTCGTCCTAATGCAATTTTCAAAATGTCAATGTTATTTGTTAAAAATTAATGTATTGTTACGTGCCAAATTGGCCCCTAAACATGTCTTAGGTTAATTTTGATGTACGGAAGTTTCGCGCCATAAATTCAAAAGACTCGGTGCGCGTATTTCTGTTACGTCACAGTGCGTTTGCGCCAGATCGCGCGACGCGAGTGGAGTAGAGACAAAGTGGGGAGAAGTTTTCGTGAGTCTCTGTAACGTTGCTTTTTTGCCTGAACCTTCGAGTGGAGTGGACGCTTTAGGTATCGTATCGTGCCTTGTTTTTATCTATGTAGATTCCCTTGCCTAATTGTCTTTGTTTGTTGCCCCTTATACCTGGTTTCCTGTCCATTCCCTACATAGGTAGGAGTGATAAATTTGTAGCCTTGGCCTAACCGCTTCCACGCCGGAGCAGCCCACGACCCTAGACGAGCCGGATATCCATGCTCCGCCAACAGCACCGGAGCAGTCACCATCTTTAATCACTCCGGGATGGAGCCCTGATGGACTTTAATAGAGGCCCACTTTAGCTCAACCCCGCAGGACGTTCGGATTTCTGATGTAAGTACGCCATTGCTTAATTTGTTCGCTGATATAAACTATTGTTTTAAAGTTATATATTCCGATAATTGCGTAGTTAATTTGTGCATTGGTGACGTCATTGATAGATGGGCGCGCCGAAATCTGTACAAGATTAGCGTTACCAACCGCCCGTGACGTCGCTTATTTCGCGCTTGCGCGATGTATTTATCGACGTTTTAAAACTGTAAGAATTTGACAATTTTTTAATTGTAAGAATATGGCGCCCTCAACGTGGAAATGGTGAACTTAAGAATTTTCCTTTGTTCTTATAAACATACAATGTATTACCTAATGTAATTTATAGCTTTTTCACTAAAAAAAATCAATTATCTAATATCTGTTAACCTTGAATTTTATGTTCGTGTTTTGGAACACGCCACATTCCTTTAGATGTCAAAATCAGTTGCTATGGTAATCTGAAGGTGGGCGGCCATTTTGACATTGAAATGTACAGCTTGTGTATTTAAAATGGTTGGCTGTTTTAATGTTTTCCCAATTTAAATATGGTGTGCTTTTGATAACTTAAATTATCTGAAATATGTGTTTAGTTGTTCTAAACAGAATTGCAAGTTTTTAGAAGGGTTTAACATGTTAACCCTACTTTTGCATTGTACCGGTGAGTGCACTATTTATATATGAATAAATACAAATACATAAACAATTAATTGCATCCCTTAAACACCGTTTATTACGAAAATTATCTATTTATACCAGATTAAAACATAACCCTTCCTGTTTTTTTACAAAAACCGTACATAAATTATCGTGTGTGTTCACATTTTCTAAAAAAAGTGCCTTAGGAATTTACCTGTTTGATTAGGATATTCGAACTCGCTTTTAAAGAAACCTTATGTTTAAAAACGTTTATTGCAGTGAATTGCCTCTTTAGAATATCTTTTGAAAATGCTAGATTAACAGTTCTTGTTTTATTTGTTAAATAACACATTACCTACGTGTTTTTATAATTTGGAGTGTCTGTTTGTAGTTTATCAATGATGTATCCCTTTTATTAAATACTAACCTTGCCCTCATACTGTTCTAAACGTGTTTCTTCAGTGTTTTGGATACTTAGCGTGATTCAATTTGAATATTATACCTTACGAATGTTTTTATAGGAAGTTTTCACCCTTAAATATCTTTATCGTACCGACTTGAAGTAGCTCTACCGTTTTTTTACTTTCTGATTTACCTCAGTATTGTATATCTCATATATATCGTGTCTCAAATAGAAATCCAAGATGAATATTTCACATCTATAGTCTCTCGAGCTCATCTACGAGATTGAGTGTAGAAATATTACCCCTGCATCTAATCAAAATGATAGACGATCACATCTTAGAGCCATTTTAGCCCAGGAAATGAAAGGCGGCCCTATCTTAAAGAAAATCGTTTCCGCTTGGCCTCTTAACGTATCTGAAATTAAACTGTCTTTGGACGACATAACTGGTATAATAAATAGAATAGATCCTAGCCCCAGCGATATCGAGCTAAGGCGCTTGGTTTCGAAAATAACGCATGTCAAACAGCGTATAGAATTATTGTTCTTGTATGACGATGAACAAGCGAACCAATCTAAACAA
The DNA here is from genome assembly GCA_036346225.1 of Platerodrilus igneus. Classification (NCBI taxonomy): domain Eukaryota; kingdom Metazoa; phylum Arthropoda; class Insecta; order Coleoptera; family Lycidae; genus Platerodrilus; species Platerodrilus igneus. The sequence continues at coordinate 2,909,173 of JARFIW010000549.1, read as the reverse complement.
AATTTATTGTCGGAAATATTATTACTTGAAGGGATTGTTCTTGAGATACTCAATCCAAACGCAGACGCAGATATATCTTCACCGTTATCAAATCTCGCACTTGCTCAACCTCAACCATTAGGGAAATCCATACCTGTTTACAAATGGGGTCTAACTTTTTAAGGGTTCGACGTGCAAGTCCCTTTATTGTCTTTCCTCGACAGAATTAATGATTTTAAAATTTCTCGGCAGTGTACCGATCAGGATTTATTTGTTTCAGCAGGTGAATTGTTTTCCGACTCCGCGTTGATCTGGTACCGAAACATCAGAGACCAAATTTCTACCTGCGAGGAATTAGTTGCGTGCCTAAAACGAGATTTTCTTCCGCATGGTTATATTACCGACCTTTGGAATGACATACGAAATCGAACCCAAGGACCTGACGAAAATGTTGTTTCCTTTATTACCTCATTAGACATTCTTACAATTAAAAAATTGTCAAATTCTTACAGTTTTAAAACGTCGATAAATACATCGCGCAAGCGCGAAATAAGCGACGTCACGGGCGGTTGGTAACGCTAATCTTGTACAGATTTCGGCGCGCCCATCTATCAATGACGTCACCAATGCACAAATTAACTACGCAATTATCGGAGTATATAACTTTAAGACAATAGTTTATATCAGCGAACAAATTAAGCAATGGCGTACTTACATCAGAAATCCGAACGTCCTGCGGGGTTGAGCTAAAGTGGGCCTCTATTAAAGTCCATCAGGGCTCCATCCCGGAGTGATTAAAGATGGTGATTGCTCCGGTGCTGTTGGCGGAGCATGGACATCCGGCTCGTCTAGGGTCGTGGGCTGCTCCGGCGTGGAAGCGGTTAGGCCAAGGCTACAAATTTATCACTCCTACCTATGTAGGGAATGGACAGGAAACCAGGTATAAGGGGCGACAAACAAAGACAATTAGGCAAGGGAATCTACATAGATAAAAACAAGGCACGATACGATACCTAAAGCGTCCACTCCACTCGAAGGTTCAGGCAAAAAAGCCACGTTACAGAGACTCACAGAAACTTCTCCCCACTTTGTCCCTACTCTACTCGCGTCGCGCGATCTGGCGCAAACGCACTGTGACGTAACGGAAATACGCGCACCGAGTCTTTTGAATTTATGGCGCGAAACTTCCGCACATCAAAATTAACCTAAGACATGTTTAAGAGCCAATTTGGCATGTAACAGTTTCACGAAATATGTTTCCTTAAACCTCATTATTTAACTGAGTCAATAAATAGGTTTAAAGAAATGTTTTCTGAAACGTCGGTAAGTAACAATTGACTTTTGAACTGTCTACCTTTATTTTGTCCAAACACACTTTTAGAATTTCAAAAGCCATTTGTTAAAAATCCCAACGTTGTGGAAATATTTCCTTTAACATATCTATTGACTTGGGTAAAAAAGCAGTTTTAAGGAAATATTGTTTGAAGCGTTAATTAGTAACAAATAACATTTGAATCGTTGAGGTTTAATTTGTCCTAATGCGATTTTCAGTTCTCGTCATTTGTTAAAAATTGACGTTTCTTGAAATGTTTCCTTAAATCTAGTTATTTACCCGATTCAATAAATAGGTTTAAAAAATATTTTTTGAAACTTGGTCTATTTACAAATGACATCGGTATTGCTGAGTTTCATTTTGTTCAAATACCCTCTACAAAATGCCAAGTCATTTGTTAGTTACCAACGTTTCGGAATATATTTTCTTAAACCTATCTATCGACTCTGGGAAATAACCAGCTTTAAGGAAACATTTTCTGGAACTCAAACTCAGTGGCATTTGTACAAAATGAAACTCTTAACAAGAGGATCGCTCATAATATTTGTCTTTTTCCCAACCTTAAATTCTGCTTTAACATGTTATCGTGCATCTTGTCGCCGTACCCTCATTACTTAACTATTGCAGAACAAGCTATGGATTCCGTTTAGCAATGCCTGGCCCGCCTGATGTTAGGAAATTAAGTTTTTTATTGGATGCTTTAAAGCTTTATCTAAACGACTTTGCAGAGTCAATTTGGTATTTTTTATACGAAACCAACAAAATCCTAGTTGAAACTTTGAAAAAAACGTAACGTTATTTATGTCAGCTCTTTCTACCACTTTCAAAAGTTGTATACGATAGTAATTGGAACCGTATTCCAGTACATCATCATTAATTATGCACGACAATACGTAATCGGCTGCACTTTCTTACAATTTAAAAAAACGTTCTTACAGTTTAAAAACGTCGATAATTACAGTTAAAAAGTCGATAAATACATCGCGCAAGCGCGATGAAAAAGCGAATTCTTACGGTTAAAAAGTTCATACATACATCGCGCAAGCGCGAAATAAGCGACGTCACGGGCGGTTGGTAACGCTAACCTTTGTACAGGGTTGGCGCGCCCATCTGACAATGACGTCACCAATCCACAAATGACATTACGCAATAATCGAAAATATAAATTTAAGACAATAGATTATACAGTAATTACTCACATGATAGGTCCAGATTTCCACGAAGTACGCCTATCGTCCTTCAGGATAGATAAAGATGGTGGCTGCACGTCCCTAAGGGCTGCTGCTGGCCCTCTTACAAGAAACGGTAATTAACGGGGGTACGTCTTACGCACATCCAAATAGCTTGGACTCGATCTCAGGGCTCCACTCCGGCGTGGAATGCGGTTCTGCCTACGGCTACAAATTCATCACCTATGTAGGGAATGGACAAGGAAAACCAGGTATAAGGGGCGACAAACAAAGATAATTAGGCAAGGGAATCTACATAGATAATAACAAGCACGATACGATACCTCAAACGTCCACTCCACTCGAAGGTTCAGGCCAAAAAAGCGACGTTACAGAGAGCACAGGAAACTTGTCCCCACTTTTTCCCTACTCCACTCGCGTCGTGCGATCTGGCGCAAACGCACTGTGACGTAACGGAAATATGCGCCCCGAGTCTTTTGAAATTATGGCGCGAAACTTCCGCACATCAAAATTAACCTCAAAACAACGTTTAAGTGCCAATTTATTGGCACATAACAACTTATCTAATAGATGAAATTTTCAGATGAGTAAATGTTTCTTTTTTTCTTTCAGTTATTTAGTGCTTTAGTTAAAGGTTGTACTAGCAATTTGGTTCATTTAAACGTCTCGAAAAATCCATTCAGCACGAAAAAGAACAAAGAAACGCCAGTAACATTTAAACAATTTTTTACGAGCTCTTTAAGTTTAAAATATCTCAACATGGCATATTGTAAACTCCCGCAGGACGCCCTTAAGTAAGTACATTTATTAGCTGTTGAATCGAGTACTTATGTAGGCTGTTTTAGGAACTTATTGCTAGGCCTGGCTTGTAACGAGTACACAAAAGATATGAGCCTCGATCTAACAAGCAACTCTTTAGGTGCTCAGGGAGCGCATGTGCTTGAATCATGTGTTCATGGTGTTCGTTGTATTTCTAGTCTTGATATATCCGATAACAGTAAGGTACAAGCAAGCTTGAGCCGTTATACGCTTTGTTTTTAGGTATGGATGTCGATCTAGCAGGTGTAATAGTAGCAATAAGTAAAAATAAGTCATTAAAGCATTTAAGTATGGGTCGTAACATGGTCGGTATGAAGGCGAAACACATCACGACGATCATGGAGTCGTTAGTTCAAATAATACAGGACGACGAATGCATTTTACAATCGTTAGTGATACCGGATTCTAGACTTAAGTCTGATTTACATAACTTTCTAAATGCCCTAGGCGATAATAAACGTTTAGAAATGATAGATATAAGCGGTAATTTAATTGGTGATTCTGGTGCTAGACTTTTAGCCAAAGCCTTACAGATTAATAATAACCTACGAACTATCATCCTGGACCGTAACAATATTACACTTCAAGGTTACCACGATATAGCGTACGCGTTAGAAAGTAACCACACCGTTCAGTTCATGCCGTATCCAATTTACGATATTAGTCCGTGCATGAAAGCCAACTCAGAACGCGCTGAAAGCATCATGAGGAAAATACAAGACTTACTCAATAAAAACGCAGCTCCTAAGAAGTACGATAACTCATTGGTCTTACAACCGAACTTTATGCTAAGCTCGAAACAGCAAACGGTAGCTAGGCTGATCGTACAAACCCAAGACGCCGTTAAAAACACCACAGAATCTATTTTATCCAACAACGATATCAACCACGCAAACAACGTAATACAAGACGCAACAAATTCAAGGCATATCTTGGGACAACTTCAGGAGGTGGCACAGCAAAAAGACGATCCGCATCCTTTAGAAGTAAAACTGCAGCAAATTGTTAACGACGTTCATAGTGCAGTTGGTGAACACATCCAGGTACGTAAGTCCCTTTTGTTTATTTATGTACAGGTGTATTTGTAGAACACTATCCAAAAAATGTTGAAGACCAGTAAAGACTTGTGCCCGTATATTTTAAGCGATGCTCCGATTCTACAAGATATCAAAAAAGAGAATAGGAATAAGTATGAGATTCCGTTGGAGTTTGTTGGTGCTGCGATTAAGCAAGATGCTGGTGGTGAAATTATGGGTAGATTAAGGTAAGTTATGGGATTGATTTGTCTGTCGAAATACGATTGGTGCGTTTAAGTATAAACACAGTAATGCCCTAAATAAGACAGCCGATCAAAGCGTAAATTGTAACAATCCAAGCGTAGTCTTCAATAACACATACTTGACCTAATAATTATTAGAAATACAACCAGCTCTTGTTACGTGCCGAAAAATTCGGCACTAGACATTCTCAATTAAGTTTTAATATGTAAGAATTTCGCGCCATAAATTTAAAAAGACTTGTGCGCGTATTTCCGTCACTTCGGATAGTGGGTTGCGCGAGATTTGCGCCGACGCGGTGGGCCAAGAAGGAAGTGGGGGATTTCCGATATACGCGTTGGGACTAGCCTCCGAGATGTAAACAAGTGTAGTGTATCGTGTCTTTCTGATATGTGGGTTTCCTGTGATTCCAAATTTATCGTGCTTTACCCTGTCTCCCTTACCTTATTATTGTATCTACATATAGAGAGAGGACAAATCGAATTTGGATTCAACCGGGCTCAAGAATTCCCACGCCCGAGAAAGATTAGCGAAGCAACCGACGCTCGAAAGACTGGCGAGGCCGCCGCCATCATGGAGTGATTCTGAAAGAAGCCCTACAGGTTCACGTGAGTGCCCCGTTGGGGGGTTTTTTTTTAATTTGTATTTCTTTAAACTTTGTAATTGTGTTGCAATAATTTGAATATTGTGTGACGTCATCTATAATTTGCGCGTCATTTTTACATTATCTAATATTGCTACCAATTGTCATCAGTGGCTCGCGTACCTCGCCGACGGGGTTGTAATACTCTATGTCTAAAACAGTCGGATCGGCTTTGTGTCTTTGTCTTTCGACCACTTTAGTAGTATGTACTGCTGGTTCTAGCGCCTCCGGAGGCGGTCATTGACCCCTCCTGTCGACGTTACGTCGCGGGTGATGTCAGTGGCCGCATCTGTGCCAGGATCGTTACCTTTATATTTGGGCGTTTTGGTGAAGGGGTTATTGACCTGAAATGACGTCATCGGTTGGGTTCATTGACGGCGGTCGCACTTTGAGATGGAGTCGTTGACCTTTGTCTTTTCACTTTTTTTTTGTTTCCTGCAGGAGGTCGTTCTTACAACAGACCTACTGCTTTTATATATACAAGTTGCTAGAAAGTAGTGGAGTGACTAGGAAGACAGGCCAATTTTACTGATACCACTTCCAGTGCCCCCAGTACTAGAACGCCGAGCATATCCAAAGTAGGACAAAGCGGGTTTGCAAAGATCATGTTATATGCCAAAATTGGCAATGTAATTTGTTAAATATGTGACTAAATTCCCGCCATTATTTTAAATTAAACTTGTTAAATTTCCGTCATTTCGGACAGTTGCGTTTGCGCAAAAGAATGCGCAGGCGCGGAGTGAATGGCGCAAGTGCGCGGAGTGACACGAAGCGAGTAACGTTGCTCCCTCCAATGGAACCAACACAAGATAAAAAAATAACTAGATTCGACGTTGCCAAGTTGGATTTTTTCTACCCAAAAGCTACTACAAATTTAAAAAATTATTTTTTATTAGGTATTTGAGTGAAAACCTAATTTTCTACAAAGATATATTCAAAACTAACATCTTAGAAGATAGATTAGAGGTGAAGACGAATTTTCAACACACGTATGGGCGTCACTATTACACTTTGCACCACTGTCATGGTCCACGTTTCACAATATTGCGCAATAGTTAATATTATGACAATTACGCGGCAAACTGTATCACATACCAAACACGTTGACATATTACACTTTCGCGGTAAGGTACGCGAGTCACTACGACCGTTGGTAACAATGATAAATAATTGCGAGATATTGTGCAATAAACGGTTACGTCATACCTTTGCTTAAATTATTTCACATACAAAAAAGTTTATATCAATTATAAGGAAAAACAAAAGGTACTCACGTAAACTGTAGGACTTCTCACAGCATTACACCATCACGGCGGCAGCTGGCATCAGGAGCATTGAGGGCGTGGGTCATCCGTCTGCCTCCGGTTGAATCCAAATTTCATTCGTCTTCTTCTTCTTATTTTGTAGCGGAACCACAGGAAACGGGTATAAGGAACGATAATTAGGTATAAGGCAGGAACCCTACATATCAAAAAAAGACAAGATATGCTACAAAGATAAACCACTAGCCACGACGTCTGGCTAACTAGTCCTCGACGTGTCGGAAATCCACCCACTTTCTTCACACTCCGCGTCTGCGCAATCCTCCTGCGCAAACGCAACTATTTCAAGCGACGGAAATACACGCACGTCTTTTTAAATTATTGGCGCGAAATCCCTTACAAATTAAAACTAAAATTGAAAATGTTTACGGCCGATTTTCGGCACGTAACATACAATGATACAATTCTTAATTTTAAATATAAATGAAGCAATGTACTCACTTAAAACGCGCCTTGCAGTTCAATCTTAGGGATCTCGTTGTTGTTTGAATGTGGGTTGTGTCACTCCATTTGTTGAATCCAAATTTAACGTCTCTCCTCTTTCGTCGTTCGTAGGTAGGGCGAAAGGATACAGGTAGAGGTAACGATAGAAGGTAGAGAGAAGATAGAGAAAAGACAAAGAACACGATACAGGTAGACGTTACCCGCTTTGAAGTCTCGTGGCTAATAATGTCGTGTCACTCCATGCACTTGCGTCATTCACTCCGCGCCTGCGCATTCTTTTGCGCAAACGCAACTGTCCGAAATGACGGAAATTTAACAAGTTTATTTTTTAAAATAATGGCGGTAATTTAGTCACATATTTAACAATTTACATTGCTAATTTTGGCATGTAACAATCAGCCAGTTTCATCGCATGGACAGCTGGCGCCGAGAGACTCTGCAAAGACTGCACCCATGGCAGTGTCCACGTTAGTTATGGAGAGCGAGAACCAGGGGAAGAGTACAGGACTCCAGTCTCTAACTAAGGGAAGCGCCCCAGATACGGACAAGAAGAAGAAAAGAATCGTCCGAACTCCTGGAGAGCAGATGCATGCATCTCCTGTTGGAGTGTGGGTGTGGGTTGCGTCACACCATTGTTGAATCAAATTTAACGTCTCTCCTCTTTCGTTGTTCGTAGGTAGGGCGAAAGGATACAGGTAGAGGTAACGATAGAAGGTAGAGAAAGATGAGGACCTACATCCTAAAAAAGAGAAAAGACAAAAAACGACACAGGTAGACGTTACCCGCTTCGAAGTCTCGTGGCTAATAATGTCGTGTCACTTGCGCCATTCACTCCGCGCCTGCGCATTCTTTCGAGCAAACGCAACTGTCCGAAATGACGGAAATTTAACAAGTTTATTTTAAAATATGGCGGTAATTTAGTCACATATTTAACAATTTACATTGCTAATTTTGGCATGTAACAATCAGCCAGTTTCATCGCATGGACAGCTGGCGCCGAGGGACTCTGCAAAGACTGCACCCATGGCGGTGTCCACGTTAGTTTTGGAGAGCGAGAACCAGAGGAGGAGTACGAGAGTTCCCATCAGGACCCCAGTCTCTAACTAGGAAAAGCCCCCCAGATACGGACAAGAAGAAGAAAAGAACGTCCGAACTCCTGGAGAGCAGATGCATGCATCTCCTGTTGGAGTGTGGGTGTGGGTTGCGTCACGCCATTGTTGAATCAAATTTAACGTCTCTCCTCTTTCGTTGTTCGTAGGTAGGGCGAAAGGATACAGGTAGAGGTAACGATAGAAGGTAGAGAAAGATGGAGGATCCTACATCCTAAAAAAAAAGAGAAAAGACAAAAGACACGACACAGGTAGACGTTACCCGCTTCGAGGTCTCGTGGCTAATAATGTCGTGTCACTTGCGCCATTCACTCCGCGCCTGCGCATTCTTTTGCGCAAACGCAACTGTCCGAAATGACGGAAATTTAACAAGTTTATTTTAAAATATGGTGGGAATTTAGTCACATATTTAACAATTTTCATTGCCAATTTTGGCATGTAACAATCAGCCAGTTTCATCGCATGGACAGCTGGCGCCGAGGGACTCTGCAAAGACTGCACCCATGGCAGTGTCCACGTTAGTTTTGGAGAGCGAGAATCAGAGGAGGAGTACGAGAGTTCCCATCAGGACCCCAGTCTCTAACTAGGAAAAGCTCCCCAGATACGGACAAGAAGAAGAAAAGAACTGTCCGAACTCCTGGAGAGCAGATGCATGCATCTCCTGTGGGAGTGTGGGTTTGGGTTGCGTCACGCCATTGTTGAATCAAATTTAACGTCTCTCCTCTTTCGTCGTTCGTAGGTAGGGCTAAAGGATACAGGTAGAGGTAACGATAGAAGGTAGAGAGAAGATAGAGGAACCTACATCCTAAAAAAAAGAGAAAAGACAAAAAACACGACACAGGTAGACGTTACCCGCTTCGAAGTCTCGTGGCTAATAATGTCGTGTCACTTGCGCCATTCACTCCGCGCCTGCGCATTCTTTTGCGCAAACGCAACTGTCCGAAATGACTGAAATTTAACAAGTTTATTTTAAAATTATGGCGGGAATTTAGTCATATATTTAACAATTTTCATTGCCAATTTTGGCATGTTACAATCAGCCAGTTTCAACGCATGGACAGTTGGCGCCGAGAGACTCTACAAAGACTGCGCCCATGGTGCTGTCCACGTTGGTTCGAGAGCGAGAACCAGGTGAGGAGTACAGGAGGTCCAATCAGGACCCCAATCTCTAACATGGGGAAGCGCCCCAGATACAGACAAGAAGAAGGAAAGAACCGTCCGAACTCTTGGAGAGCATCTCCTATGGGAGATGCAGCTGCGATGCCGCAGCAGGCAGTACACTATATTTGATTTTCCAATGCTCCACCCGAAGATGCTACATTGACCATGAAACGAGTTCATTTTACCTTGCCGTTCCAAGCAAGGTATGGATCTTTTTTTTTAATATATATAGTTTTCCGACCCCGGTGGAATGGAAAGCTTTTATAGCCAAAGTATGGGACTCTCCTGACGACATACCCACTAAAATCACTCCCTCTGGCGGGTGCATCTGCCAAACGGCATTTATACAGTATGAAATATGTTCTCTCATACAAAAGCATTTAGAACATTTCAAACATGAAATAATTTCTAAGAAGTATTTATTACAAAAAAAATGTTGCTTACCTTATTTTAAATTTACAGAACAAAATTTCTTTTATGGATGGTTTACCTGGTTATGTTTATTGCCACGCTTGTAAGGTTTGTTTGACCAAAAAATCCTTGACAGATAATCTATTAAAAGGTCAGAGTATTTCGACTCTGAACACGAACTTCTGGAAAAAATTCTTTACACAAAAAAAAATATCTTAAACTAGATACAAATACTCTAAAATCAGTTTTTTTGGATTGTTATCCGAACCTGGTGGAGTGAGGAGTGGAAAGCTTTTATAACCAAAGTGTGGGACTCTCCTGACAGCATACCCACTAAAACCACTCCCCCAGGCGGGTGCGTCTGCCGAACGGCTCCACCGCACTGCAGCCTAAAAGGCTTATTGTGCTAACCCTGGTTAAGTATCATACCCAATCTGCAAAACCTGCACCCAGAAATATAGCGTACAGGTCCCTCAATGAAGGGGTATTAACTTCCTTCGGGTCTAACTTTGGTTGCACGAATAGGCGCTGTCGCGTTCTACTTAACACCTCGCATCTGCATAGTACATGCATTGCAGTCTCTAGTTCCTCTAAACAAAGTCTGCATTCGGGGTTTTCGTTATATTTGTGCATCCTTTGGAGGTGAACCTTGGCAGAAGTATGTCCTGTCAGGAATCCCACAGCGATTCTGAGCTGTTCCCAGCAGCAGCACTTGTTACACTGCAAAATGGTCTTGTATCACGTTCTAGGTTTAGAGATACCTTGTAGGTTAATTTCCGCGTATTTTTGAAATGGTACGTTAACTTCCGCCGTTGCTGACACTCGAGTTTGCACAGAAGGAGTGCGGATGTGCGCGAGTGGAAAAAGCAGCATTAAGCAACGAGACATGGACTAAGCAACAAGTATCTAAGTGCGTGGTAGTTTTTTAAAGAAAAACAGGTATGTAGATTCCCTTTACCTCCCTCTATCGTTCTGCTACCTATTTTCTTTCAAACCCCTAGGAGATGCAATAGAAGTTCAGTGACGGATAACAATTTGATGTTTATCACGGCGAAATCACGACAACAATTAACCACGTGGTGGACCCTGAGATGAAGTTCAGAGATACACATCACGTAAGTAATTTGAATTTTACATAAATTGTGCCTGCAAATTAACTTATACAGCGATTGCATCATCCGGTAAAAACGTGTCGATATATGTTATAACACGTTGGGCGCCATTGTTACATTTACCACATTACAATTTAGGCGTGGCTCTAACGCCATTCTTATAACATATACCGACACGTTTTTACCGGATGATGCAATCGCTGTATAAGTCAATTTGCAGGCACAATTTATGTAAAATTCAAATTACTTACGTGATGTGTATCTCGTAACTTCATCTCAGGGTCCACCACGTGGTTAAGAGTTGTGATTACGCCATGTTGAACATCAAATTATTATCCGTCACTGAACTTCTATTGCATCTCGTAGGGGTTTGAAAGGAAATAGGTAGTGGAACGATAGAGGGAGGTAAAGCGAACCTACATATACCTGTTTTTCTTTAAAAAACTACCACGCACTTAGATACTTGTTGCTTAGTCCATGTATCGTTGCTTAATGCCTCTTTCTCTACTTGCGCACATCCGCATTCCTCCTGTGCAGACTCGACTGTCAGTAACGGCGAAGTTAACGTATCATTTCAAAAATACGCGGCAATTAACCTACAAGGTATCTCTAAACCTAGAACATGATACATGACCGTTTTGGTATGTAACACACTATACGATCTAATCTGATCGTGGCTCTTGGGGCGTTTAGTTTGCTGCTGGGGTTTGGATGGTGTCGGTGTGGAAGTCTCTGAACGGGGTCTTTTACTACCCCGCTCTCCTTCTCCACCGACACCTTCTTTGTGGACGGGTTTGACTCTGTCCAAGTCACAGATTCGGCTTTCTTGGCTTGCAGTCCAGTGTCTGCAAGCTCCTTTATAATTTTCTCCATGTTTTGCAAGCGAACTTGCATCCCGGGTCTGCTCCACCTCGATGGATAAATTTTTGGTTACCTGAGGGGTCCCGCATTGCTGATTCCACCTCTTGAGGTTTAGTTTTACTTATGGTACCAATATTATTGATAATTGTTCCCACAAGTATGGGGATGTAAATGGTCGCGATGCCAGGTGCCCCCTGATGGCACGGAAGGCGTAAATTCCCCGAGTTTGGATCGTTTGGGACTGATCAGCTATCCAGCCATGCATCTTTTGGGCTCAGTTCTACACCACGGGAGTTACAAATTTTTATCGAGGTTGTCTCCTCTTGATCCAGGCGGTTAAGCCAGGACCTCCACACCTCCTTGCCTGTGAGACATGACCGCGACGGCAAGAAAGGCACGGTGTGTCGGTATTGCAGAATTGCCCCACCGGCTTCGTTTACCTCATTTCAGACCCATTAGCCACAAAACTACAGCTTGGGCTGAGGGGTTTGGTCCGCAGATAGTTTTCACTTGGCTAGGGAGCGGATTTTATCCCGCACCACCACTTGCTCTCCACCATGTTGTGGGTCGTATACCACTCAGGCTAATGGGTCACTGAAAGATAAGCTTATCACGATCCTTTCCAGAGTAGACAGCCAATCATTTGGTCGAATATCCTGGGACATCGACTGATTGAAAGAAAGGGGTAGGTAAGCTCCTCAAGGTTTTAAGTTGATTAAATCGACTGGCGTTAAATACGAGTTGTTCTGTACAGTTTTTTGGTTACAAAATCAGATTTGAAACATGGTCGACCTCAACTGCAAACGACATCGACTCATTGAAAGAAAGAGGTAGATAAGCTCCTCAAGATTTTAATTTGATTAAATCGACGGGCGTTAAATACGAGTTGTTTTGTACAGTTTTTTGGTTAAAAAATCAGATTTGAAACATGGCCGACCTCAAATGCAAACGACATCGACTGATTGAAAGAAAGGGGTAGGTAAGCTCCTTGAGGTTTTAATTTGATTAAATTGACGGGCATTAAATACTAGTTGTTCTGTACAGTTTTTGGTTACAAAACCAGATTTGAAACATGGTCGAATTCAACTGCAAACACATTGACTGATTGAAAGAAAGGGGTAGATAAGGCTCTTCAAGGGTTTAATCTTGATTAAATTGACGGGCGTTAAATACGAGTTGTTTTGTACAGTTTTTGGTTAAAAATCAGATTTGAAACATGGCCGACCTCAAATGCAAACGACATCGACTGATTGAAAGAAAGGGGTAGGTAAGCTCCTCAAGGTTTTAAGTTGATTAAATCGACTGGCGTTAAATACTAGTTGTTTTGTACAGTTTTTGGTTAAAAATCAGATTTGAAACATGGTCGACTTCAACTGCAAACGACATCGACTGATTGAAAGAAAGGGGTAGGTAAGCTCCTCGAAGTTTTAATTTGATTAAATCGACGGGCGTTAAATACTAGTTGTTTTGTACAGTTTTTTGGTTAACAAATCAGATTTGAAACATGGTCCAACTCAACTTCAAACGACATCGCCTGATTGAAAGAAAGGGGTAGGTAAGCTTCTCAAGGTTTTAATTTGATTAAATGGACGGGCGTTAAATACGAGTTGTTTTGTACAGTTGTTTGGTTAAAAAATCAGATTTGAAACATTGTCGATCTCAACTGCAAACGCCATCGACTGATTGAAAGAAAGGGGTAGGTAAGCGCCTTGAGGTTTTAATTTGGTTAAATTGACGGGCATTAAATACTAGTTGTTTTGTACAGTTTTTTGGTTAAAAACCAGATTTGACACATGGTCGAATTCAACTGCAAACTACATTGACTGATTGAAAGAAAGGGGTAGGTGGGCTCTTCAAGGGTTTAATCTGATTAAATTGACGGGCGTTAAATACGAGTTGTTTTGTACAGTTTTTGGTTAGAAAATCAGATTTGAAACATGGTCGACCTCGACTGCAAACGACATCGACTGATTGAAAGAAAGGGGTAGGTAAGCTCCTCGAGGTTTTAATTTGATTAAATTGACGGGCGTTAAATACTAGTTGTTTTGTACAGTTTTTTGGTTAAAAAATCAGATTTGAAACATGGTCGACTTCAACTGCAAACGACATCGACTGATGAAAGATAGGGGTAGGTAAACTCCTCAAGGTTTTAATTTGATTAAATCGACGGGCGTTTAAATACGAGTTGTTTTGTACAGTTTTTTTGGTTAAAAAGTCAGATTTGAAACATGGTCGACCTTAACTGCAAACGACATCGACTGATTGAAAGAAAGGGGTAGGTAAGCTCCTCGAGGTTTTAATTTGATTAAATCGACGGGCGTTAAATACTAGTTGTTTTGTACAGTTGTTTGGTTAAAAAATCAGATTTGAAACATTGTCGATCTCAACTGCAAACGCCATCGACTGATTGAAAGAAAGGGGTAGGTAAGCGCCTTGAGGTTTTAATTTGATTAAATTGACGGGCGTTAAATACTAGTTGTTTTGTACAGTTTTTGGTTAAAACCAGATTTGACACATGGTCGAATTCAACTGCAAACGACATTGACTGATTGAAAGAAAGGGTAGGTAAGGGCTCTTCAAGGGTTTAATTTGATTAAATTGACGGGCGTTAAATACGAGTTGTTTTGTACAGTTTTTGGTTAAAAATCAGATTTGAAACATGGTCGACCTCAACTGCAAACGACATCGACTGATTGAAAGAAAGGGTAGGTAAGCTCCTCGAGGTTTTAATTTGATTAAATTGACGGGCATTAAATACGAGTTGTTTTGTACAGTTTTTGGTTAAAAATCAGATTTGAAACATGGTCGACTTCAACTGCAAACGACATCGACTGATTGAAAGATAGGGGTAGGTAAACTCCTCAAGGTTTTAATTTGATTAAATCGACGGGCGTTTAAATACGAGTTGTTTTGTACAGTTTTTGGTTAAAAATCAGATTTGAAACATGGTCGACCTTAACTGCAAACGACATCGACTGATTGAAAGAAAGGGGTAGGTAAGCTCCTCGAGGTTTTAATTTGATTAAATCGACGGGCGTTAAATACTAGTTGTTTTGTACAGTTGTTTGGTTAAAAAATCAGATTTGAAACATGGCCGACCTCAAATGCAAACGACATCGACTGATTGAAAGAAAGGGGTAGGTAAGCGCCTTGAGGTTTTAATTTGGTTAAATTGACGGGCATTAAATACTAGTTGTTTTGTACAGTTTTTTGGTTAAAAACCAGATTTGACACATGGTCGAATTCAACTGCAAACTACATTGACTGATTGAAAGAAAGGGGTAGGTAAGGGCTCTTCAAGGTTTTAATTTGATTAAATTGACGGGCGTTAAATACTAGTTGTTTTGTACAGTTTTTGGTTAGAAAATCAGATTTGAAACATGGTCGACCTCGACTGCAAACGACATCGACTGATTGAAAGAAAGGGGTAGGTAAGCTCCTCGAGGTTTTAATTTGATTAAATTGACGGGCGTTAAATACTAGTTGTTTTGTACAGTTTTTGGTTAAAAATCAGATTTGAAACATGGTCGACTTCAACTGCAAACGACATCGACTGATGAAAGATAGGGTAGGTAAGCTCCTCAAGGTTTTAATTTGATTAAATTGACGGGCGTTTAAATACGAGTTGTTTTGTACAGTTGTTTGGTTAAAAATCAGATTTGAAACATGGTCGACCTTCAACTGCAAACGCACATCGACTGATTGAAAGAAAGGGGTAGGTAAGCGCCTCGAGGTTTTAATTTGATTAAATTGACGGGCGTTAAATACTAGTTGTTTTGTACAGTTGTTTGGTTAAAAATCAGATTTGAAACATGGTCGAATTCAACTGCAAACGCCATTGACTGATTGAAAGAAAGGGGTAGGTAAGCGCTCTTGAGGTTTTAATCTGATTAAATTGACGGGCGTTAAATACTAGTTGTTTTGTACAGTTTTTGGTTAAAAATCCAGATTTGAAACATGGTCGAATCTCAACTGCAAACGACATCTGACTGATTGAAAGAAAGGGGTAGGTAGCTCTCGAGGTTTAATTTGATTAAATTGACGGGCGTTAAATACGAGTTGTTTTGTACAGTTTTTGGTTAGAAAATCAGATTTGAAACATGGTCGACTTCAACTGCAAACGACATCGACTGATTGAAAGAAAGGGTAGGTAAACTCCTCAAGGTTTTAATTTGATTAAATTCGACGGGCGTTAAATACTAGTTGTTTTGTACAGTTTTTGGTTAAAAATCAGATTTGAAACATGGTCGACCTTCAACTGCAAACGACATCGACTGATTGAAAGAAAGGGTAGGTAAACTCCTCAAGGTTTTAATTTGATTAAATCGACGGGCGTTTAAATACGAGTTGTTTTGTACAGTTGTTTGGTTAAAAATCAGATTTGAAACATGGTCGACCTTCAACTGCAAACGACATCGACTGATTGAAAGAAAGGGTAGGTAAGCTCCTCAAGGTTTTAATTTGATTAAATGACGGGCGTTAAATACGAGTTGTTTTGTACAGTTGTTTGGTTAAAAATCAGATTTGAAACATGGGTCGACCTCAAATGCAAACGACATCGACTGATTGAAAGAAAGGGTAGGTAAGCTCTTGAGGTTTTAATTTGATTAAATTGACGGGCGTTAAATACTAGTTGTTTTGTACAGTTGTTTGGTTAAAAATCAGATTTGAAACATGGTCGACCTCAAATGCAAACGACATCGACTGATTGAAAGAAAGGGGTAGGTAAGCGCCTTGAAGGTTTTAATTTGATTAAATTGGACGGGCGTTAAATACTGAGTTGTTTTGTACAGTTTTTGGTTAAAAATCAGATTTGAAACATGGTCGAATTCAACTGCAAACGACATTGACTGATTGAAAGAAAGGGGTAGGTAAGCTCCTCAAGGTTTTAATTTGATTAAATTGACGGGCGTTAAATACGAGTTGTTTTGTACAGTTTTTGGTTAAAAATCAGATTTGAAACATGGTCGACTTCAACTGCAAACGACATCGACTGATTGAAAGAAAGGGTAGGTAAGCTCCTCGAGGTTTTAATTTGATTAAATTGACGGGCGTTAAATACGAGTTGTTTTGTACAGTTTTTGGTTAAAAATCAGAT
Source organism: Platerodrilus igneus (assembly GCA_036346225.1). NCBI lineage: Eukaryota > Metazoa > Arthropoda > Insecta > Coleoptera > Lycidae > Platerodrilus > Platerodrilus igneus. The sequence goes on along the minus strand of JARFIW010000549.1, from coordinate 2,892,414 downwards.
TTGAAACATGGTCGACTTCAACTGCAAACGACATCGACTGATTGAAAGAAAGGGGTAGGTAAACTCCTCAAGTTTTAATTTGATTAAATCGACGGGCGTTTAAATACGAGTTGTTTTGTACAGTTGTTTGGTTAAAAAATCAGATTTGAAACATGGTCGACCTCAACTGCAAACGACATCGACTGATTGAAAGAAAGGGGTAGGTAAGCTCCTCGAGGTTTTAATTTGATTAAATCGACGGGCATTAAATACGAGTTGTTTTGTACAGTTTTTTGGTTAAAAACCAGATTTGACACATGGTCGAATTCAACTGCAAACTACATTGACTGATTGAAAGAAAGGGTAGGTAAGGCTCTTCAAGGTTTAATCTGATTAAATTGTCGGGCGTTAAATACGAGTTGTTTTGTACAGTTTTTGGTTAAAAATCAGATTTGAAACATGGTCGAATTCAACTGCAAACGACATCGACTGATTGAAAGAAAGGGGTAGGTGGGCTCTTCAAGGTTTAATCTGATTAAATTGACGGGCGTTAAATACGAGTTGTTTTGTACAGTTTTTGGTTAAAAATCAGATTTGAAACATGGTCGATCTTCAACTGCAAACGACATCGACTGATTGAAAGAAAGGGGTAGGTAAACTCCTCGAGGTTTTAATTTGATTAAATTGACGGGCGTTAAATACGAGTTGTTTTGTACAGTTTTTGGTTAAAAATCAGATTTGAAACATGGTCGACTTCAACTGCAAACGACATCGACTGATGAATAGATAGGGTAGGTAAACTCCTCAAGGTTTTAATTTGATTAAATCGACGGGCGTTTAAATACGAGTTGTTTTGTACAGTTTTTGGTTAAAAATCAGATTTGAAACATGGTCGACCTTAACTGCAAACGACATCGCCTGATTGAAAGAAAGGGGTAGGTAAGCTTCTCAAGGTTTTAATTTGATTAAATGGACGGGCGTTAAATACGAGTTGTTTTGTACAGTTTTTTGGTTAAAAAATCTGATTTGAAACATGGTCGACCTCAACTGCAAACGACATCGACTGATTGAAAGCAAGAGGTAGGTAAGCTGCTCAAGGTTTTAATTTGAATAAATTGACGGGCGTTAAATACGAGTTGTTTTGTACAGTTGTTTGGTTAAAAAATCAGATTTGAAACATTGTCGATCTCAACTGCAAACGCCATCGACTGATTGAAAGAAAGGGTAGGTAAGCTCTTGAGGTTTTAATTTGATTAAATCGACGGGCATTAAATACTAGTTGTTTTGTACAGTTTTTGGTTAAAAATCAGATTTGAAACATGGTCGACTTCAACTGCAAACTACATTGACTGATTGAAAGAAAGGGGTAGGTAAGCTTCTCAAGGTTTTAATTTGATTAAATGGACGGGCGTTAAATACGAGTTGTTTTGTACAGTTTTTGGTTAAAAATCAGATTTGAAACATGGTCGATCTCAACTGCAAACGACATCGACTGATTGAAAGAAAGGGGTAGGTAAGCTCCTCGAGGTTTTAATTTGATTAAATCGACGGGCGTTAAATACGAGTTGTTTTGTACAGTTTTTTGGTTAAAAAATCAGATTTGAAACATGGTCGACTTCAACTGCAAACGACATCGACTGATGAAAGATAGGGGTAGGTAAACTCCTCAAGGTTTTAATTTGATTAAATCGACGGGCGTTTAAATACGAGTTGTTTTGTACAGTTTTTTTGGTTAAAAAGTCAGATTTGAAACATGGTCGACCTTAACTGCAAACGCCATCGACTGATTGAAAGAAAGGGGTAGGTAAGCTCCTTAAGGTTTTAATTTGATTAAATAGGCGGGTGTTAAATACGAGTTGTTTTGTACAGTTGTTTGGTTAAAAAATCAGATTTGAAACATGGTCGACCTCAACTGCAAACGACATCGACTGATTGAAAGAAAGAGGTAGGTAAGCTCCTCAAGGTTTTAATTTGATTAAATGGACAGGCGTTAAATACGAGTTGTTTTGTACAGTTTTTTGGTTAAAAAATCAGGTTTGAAACAGGGTCGACCTCGACTGCAAACGATATCGACTGATTGAAAGAAAGGGGTAGGTAAGCTCTTCGAGGTTTTAATTTGATTAAATCGACGGGCGTTAAATACGAGTTGTTTTGTACAGTTTTTTGGTTAAAAAATCAGATTTGAAACATGGTCGACTTCAACTGCTAACGACATCGACTGATTGAAAGACAGGGGTAGGTAAGCTTCTCAAGGTTTTAATTTGATTAAATGGACGGGCGTTAAATACGAGTTGTTTTGTACAGTTTTTTGGTTAAAAAATCAGATTTGAAACATGGTCGACCTTAACTGCAAACGACATCGACTGATTGAAAGAAAGGGTTAGGTAAGCTCCTCAAGGTTTTAATTTGATTAAATCGACGGGCGTTAAATACGAGTTGTTTTGTACAGTTTTTTGGTTAAAAAATCAGATTTGAAACATGGTCGACTTCAACTGCAAACGACATCGACTGATTGAAAGACAGGGGTAGGTAAACTCCTCAAGGTTTTAATTTGATTAAATCGACGGGCGTTTAAATACGAGTTGTTTTGTACAGTTTTTTTGGTTAAAAAATCAGATTTGAAACATGGTCGACCTTAACTGCAAACGACATCGACTGATTGAAAGAAAGAGGTAGGTAAGCTCCTCAAGGTTTTAATTTGATTAAATGGACAGGCGTTAAATACGAGTTGTTTTGTACAGTTTTTTTGATTAAAAAATCAGATTTGAAACATGGTCGACCTGAACTGCAAACAACGTCGACTAATTGAAAAAAAATTAGGTAAGTTCTTCAAGAATGTAATTTGAATAAGTCGGAGCACTTCGAATACAAGTTGTTGCTTACAGTTTTGGTCCAAAAAATCAGTTTGATTTTTAACACATTTTTAACTTGGTCGACATCGACTAATTGATGCTTTTGGTGCAAGATAAAAATCGTAACTTAAACCATAGAATAATAACACCGCCAAAGAAGTGACACTCGGCGTTTTTAGAAGAACCTAATTTCTTTGCGCATGTTCGAAATCCGCTATTACTTTGTAGGTTTATGCTTCAACCTCACTTTTTGCGATTTATAATTAAATGTTTATAGTGTTTGTAAATAAGTAATATTTTATTGCTAGAGACTGAATATTATTAGTATTATAATCTTATATTATTATTAAATTTTTGTTTGAAAGTTCATACACTGTGTATAATGAATAGAAGAGGTGGAACTTTTTGTGTAGTGCGTGAGTGTTCAAGCAGAACAATTACAAAAGACATTATTTTATTCAGATTTCCAAAAGATTTTGAAAGGTAAGTTATTCTGCAAATTTTATGGATTAGGCATCGAATAATAATATGCATGCTAGTGTTATTCTATGGTATAAGTAGAGTGTTTTGGAATCCAAATATCAAAGTACTTCCTGGATTCCTTTTCAATAATTAGTTATAGTTGTCTAATTGTAGCTAAGACTATGTAAGTTTCCGTTTTGCAAATACGTAAATTAGTTATGTTTTAGAGCAAAACAATGGATGGAAGCTTGCAATCGTAAAGATTTAATTGATAAAACTCCCGCTGTATTGTATAATAACTACAAGGTATGTTCTCAACACTTTGACTGTAAAATGTTCACAAACCATCTAGCAAATAGACCGCTACCCTCAGCATATCCAGTTCTGTTTATTCGAAAATTACCATCTGCAGGAATAAAAAGAGAACTGGTGCCCGCTGCAGATGAAAATGTGCCTACTAAGAAAATTTGCATGTCTGGTAAGAAAATAGATAAAGGTATATATAATATTATTGAAAGGATTATTATTATGCCTCGATTGTTATAGTTAAAACTAGGGATGTTAGGGTACTATTTTTTGGCAATTATACTGTATGCATTCTGAATACATAGTAGTCTACTTGAAGTTGTGTTTGTGCATTGTTTCTAATAAACAATAGCCGTTTAATGTAAACTCTGTATGCGAATAATGCGCCCTTAGTTACATTCTGAGTAAGAATTTATGTAGTTAGACTGCTTATAAGTAAAAAAATACTAACTATATCCTTATGATGCTTTCATTGAATGTGTATTCTCTCTTTTGCATAATTTTTTTTAAATAAATATTATTACAAATGTTACTATTTTACCCAAGATTGATAACACCACAACCCTTGCTGATGCCCCATTTGCCCCAAGGGTTTTGCAAACGACTTAAACGAACATCTAACTACAGTGGAAAATGTAGCGCCTTCTACATCAGCACAATTAGGTAAACTAAAAGATATTTATATTATAATAATGCATACATTTGTAGATATGACTGTTACCACTTCAGCATTTCCCAACTCTCGATCACCTTTAAGACCAACAATGTCTACACAAACATCAATTGTCTTAAGTAGTCATACTCCTCGTAAATTGAAAAAAGAAAATTAGACGATTGAGACAGAATCTTTCTTTCCAGACAATGTTGCATGTGAAAGAGCAAGCAGCAACATTAAATGATTTCGAGCAGTTATGTGATAAGTTTTTACCTAAGAAAATAGTGGACTTTGTAAAGTTTCAAGCTCGTAGCTGTAGAAAAAACCTAATGGGCAACGATACAGCACGCAATATAAAGAATTTGCGATGACTTTATATTTTTTGGGTCCACGAGCTTATAATTATTTAAGAAGCATTTTTGTTTTCCCATCAAAACGTGTTCTACAACGTATGACGGAAAAATTAGTCCACAAACTGGGTGTTTATAATGAGCCTCTTTTTAAAGCTTTAAAAATTAAAGTAGAACAAATGCAAGAAAAGGATAGACACTGCATTTTGTGTATAGATGAAATGGCATTAGAACCACATCTTTTTTTATCACATTGGAAGGGATGAAATTGTTGGGTTTACTGAACTACAAAGTGGAATAAAAAAGTTTGAACATGCTCGCAATGCCACTGTAATAATGATCAGAGGACTGTGTACACAGTGGAAACAATCACTATCGTATTTTTTTGTAAATTTCAGCTTTCCTGCTGAGCAATTGCAAACAGTGTTAGAAGAATGCGTTGAAATTGCAGTATGATCAGTCATATGCTTCTTAGATTTGTACTATAGTTGAAGTTCCGGTTTCCTTGGTTTTTTTAGTAGTCAATAAATATAGATATGTCAAAGTATCAAGAAGTTATATAGTTTGTAATATTCTATTAAATATTCTAATAGCATAATCTATTTCTTACAAGTGTTGTATTATAATAAAAGGTCTAGACAAGCGTGTTCTTATTGTTGGCTTAATATCCACTTTTAATCTCATCAGGTTATGGGCCCAAATATGCCAAACAATAAGTACTAGAAACTGAAATTCTTATACATGTGCGTAAGTTTTATGTTAGTACTCCAAAATGTCTAATCAAGAAGGAAGTACAATAGAGAAGCTCAAAGGAAGCGAAAACTACCACACGTGGAAATTTGTCATGGAGAATATGTTGGAATTTCATGGACTTGAAAAATGCATAACAAATCCTTGTACAGAAACTTGCTACACGATTGTCCCACTGTTACCAATCGTAACATTTATAAAAAAGAAACGTTGGCTAGATAAAGACCGCCAGGCACTAACGCCTAAAATAAATATACATACAATAACGAGGACGAATAGGTATACCTGAACAGCGGAAAATACTAGGAACGTTTGCCGTAACTAGATCAGTGGAGGGGGGAGTGGGTCTCACGAAACCATCCCAAAAAAGAAAGATCTGAGATCGAAAATTAATGAGCGCCACCCAATTGACATAACCTAAATTTCCACGAACCCAATTGGGACGTTCTCCCGTCGAAAAGATACTCAAATATCCTACCATGAAATGATACTTAAATCACACATACAACTACGGAACACACCCAAATAAATACCAGTACACTATCACAATATTTACTAAATTTCTAAACAATCTACAGCATTAATACATATACCTTATTGAATCAAGTTTACGTAAATTATTTACCTATTATTTTATGTATGTGAAATGACGAAATACTTAATATTAATTGTGCACTGTATGTAAAGGGATATTGGTGCACGATATCAGTTACACAAGGTTCAAATTAGCACAATAAATTATATACAGTGGTGCACTTGTAAATATAAATAAGCGTTGATTGTTATTGATTATTGTAAAATGAATAATTAATTGTGATGGTTCAAGTTGTAACTACTGAAATATTTCAGCATAAAATGTACACAAATATCATTAAAAAGTTCATGCATTAACGTTATTAAATTTGTATCTAATAAACTTATAATAGAAATCATGCATAACGATACCCATCCAATGTCAACTCAGGAGGTTGCAATGACAGAATTCCCAACAACTGCCAAGCGTCGCAGGATAACAATTGAACTTGAAGCTTGAAGTTTATAAATATTCGGATTTCACGCTTCACAATTAAAACTCTTAAGTTAAAGACTTAAAGCCTAAAACCTAAAATCTGAAATCTAAAACCCTACAATTTGCAATATTAGTAATCAATATCAACACATAAATTCACCTACCGTACAACGGGCAATGAACTACGATAACATATACATCGATCAGCGGATGATCAATACGAACAGAATATGGCACCTAAAACACCTGTACAATAAAATCAATGGATTCGAATGTAATAATTAATTACCTACAACTTCGATATGTAAATCCTCTTAAATGAGTTTATTGAGCAACCATAACAAAGTATCACCAAATGGATTGCCTCAAAAAATCCTGGAGTCACAAATCCCAAAAATGGTGAACGGCTAAACCGCATAAAGCAACAATCAGGATCGAAGTATATCGGAAAAGCAGAAAACAAATGTTAACTTGAACTGATAATGCGCTCTAGATATCCAATTAAATTGATTATACATCATATTCGAATCAACCAATAACATTTAAACATTTAAATTGCCACGCAAGACCAATGCAACATTTCCTAGTTATCCAATCATACTAGTAAATAGAGTTAGACCTACGAAAATTGAATTATAGCCTAGGAATTCGCAAAAATAATACAGAAATGTCGTTACGAGGAATTCGCCTGCAACAAACTGATGAGTCTAAAATCAAAAAGGCAAAAGCTCGAATAGTGTTATCAGTTAGTGAACCGCTTTATGTGCATATTCAAACGTTAAATACGGCATTGGAAATATGGCAGGCACTAAAAAATCTGTTTGATAATCATGGATTAACTCGTCAGATAAGTTTGTTACGTAAATTAATCACAGTACGGTTAAAAAGTTGTGAATTAATGTCAGACTACGTAAATGAAATAATTGGAACAGCGAACAAGTTAAAAGGTGTCGGTTTCAATATAACTGAAGAATGGATTGGTGCTATTTTATTAGCAGGTCTTACGGACGAATTCAAACCTTTAATAATGGGAATCGAAAGAAGTGCTATCAAAATTACTGGTGATTCAGTTAAAGCAAAATTATTAGAAGGTGATTATTCTGGATCTGAACAAAAGGCTTTTTTTAGTAATAAAAATTTTGCTAAAAACGCATCAAAGAAAAGGGCTATAATATGCTATAATTGTGGCAAGAAAAACCATAAAGCTTCTGAATGTTTTGCTAAGCAAAAAAATGACAACAGCTTTAATAAAGATGAGAAACCCCAAACAAAAGCAGCATTTAGAGCAACATTTCTATCACGAGATGATAAACCTAAAATATCTGAGTGGTATATAGACAGTGGTGCAACACATCATATGACACCCAAATCAGAAGTTTTATGCAATATGCGTGGTTCAGGTATTGAAGAAATAACAGCTGCAAATAACGGCAAAATGAAGGTCGCTAGTGTGGGTGATACAACATTGTTGTTGGATAATCATGAAATTGCAGTACAAGATGTCTTATTAGTTCCCGAACTTACTGCAAATTTATTATCTGTTACTCAAATAGTAAAGCATAATAATACAGTTACGTTTAATAAAGATGGTTGCAGTATCTATAATAAAAACAATGAACTTGTAGTAAAAGCCAAACTCTGTTCAGGTGTATATAAGTTGCAAAGTTTTGAAGCTAGTAGTTTGGTCGCCAGCTCATCGGAGAATGAAATGTTTACTTGGCATAGACGTATAGGCCATCTAAATTTTAAAGATTTGCAAAGACTCAAAAATGTTTGCGATGGTATTAAGTTTACTAATAAATCAGTTGATCCTAAAAATGTGTGAAGTTTGTATAGAAGGCAAACATGCACGTGCACCATTCAAACATTCGGCATCACGTTCAAAAGTTTTCCTTCAATTGATCCATACTGATTTATGTGGTCCCATGGAAAATCTATCAATCGGCGGTGCAAAATATTTTTTAACGTTCATAGACGATTATTCAAAGAAGACATTTGTTTATTTTTTAAAATCAAAGTTTGAAGTATTGGATTATTTTAAGGACTTCAAACACATGGCAGAGCTACAAACAGGGTTAAAAATCAAAACAGTTCGTTCTGATAATGGTTCAGAATATTGTTGTCATGCATTGAAGAATTACTGCAAACAGAAAGGCATAATTCATCAAACTACAAATATCTACACTCCTCAACAAAATGGAATTGCAGAACGGGCAAACCGTACAATTGTAGAAAAGGCCAGATGCATGTTACTTGATGCAAAACTGGAAAAGCCGTATTGGGCAGAAGCTGTAAATACAGCTGTTTACATAATTAATCGATCAATAAACTCAACCTTGGTGGAAAACACTCCAGAAGGAATATGGAAAGGGTCTAAGGTTGATTTAAGTCATTTAAAAATATTTGGATCTCCTGTAATGATGCATGTCCCAAAGCAAAAGCGAAAGAAATGGGACCCAAAATCACAAAAACTCATTTTCGTTGGTTACAGTGAAACAACAAAAGGTTATCGCTGTATAAACCCTATAATTACTACGCCCAAGGTCCCGGGTTCAAATCCCGACACGGTCCGCTTGAAAAATGTTAGGCGAGCATTTTTCACAAAAATACACCCTCGTTCGGATGAGAGGTAAAATGGAGGTCCCGTGTGTGAGTGTTGTTACGCACGTTAAAGATCCCTACCTTGCTTGGAACAGCAAGGGTTCGGCAAAATTCCAAATTTTCAGGTAAAAAAAAAACTCGTTTCCTGGCCAATGTAGTACCTTCGGGTGGAGCATTGGAAAATCACATGTAATGTATAAACCCTATTACAAAAGGGATAGAAATAAGTAGGGACGTAATTTTTTTGGAACCACAATTGAAAATGGACCAAAATCCTATAATTTCTGACATACAGGATAACGTTTCAGTGGGAGATTATAAAGACGACTTAACGCAAGTAATAGCAAGTGACGAAAATTCTATGGATGAATCATTTGAAGAAGATCAGAATGATATTTCCGATGGAAATATTGTAATACCTATTGAAGCTACTAGAAGAACAGAACGTACTCATAAACCTCTTAGGCTAAAGGATTACGTGTATACTTCCACAGCAGAAGCAGAGGGTAGCGATCCAAATTCGTTAAATGAAGCTCTTTCTAGAATCGACGCTAAGAAATGGGATTTGGCTATAAAGGCAGAACTGAAGTCATTGGATGAAAATAATACCTGGAATTTGGTCGAATTACCGCCTAATCGCAAAGCAATAAAATGTAGATGGGTATTTAAAACTAAAAACAATGGTAACGACTTATGCTACAAAGCACGCCTAGTGGCAAAAGAATGTTAAAAAAAATATGGAATTGACTACACAGAAACGTACTCACCGGTGGTTCGATACACGTCTATTCGATACTTAATTGCTTTAGCTGCAAAATATGAGTTAAGCATTGACCAAATGGATACAGTTACAGCATTTTTACAAGGTGATCTCATTGAGGAAATTTATATGGAACAACCGGAGGGATATGGCGATGGTAGCCGCAAAGTGTGTAAATTAAATAAAGCAATATACGGATTAAAGCAAAGCGGTCGACAATGGAATCTCAAATTAGAAAAAATGTTAAAGTTATTTGGCCTCCAAAAATCATCTGTTGATCCATGCGTCTTCTACAAGCAAGATCGCCAACTGATCGTTGCAATGTATGTCGACGATATCTTGATTTTTGGAAAATACAAAGGAGCGCGACGAACTAAAAAGTAAGCTCAACAAACATTTTCATATGAAAGACTTAGGTAAAGCCAAAAGTTGCATCGCCCTGAATATTACTTATGATGGTAATAATGGAATTCAACTGGATCAAACAAGATATATAAATGAGATCCTGGAAAAATTTGGAATGTCAAATTGTAAGCCAGTGACTACACCATGTGATCCTAATCAAAAATTGTCAATTGAAATGTGCAAAAGTCGTGACTTGGTAGGGCAAGTTCCGTACCAGGAAGCTGTTGGCAGTTTGTTATTTTTGGTGCAAGGAACGAGACCTGACATTGCATTTGCCGTTAGTGATGTTAGTCATTTCAATAGTAAACATGGTGAAGCACATTGGAAGGCTGTTAAAAGAATTTTTAGGTACTTAAAAGGTACTGCAGACTTAAAACTTTGCTATTTAGCATCTGAAAATTTAACTGGTTACTCAGACGCAGACTGGGCATCAGACGTGGACAAACGTAGATCATGCTCAGTATATATTTTCAAATTGGCTGGTGGTGCTATATCTTGGTGTTCTAAAAGGCAACCTACTGTAGCACTCTCAACTACAGAGTCAGAATATATGTCTTTGGCTTCCGCTACTCAGGAAGCTATTTGGCTCAAGCATTTTGGAGAAGACTTAGACTCTAGCATTAAAGGAAGATCTATTGCGATTCATTGTGATAACCAAAGCGCAATCAAATTAGCTGAATCAGACGGATATCGAGCCAGATCCAAACACATCAATATACGATACCACTTCATTCGTGATCGAGTTGAGGATGGAACGATTACCGTACCGTATGTAATGACTGAAAGCATGGTTGCAGATAGCTTAACGAAAGCTGTTACAGTCAAGAAACAAGAATTTTGTGTGCAAGGAATGGGACTTTCGCATGTTAATAAAAATTAAATCTTCGACAAGTGCATGTTTTAATATTTTATTAAGTGGGAGTGTTGAAACTGCAGTATGATCAGTCATATGCTTCTTAGATTTGTACTATAGTTGAAGTTCCGGTTTCCTTGTTTTTTTTAGTAGTCAATAAATATAGATATGTCAAAGTATCAAGAAGTTATACAGTGTGTACAGTATAAAATGCAGTACATGGGGATTTTGGAAACTGTAGGAGATACGATCTTGGTTAAATGGGACAAAAGTTGCATAATCATGAGGGTATCTCAGATCGGTTTTCAAATTTCAAAAATTTTTCATAGGTGCCTAGATAGAGGCAAAAAACGCAAAATTGACGATATCTTTATTTGCTCGTAGTTAGTCTACTAATTGAAATAGAATGTTCAAATATGGTACATCCCGGTAAATTCCCATCGCGCTTCACATTTTCAACTTAGATTTTGTCTAGGGCATCTAGATTTTGCGTGACGATGTTCAACTTTTTATTTTTAAATAGCCGCCATATTGGATTTTTACATTTTTTAAATGCTGATAAAAAACCCTTTCCAAAGAGGTATAACATGGCTATGTTTGATTGAATCAAAACACTAAAAATCACATAATTATGTTTTGGTCATAGTAGGCTTTAATTTCCATTATGACAAAGAGAAACAATTGCTCTAAAAATTTTAAACTCAATTTTCAGTGGTAATAAAAACAGTAAAAAATGTCGAAAAATGAAAATAAATCTGTACTAATCAGAACTTACATAACTATGCATTAACAAAGAATAAATACAAACTAGCATCTGTTCAATACAAAATATTATTTAAGTTGTTTTTAGTTGTCATTCATGTTCAGGCAATTGCAAATTAACAATCAAGGAAAAAAAATATAACAATAGTCAGCCACATGAATTCATTATTTATTTTAAATGTTCAAATAACCCCCCATTTTATTGAACACACAACCGACACCTTTTATAAACATCTTTACAAGATCGTCTTATCATAGTTGGAGTTATTTTATTTACGGCTTCTTGGACTGCTTGTTGTAATTGGTCTACATTATCATACGTTTTTGAGTACACACAACTTTTTAAATGGCCCCATATAAAGAAATCTAGAGGAGTTAAATCCGGTGATCTCGCCGGCCACTTAATTGGTCCCCGATTTCCAATCCAGTTTTCATTATACTCAGAATTAAAAAAATTTCTAATAATCAGAGCATTGTGGGGTGTAGCGCCATCATTTTGAAAAATCATATTTTGCAAAGTAGCGAGTGGAAGCTCCATTAGTCTATCTGCCACATTTCCCTGCAATAAATCTAAGTATCTTGCAGAGTTTAAATTTGCATCATAAAAAAACGGACCTATAATGTACCTTCCAATAATACCAATCCAGACGTTGAATCCCCATTTAACTTGATGTCTAACTTGGCGGTTCAAATGTGGATTTTCATCTGACCAAAAAATTGTATTTTTGCGGTTGAACATACCACAATTCGTAAATCGACTTTCGTCAGACCACAAAATTGTATATGCAAAATTTGAATTCCTGTTATATTCTGAATTTGTCTAAGAGAAGTACGAGGATTTTCGACAACTGTTTGTAAAACGCTGTTTTCATTATCTTTTTTAATTTGCCTATTTCTCTTAGACAAGCCAAAACTACCATAATTTAAATAAAATTAAATAAAAACCCTTAACCACAAAAAAAAAAAAAAAAAAAAATATTTAAATTACTAGATACGTATTTCGACCACTATGTGGTCATCATCAGTAGAAAAAAAAAAAAAAATTAGCTGTATAATTTACTATATTGTTGCTTTAAACACTATCGAGGATATTCTCCTCACCCGCAGGCTGGTGTTCTCAACAACAAACAAGTGAATTGTGAGATTATTACCATAATTTAATAAATTATTTTGTAATCTCCGAAACATACATCTGTTTGGTTGATGTTTTTCTGTGTATTTATTTAAATACAATTCAGCGGCTTTAACATCATTCCTTCCAGAAAGAATAAAACATTCTAACATTTGATATTTATCACGGTTAGTAAAGCGATCCATTTCAAGCACAAATGCTTTGCTTAAATTTCTATGTAAATTAATTAACTGTTTTTTTTAAACTGCACTACTTGAAACATAAAATAAAGGACAAACTTTGACGTTTCTCAGATGTTGAGCAATTGTTTCTCTTTGTCATAATGGAAATTAAAGCCTACTACGACCAAAACATAATTATGTGATTTTTAGTGTTTTGATTCAATCAAACATAGCCATGTTATACCTCTTTGAAAGGGTTTTTGTCAGCATTTCAAAATGTAAAAATCCAATATGGCGGCTATTTAAAAATAAAAAGTTGAACATCGTCACGCAAAATCTAGATGCCCTAGACAAAATCTAAGTTGAAAATGTGAAGCGCAATGAGGAATTACCATGATGTACCAAATTTGAACATTCTATTTCAATTAGTAGAGTAACTATGAGCAAATAAGGAAATCGTCAATTTTGTGTTTTTTGCCTCTATCTAGTAACCTATGAAAAATTTTTGAAATTTGAAAACCGTTCTGAGATACCCTCATGATTATGCAACTTTTGCCCCATTTAACCAAGATCGTATCTCGTACAGTTTCCAAGATCCCCATGTACTGCATTTTATACTGTACACACTGTATAGTTTGTAATATTCTATTAAATATTCTAATAGCATAATCTATATCTTACAAGTGTTGTATTATAATAAAAGGTCTAGACAAGCGTGTTCTTATTGTTGGCTTAATATCCACTTTTAATCTCATCAAGAATGCATTGAAAAGTTATCTGAAATTGGATTAATTGTCGAAGCAGTAGTAACTGATATGGGATCAAATTTTATCAATCTGGCAAATAATTTAGGAGTGACTGCTGACCATCCAGAGTTTTATGTAGAAGAGAAAACAATTATATATATTTTTGATACTCCTCATTTGATAAAAGCAACACACAACCATTTATTAAGAAACACTGCAGTCTGGCGAGAATAAAACTTCATGGTCATACGTAGAACAATTTTATGATAAAGATAAAACCTTACCCAATAGATGTGCACCAAAGCTAACCGATTCCCATATCAATCCCAATAATTTTCAAAAAATGAAAGTTAAACTTGCTGTTCAAGTTCTATCTCATACAGTTGCAAGCGGTATGAATACTTACGTTTGTTTAGGGGCTCTACCTGCAGAAGCTATGTTTACGGTCAAAGTTATTGAAAACTTTAATAAATTATTTGATATGCTAAATTCAACTCCTAAAAGGTCATTTACAGTGTATCAAAAAGTGTTCAAAGGTGATCAGTTTCAGTTGAGGGTTTTAAACGAATTGTCCATCTTTATCAAACAATTACAAGTTTTTAAGAACAATGGTAAAAATGTTACTTCTAAGGCTAAGTGCTTCAAGTCGTGGCTCATAACAATCAGTGGAATAATTAAGCTGTGGGAGCAATTGAAGAAAGTTGGTATTAAATACCTTATTACTAGACGAGTAAATCAGGATCCGTTGGAAAATTTTTTTGGTAGTATACGCCAACGAGGTGGAATTGTAGAAATCCAACTCCTATACAATTTGAACGGGCTTTCAAGAAATTATTTTGCCAAAATTATTTTCACAGCACAAATTCAAACTGTGCTAATTGTTGTGTACTAAGCTTCACTTCGGAACGCATCCTAACGTGAGATTAGGCGGCAATTTTGGGGTTAAGTACATTAGTCAATGGTGCACACGAATTGTAGAATTGTTAATAAATGTATATGCTTATGTCTTCTTTTACGGCTACACCGCAACATATCACTGGCGACGAGATAAACAATTTAAATTAGTCAAATTACCGGTAAGCGTAATTAATCCGTATAATTACGTATGTAAAATCGTGAAAGTCGATGTCAGTGACCCGCAGTCGTAAAAGTGCATCCAAGTCGAAGTCAAAGTCCTAAAACTGTGAAAATGCCGAATACCACAGAAACTACAATCGTAAGGTCAAATGCATATACAGGTGTCTTAATTGGTAGCATCGAACCATATGACGGCAGTATTGATATTACTACTTATCTAGAAAGAATGGACAATTATTTTAGTTGTAACAACATTACATCAACAGATCATAGGCAAGTGCCATTATTTTTAACAATGATTGGTGCTAAAACGCACAGCATCATAAAAGATTTGTTGTGTCCTAACCCACCTATTCAAAAACTTATGAAGAATTAAAGTTTACGTTAAAGGATCATTTTAGTCCTAAGAAGCTCGTTATAGCAGAACGATATAAATTTTATCAAGCACGCCAGGAACCAGGTGAATCAATCACTAAATTTATTGTCAAAATGCGTAATCTATCGGGAACATGTGAGTTTGGAAATTTTTACCACAAGCTCTGCGTGATAAACTTGTTTGTGGATTAGCATCTGAAGCTATTAAACGGAAACTTCTATCAGAAGATAATTTAGATTACGATAAAGCAGTTAAAGTCGCCTTAACGATGGAATTGTCTGAAACCCAAACTAAATTATTAGAGTCGTCAAGAAATACACAAAATATATAAAAATCAAGGTGCTATAAAAACAATTCACTAGTCCGCAGCAGCTAGAACCAAGGAAAGTCCAAAAGTCAGTTGAAAGAGGTAGAACTTCTTTTAATAAGTGTTACCGCTATGGCAGGAACCACAATCCACACAAATGTCCAGCAGTGAACTGGGAATGTTTTTCATGCAATCGCAGGGGCATACTTCCAAGGTATGTAGGTCATCCAATCGTCCCAGTCGTACAGTCAATTATGAGGAGATCAACACCCAGAATATAGATAACGATAACGAAGAGGGTGAAGATGTCGAAAAACAGATGAGTAAAATTTTATCAATAATGTTTGTAGTAAAAATAGTAATGATGCATTAGTCTTGCAAGTCCACATACAGGATAAATCAATTAAAATGGAAGTAGATACTGGTGCTAGTGTATCTGTAATGTCTGAAAAGATTTCCTAAGTAATTTTGTTAATCGAAACTTAATCAATGTCCTTTAGTATTAATACTATTGCAGGAAGTCAGTTAGAAGTCAAGGGACAAACGTTAGTAAATGTTAAATTTAAAAATATAACAACTAACTTACCATTAGTAGTAGCTAGGTCAAATACAAAATTCTTACCTCTATTAGGTCGTAACTGGCTTAATCAATTAATACCTAATTGGCAGTCTTGTCTTGTGCCAGTAGAGGAGGTTGGTTTTGTGGATCTACAGTCACAGAACGTCACACCAACAGTCAGGTCCCTAGAAAAGACTTTTCAACAGTCTTTGATGGTGATGTTAGTCAACCTATAACAAATTTTAAAGCGCTATAGTATTGAAACCACAGTCCGTGTTGTCAATTCATAAACCTTATAGCGCACCTTATGCTATTAAACCACAAGTCGAAGCTGAACTAAAACGTTTAGTCGAATGCAAAATTTTAGAACCAGTCAAGCATAGTAGAATGGCTAGTCCAATAGTTATTGCACCAAAAAATCAGGAGGATTCGTATATGTACGGATTTTAAGAAGTCATTAAACCCGTATGTTGAAACCGAACATTATCCATTACCACTTGTTGAAGATGTTTTGCAGTCTTGCAAAGATGGAAAAGTTTTGCTGTCATTGATTTGTCTAACGCATTTAATCAATTACCCATATCTAAAGAATGTGAAGATCTTGTCACAGTAAATACACATTTAGGTCTATTTAGATACAAACGTTTACCTTATGGTATTACAACAGCTCCGTCTATTTTCCAATTCACTATGGATCAAGTCTTACACGGATTGGAAAACTGTAGCTGTTATATCGATGATATAATTATCGCTGGGAAAGATCTGGTGGAACTTGACAAAATGTTCGTCTTGTATTGGAACGCCTAAAGAAATACAATATTAAAATAAACAAAATAAAAGTCAATTCTATAAAATGAAGTCGAATTTTTAGGTTTTGTCATAACAGGTCAAGGCTTACGACCATTGCAGTCCAAGGTAAGTGCCATTCAAGAGGCACCTATTCCCAAAATGTACAGCAGTTAAAAGCATTTTTAGGATTGATAAATTTCTATTCAAAATTTCTACCAAATTTGTCAATGATACTAAAACCGTTGTACACCCTGTTACAAAAAAATGTTATATTTACATGGTCAGATGCTTGCAATGAAGCATTTCAAAATAGTAAGAATATGATTAATAATAATTCCTACTAGCCTTATTTGATAACAACAAGGAAACATTCATCACAGTAGATTCATCGCCATACGGCCTAGGAGCCGTATTAAGTCAGAATCATGATGGAGTTGAAAGACCTGTATGCTTTGCTTCATGTACCCTAAATCCAGCAGAAATAAATTATCCCCAAGTCCAAAAGGAAGCCTTAGCTGTAATTTATGCAGTTCGTAAGTTCCACAAATATTTATACGGAAGAAAATTTGTGATTAGAACGGATCACAAACCTTTAGAATCTATATTTGCGAATAACAAACCTATACCTACGTTGGCTCACAGTCGAATTCAACGTTGGGCCTTAATACTAAGTGCTTATGATTATATAATAAAGTACAAAAAGGTTCGAAATTGCTAATGCAGATGGATTGTCCGCTTTACCATTGCCGAAGGAACAAATGATTATATTTTTATTTTAATCACTCCGAATACTTACCCATACTACCGGAAGAAATCGCTAAAGAAACAAAAAAAGATCAAGTCTTGTGTACAATAGTCGAATTAATCAAACATGGATTTCCAGAAAATGGTGATAACATCTATAAACCTTACTTTTCTCGTAGAAACGAATTGAGTCTTGAGAGTGAATGTGTCACTTGGGGAAATAGAGTCGTTATTCCAAACAGTCTGAGATCTCGAGTTCTTGAACTTCTTCACGAAGGTCATCCAGGTGTCGCTCGGATGAAAGCTCGAGCACGTTCTGTCTTATGGTGGCCAAAGATTGATCAAAATATTGAAGAACATGTAGAGCAGTGTGAACCATGTCAACGTTACAATGCACATAACATAAATGAAAATATTCATTCATGGCCTAAAAGTTCCAAGAATTGGGACCGAGTGCATATGGACTTTTTTAAGCTCGAAAATACAAACTTCTTATTAATCATGGACAGTACAACAAAGTGGATAGATCTATATATTATGCGCAGCACCAACGCTCATGCCACTATTAGAAAATTGAGGCATTCGTTTGCTAATTGGGGTTTACCACGATTGTTAGTAGCAGATAACGGTCCGCGTTGATAGTCAGGAATTACAAAACTTTTGTAAGTCAAATGCAATAACATTAGTAAATACACCTCCTTACCACCCTCAATCTAATGGTAATGCAGAAAAGGGAGTTAATGTCTCTAAAACATATTAAAGAAATGTTTACTAGAAAATTTACAACTTCATAGCAATTTGGATATTCAACATATTGTTGATAATTTTTGTTCAATTATAGGAATACACCTACAACTACTACTAAAGTATCTCCTGCTGAAGGGATGTTAAGAAGACTTCCAAGAACTAAAATAACTATTTTGAAACCAGAGAGAGGTTCAAATAGAGAAACAGAAGTTGATGCTGGAAAAAAATAATGACAAAGGCATTTGTTATTATACCGATAGGGAAGCCGTACTAGTTTATAATAAGTTAGGCAAGATCTGGGAACCCGGAAAATAATGAAACAATTGAGTTATGTAACTTATCTTGTAATGGTACACAGTAACGTGAAGATGGTTCATGTCGACTACCTGAAACGAAACAGATGTCGAACGATTGAAGATAAACTACCTCCGGTCATCACCCTAGATGAAGATAGCTCACCTATTAGTTATCAGTTGCCAATCTTAGCTGATGGTGTGACAGGAGTGACTGTGGATGATGCAAACAAACCCGATCCACGCCTAACCTAGAGGCTAAAACGTCTCCAATTAAATCACCTATAAAGGTCCCCTCGCCAGCTCTGAGGAGATCTGATAGAGTTAAGAAGCCAATAGTTAAATTAGATTTATAACTTGCCTGATGAAATATTTTGCTTATTATGTAACTATGTCTTAATGTAAGTAAGGGGGAGTGTTGTGTACTAAGCTTCACTTCGGAACGCATCCTAACGTGAGATTAGGCGGCAATTTTGGGGTTAAGTACATTAGTCAATGGTGCACACGAATTGTAGAATTGTTAATAAATGTATATGCTTATGTCTTCTTTTTACGGCTACACCTCGCAACATATCACTAATGATTTTGATCAAATTATTACAAAATTGACAAACTTTAATCAAAATATGGAATGTTTTGTGAATGGCCAACAAAAAGCCAATCCTCGGTTGGTTGCTATTGATACAGACTATCGAGATGAGTCGTTATTAGCTCAAAATGCTTTTATATATGTTTGTGGCTATCTTATTAAAAAGGCATTAAGAATTCATAGCTGTGAAATTTGCAAGCAGTTTTCTCACCAACCCCAACAATCAACCGATAGATTATTTACATACTTTAAAGCTTTCGATAATAGTATAAATACATTTGGAGCTCTCCACATTCCTCATGAAAACTTTTTACAATATGTTTACAAATTAGAAAGTATATTTGTATCGACATTTGAATCACGTAGTTTTTGTGATCAAGTAGTATTTAATTATTTTCAAGAAATGAAAGATTGCATTAGCACATGAATGTTCAGATTTTACTGTTACATATGTTTTACAATTATTTATAAGATTGAGAATATTTTATGCCCTTAAATTTTCAAATAGGACTTTAAGAACAAATAAGGGTATAAAGAAAAATACAAAAATTGCAATTGTATCTCATATTTGATAATTTTTTATATCATGTGGTTGCATGTTTATTATTGCTTACTTACAGCTCTGGCGTATGGTGTGATTATATTATATGTACAAATAGTTTACCAGTAACAAACCATGAAATTATTTTGGACTTAAAACACGTTGCTGAGAGGTATTATAGAGTACTCAGTTAGTGATCGCTTTGAAGTTATTAATCCATTTGAAAGGGACTTATTTGATCATAGGGTTTAACAAAGTGCAATAGAATCTAATGCAAGTACTAATCATATTAGATCAGGTTGGTTGTGTAAGTACAGATAGTGCAAATATAGTAAATTCAGTATCTGCTACAAAAATTGTAAAAATATTAATGTTTCTCCTTAATTGATTGTCAAACCAGTCAAATTTCCAGAACCTCTAATTCTTAAATCTGAAGAGAAACTAAAATCAACCATAATATCTTTGGATACAATAAGTGGTTACACTGCATCTCAAAAGTTAACACTTAAACAAAGAAGTTTATTGGAAAAAACTACACATTCTTTAAAAGTAATTGTAGTTAGCTTTATATTAAAACCTAATTCTAGTGATTTCAATAATAATAGAGGGCCTGATGTTGATGCAATAGATCCAATCAACTTTAAAGCCAGTCGCAGTTTACAAATCAGCAAAAATCTCCAAAAAGTTTCATCATGCAATTTTTTGAAAATACACTAGGAGTTCTTTTAGGACTGCAACTACATCAGATAAAAATGATACTTTAGAAATCACATGTTTCGAAACGGGATATTTGGAGTTTGTCCCCCTATTATTATTACCTATCTACCTTGTATGTGGAAACAATTGAAGGTCAGGAGAGATAGAATGATAGGGCACCAGTTAAGACATGAGGGATTATTTAGTAAAGTCTTAGATTATAGACTACCAAATAAAAATAGAGTAGGAAGGCCTAGACAAAGCTATATTAGTCAAATTATTAGAGATTTAGGTTGTGAAGGGTATGCAGACCTTTTTAGACTAGCTCAGAATAGACAAGAATTTAGAACTGCGTCAAACCGACTTTAAGTAAGTTCGAAAACAAAACAAAAAGAATAAGTAAATAAAAATCAGTTAACTAAATGTCACCATGACATAAATCACAATTAGTTAGCGGTCTGGCATGTTGGCAACGATTCGTTACTTAAGCCTTACCATAACATATAATTTAACACTTTTCCTTTTTTTGAAGCGGATAACCAGGTTATATTTCATTTCCTTATAAATGGTAATTGTTACGTCCCATCATGACAATAAATTGTACTTTGGTAGTATGTTAGTACATTCTTTAACGGACCGTTATAGCTAGGAAATGAGACGGCCTGCGTGCCAGTTTTGCCCTTTCACCCCACCATGCGGTGGCTGTAAATGTCTATACTCAGTATTCTTGTGTTCGTGCTACAATAAAGATGCTCAAATCTCGTCTCCTGTTTATTTTAATATAAAAGGAAATATTGGAAAAACACTGTTGTGTTCTCGTTACATAAGGTGAACTGCAGTACGCCGTCACCTTACATTTGGTCCTTCGTAGAGTCGGATCGCTAATTACAGTGACCGTTATTAATTGAACATTAAAGATATCACGCGTGTATACGAAGTTTTATATCTCGGTCGGGTAACAGAAGTTCAAGTAGTGCCATCTTTATCGTAAGTTTGGTAGACAAGTTACCTGCTACAAACTGGACAAGCAACCCTTACAATCGTCTTTCAATTTTAAACACGTTTTAAGAATATAATAAGAGGCATTCCTTTTCTCGTAAGTGGCAGTAAGGGCGATTGCTTGCAAGAATCTTTACGAAATACAACCAACGTGGGCAAACAGTAGAGTGTTCCGTTAGGTTACTCTATTGTTCTCCAAAACTGGTCAGCAAAGAAAGGGTCTTCTGTATACATATTTCTCGGTAAACTAAACTTCTACAATGGAAGAGCAGGAAATAGTTACATTTCAAGCTGAAGTTAAGAAATAAAAAAATAAACGCACTTACCTGAAACGCAGCTTAACAATGCTAGATCAGTATCTAAATGAGAATAAGGTAAACGATGAAACTTGCAATAAAGCTACAAGACAATTTCAGACATGTACTAAATTGATTAATTCGCTTGAGGAATTATTGGAAGAAGTTTACGATAGTAATTTTGATTCGAATTTCAGGACATTTTCATGAAAAGGAATGCATTGACGCAACCTTTTCAAAATTGCAACTAAAATTTAATTCTTTTGCTGAAACAAAGCCACAAAAACTTGGGCAATCAGCTAGTCGTGTAGCTAAATTACCGAATATACAAATACCAACGCTCAGTGGAAAATTTGACGAATGGATTTCGTTTAGAGACATTTAATTTGCTCATCGATTCTGATGACTCTTTATCGCCAATCGAAAACTACAGTACTTGAAAACGAGTTTAAGGAATGAGGCTTGGGATACAATTAAGTGCCTTGAAATAACACCTCAAAATTATGAAAACGCTAAACAAATATTGAATGATCGCTACGAAAACGAACGCATCATTGTTAACACTCACATTCATTCATTTTTGAATTGCCTGTACTTCACAAAGAGTCGTACCAAGGTTTGCATAACATTATGGATACAACTTCACAACATCTACGTTCTCTAACTGCCATGGGTAGACCAGTGGAAGAGTGGAGCGATATCTTGGTTTATTTAATCACATCGAAACTTCCTCTGCCAACACGAAACGAATGGGAAAATAAATTAGAAGTCTCAAACTTGCCGTCGTACAAAATGCTGTGCGCTTTTCTAAATCAAAGGTGCCATGCATTAAACGCAATTAGGTCACGCGAAAACAACAATTTTGCAGTGAAAAAATCCACGTATCAAGGTAATCAAGGTAATTACAAGTCCGCATCCTGTGGTTTAACGTTAAACAAGTCATGTAATTGTAATTATTGCTCTGAAAATAATCATTTCACTAGCAATTGTCCAGCATTCTTAAAATTTCCGGTTGATTTGCGCATAGAAATAGCTCGAAATAAACGTTTGTGTCTTAATTGCTTAAGACCTGGTCATGTTGGGGTAAATTGTAAATCTTCTCGCTGTAAGAAATGTTGGCGTCGCCGTGGATCAATGTAGTAAGCATAAGACTACGGATCCCAAGGTCCCGGGTTCAAATCCCGACACGGCCGACTGCTTGAAAAATGGCAGGTAAGCATTTTTCACAAAAATTACGCCCTCGTTCGGATGAGAGGTTAAATGGAGGTCCCGTGTGTGAGTGTTGTCATGCACGTTAAAGATCCCTACCTTGCCTGGAACGGCAAGGGTTCGGCAAAATTCTAAATTTCCAGGCAACAAAAAACTCGCCTCCTGGCCAATGTAGTACCTTCGGGTGGAGCATTGGAAATGTAAATGAACTGTAAGAAATGTTCAAAATTGCACAATACAATTTTGCATTTAACGTCTTCAAAAAATGACAGTGGTCGCAATCTGTCAATAAATGAAAACATTAACCCTAACCAGTCTAAAGTCAACTCAGCACAATCCCGTTATAATGAATCTCAAACTTCAAGTGAACAAATACATTCACTTCCCGCTGTGCAAAATCCTTGTAGTATTGTATTAGCTACCTGTGTGGTAGAAATCGAGGACGGTAAGGGTTCCTACAGCAATGCAAGGGCCTTACTCGACTCGGCTTCTCAAATTAATATAATTCGCGAAGATGTAACAGGAAAACTGAATCTGAAAACGGTGCAAACTAACCTGGCCATTAGCGGCATAAGTAATAAAACAACCAGCAGTAACGCATCAGAAAACAAGAATCAAATCAAAACACAACAGTTTTTCAATTGATTTAGATTGTTATGTTTTAAATAAAATCTCAGGGATCTTCCAACAAAATCGTTTGACCCGTATTTCATAAATATACCAAATCATGTGCAGCTTATGTCCCACAATATTATATTTCGCGAAAAATTGATATTTTAATTGGGGCTCAAGTATTTTTCAAATTATTGCGCATGGGACAAATACGACTCTTAGATGAAAATATTACTCTTCAAAAATCTGTGTTTGGGTGGCTATTTTCAGGACAAGCTCCAGGTAACATTCCAATCGAATCTTTCACCCCTGCGACATGCAATTTAAACACATTGCAACAAATTTCTAAAAACATTGCTAAATTTTGGGAAATTGAGCACGTAACTGAAACTACGCAAAATTCTCAAGAACAGAAGGATTGCGAGTTACATTATCAAAACACTATAAAGCGCAATGACACAGGTCGATTTATTGCTTCTTTACCATGGAAGTCAAACCCTAAATTAATAGGAAATTCGTTAGAAATTGCTAAGCAGCGATATTTAAATCTCGAAAAAAGGTTATTAAAAAATCTCGATATTAAAACGGATTACGATAGGTTTATGTCAGAATATTTAAAACTCGGGCACATGACCGAAATAGGGAGCTTAAGTACCTGCTCGGGCGAGGGTTATTATATGCCTCACCATGCGGTCTTCAAGAACGAAAGCCTTACATCTAAAATTCGTATTGTTTTTGATGCATCCTGCAAATCGTCAACAAATGTTTCACTAAACGATATTCTAATGCTAGGTCCGGTATTACAAAACGATCTTTTCAGCATTCTTACTCGATTTCGATTTTATAAATTTGTTTTGTGCTCAGATATAACAAAAATGTATAGACAAATTCTGATTAATCCTGAAGACACGCCGTATCAAAGAATATTATTTCGCTTTTCTTCAGCCGAGGAAGTCAAGATATTCGAATTAAAAATGCTCACGTATGGTACACGACCCGTGTCGTTTATTGCAACAAAATGTTTGTTTGAGCTTGCATTACCGTATGCAAGTTCTGATCCAAATTTATATAGGACGATAACCAATGACTTTTAGATGGATGATTTAATTACTGGCGGTAATAATGAAGCTGAATTGCTGCAATTGCGCAACAAAATAATAAACGTTTTAGACTCGGGAGGGTTTCCACTACGAAAGTGGAATTCCAATAACGGTAATCTATTGAAAAATATAGAATCTGATCAACAAAATCTAATTATTCCGTGTAATGGGGGTGACAGTTTGAAAACTTTGGGTGTTTTATGGTGCCCTACAAAAGATGCGATACTATATAAAACACGATTAGATTGCAAGGTATCGCATGTCACAAAGCGTATGATTTTAAGTCACATCTCAAAATTATTTGATCCACTTGGATTGCACGGTCCCATTATTACAATTTCCAAATTAATTATGCAAGATTTGTGGAAAATTAAAACCGATTGGGATGAAACCGTTCCAAATGAGCTTCACACTCGTTGGAAGGAATTTAGTTCTCAATTGAACGACATTTCAAATATTAACATTCCTCGCAAACTTGTTTTTGGGAACAATTCACGTATTGAATTACACGGTTTCGCCGATGCTAGTGAGCGAGCATACGGAGCCTGTGTTTTTGTTAGAGAAATTATGTCCAACAATAGTATTAATTGTGGAATTTTATGCGCAAAATCAAGAGTAGCCCCTCTTAAAACACTAAGTTTACCACGATTGGAATTATGTGCTGCTTCATTATTGGCTGAATTAGTCGAAAAAGTGCTAAGTTCGTCCAATATGAAATTTTCGGTGATTAATTATTATACAGATTCAACCATTGCTCTGTGTTGGATTAAATCATGTCCTAGTCGTTGGAAATCTTCGTAGCGAATCGAATAACAGAAATTCAAAATATATCAAAATCGAATCATGGTATCACGTTGACACAATCAACAACCCTGCAGATATTATTTCTAGGGGACAATACCCTGCTGATTTAATAAAAAACAATTTGTGGTGGCGAGGCCCTGCATTTCTAAATCAAGCTGATTTTAAACCGAAATTATTTAACTCAATAAAATGCCAGGTAGATGTGTCAGAGGCTAAAGTATTTACTGTTGGGATCAGCGATTGTGACGTTAATGAGTTGCGTGAATTTGCACAGTGCATTTTCTTAAAATACTAAATTACTAAATTAGTTCGTTTAATTGCTACCTGTAAAAGGTTTATTTTTAACTGTAAAAATAAATTAAAAAGGGATACCTCAGAATTGTCGGTAAAGGAGCTCAATGAAGCGGAAACTGCATTGTTAAAGATTGACCAAAGAATTTCTTTTAGTAAAGAGATTGACCAGTTGCAAAGTTCTCAAGGGCTGAATACTAAGTCAAGGTTATTGTCCTTAAATCCATTTCTGGATGAAAACGGGATATTACGCGTAGGAGGGCGCTTGCGTCATTCGAGTATGCAATTTGATAATAAACATCCAATATTGCTTGCAAAGGGCTTACTTTGTGATGCAATTGTCTCTCGAGCTCATAAAGCTAGTTTACATAGCGGTATTCAAGGTACGTTAGCCGCTACTAGATTAAAATACTGGCCTCTGTCAGGTAAAAATGTTGTTAGAAAAATTATACTGAGATGCGTGCTTTGTTTTCGACATAATCCTTTAACATCACAACCAAAAATGTCTGATTTACCTGCGTGTCGCATACAAGGTAACAATAGACCATTCTCAAGTGTAGGTACAGATTATTTTGGACCCTTCTTTATCAAGGAAGGTACACGTAAATCTCGGAAAATAATTAAATCGTACGGCTGTGTGTTTATATGCATGGCAACAAAGGCTGTTCATTGCGAAATTGTAGAAAATTTAACCACGGAAGCGTTTATTGCAGCGCTTAAAAGATTTGTTGGCAGATGTGGGGTTCCATTCGAAATATTTTGCGATAACGGGTCTAATTATGTGGGTGCAGCCAATGAACTGCGTGAGATTGTAGATTTTCTAACAAATGGAAGGTTTCAGAACGCCATCGAAAGAGAAGCTACTTCCCGTAATATAAACTTTTGTTTTAATGTCCCTAGGGGGCCCCATTTAGGTGGTCTTTGGGAAGCCGCCGTAAAGTCTTTTAAAAGGCATATTTATAAGGTTGCGTCAAATGCTAATTTAACCTTTATTGAGTTATATACTTTATTAATTGAAGTCGAAAGTGTACTTAATTCTCGTCCATTAGTACCTCTTTCTCAGGACGCAAACGACTTTGACTATCTGACGCCGGGGCATTTTTTAATTGGTGACAATTTAATGGCAGTTCCAGAAGTGAACTTAACAATGGAACCTATTAATAAACTATCACGATGGCAATACGTGCAGCGCATCCAGCAGGATTTTTGGTTGAAATGGAAAGGAGAGTACCTTCAGGAGTTGCAAAAAGTCAAAAATGGAAGATTTCTCAAGGTTTTCCTTTGGCTCCAGATCAGTTAGTTATCATCTCGGAAGACAATTTGCCATCGCGTATGTGGAGGCTAGGCCGTATAACTGAACCACATCCAGGGGTTGATGGTGAGGTGCGGGTAGTTAGTGTGCGTACGTCAAGTGGCATAATAAAAAGACCTACTGTGAAATTGTGTGCGCTACCAATCGATATTGACTAATGACTAATGTGCAGCCTAATGTAGTTAGCTTAATGTTAAAAAAACGTTTATGTTTAAATTGAAACAGCTTGTGTTAGGTAATATATTTGTTAGAGTGTAAAATTAGCGTAGTTTATCCTTTATTTAGCTTTTCGAAATTACTAATTTCAAGGGAGGCGGCATGATACGTCCCATCATGACAATAAATTGTACTTTGGTAGTATGTTAGTACATTCTTTAATGGACCGTTATAGCTAGGAAATGAGACGGCCTGCGTGCCAGTTTTGCCCTTTCACCCCACCATGCGGTGGCTGTAAATGTCTATACTCAGTATTCTCGTGTTCATACCACAATAAAGATGCTCAATTCTCGTCTCCTGTTTATTTTAATATAAAAGGAATTATTGGTAAAAACACCGTTGTGTTCTCGTTACATAAGGTGAACTGCAGTACGCCGTCACCTTACAGTAATCATGTAAACATGTTAGAGTTCTTTAACAACCATCAGGTTGCTAATATCTATGTAGAGCCAGCTGGATAGGAAAAAGATTAAGGATATAGGAAGACCTAGACCAAACTATATTAGTCAAATTATTAGAAATTTAGGTTGTGAAGGGTATGTAGAGCTTTTTAGATTAGCACAGAATAGAAAAGAAGTTAGAGCTGCGTCAAACCGATCTTAAGTAAGGTCGAAAACAAAATGATGATGATGATCTATCTATATTACCTACCTTTTTATATAATTAAACAGTAACAAACTTGTACAATCAAGTACTTTGAAAATTATTTTGCATTGTGCTTTTTTAACTCCACAATTGTGTTTGTGTCAATTGAAAATAAATATAGTCTTGGCAGTATTAGACAAATGTATTTTATTCACTTAAATGAACGCTCATTATTAATAACCCAGCAAAGCGAAACACGTGATGTAAATGCTATATAATTTTAAGATAATTTTTAGGTACTATGGTTTATGTAATTGTTGTACAACATTTTATGTAGATGCTATAAAATAGTGGACTAAATTTTACACAACACAATTTACATTTTTTGGCATGCACCAAAAACAAAATGTATACAATTATATCAACTATCACCCACAAGGATAGAAACCTTATTTTTGAGAATGTTTTCTTCGCAAGAGTTGTCGTCGAAGCCGACTTGTGCAGCTAGTATAACATAAAAGAATAAGGTTTTGTAACCGAAGTGAGTGAATGGTTGCGACTAGCTTGAAACTGCCTGAATAATGATTGAAAAAATTGTATTATCATTAAAACTTTCCATATTATCTCTAATGATTTTCCAGAAATCGACCTAAATAGTCCTGTTGAAGCGTATTTTTTTGAATGGGCGCCAGTGAAGCGTATTTTTCTAATTTATATCTGACTCTAGACGTTGGGCGCTAGTGAAACGAAGTCTTCCGACATAACTAGGGGTCTATTCCTTGGGTAGAGCTATGAGAAATGGGGGGGGGTAAGTCGAAATTTGTTTGTATGTCAAACTTAATCTCAGATAAATAGGCGCCACCAAGTCCGGACTTATTCACGATAATGGCATGGCATATTTCTAAGGGCGGACGTGGAGACCCAAAGAAAAAAAGATCACCTTCGATGACAAAAACCTGTCTTAATAAAATAAGACGCTGTTCCTGTAAGAAATTATAATAGTTAGGTTAATAAAAAAGGTGGAACACTATTTGTGTCCCGCAAATATACATAAAGAAAGAGTGAAAAGATATTTTCTATATAAAGTTGGCATCAAAATTCTACTCTTAAAGATGTTAGCTTTCTGTGGTTAGATTTGATCATATTTGATCAAAATAAAAAACTTTAATCTTGAACCAATAATTTACTAAAAAGAATCTCTTTTAAAATAAAATGCAATGCAACAAAATTTAATTAATAATTGAATTACTTCGTGAATTTTAAATTAAGGTTTATCAAAATTATTCATAATCAAACATTTTACAGTATGTTGTAAACTTGTTACACAAAAATACTCCGACCCGTGCAGATCTGTTCAGGCAGATTACATTTAAAAATGTTATTACTCAAGCTTTTCCTTTTTAAGTTACATGTATTAGTTTTAGTTTCTAAAAAAAGCAGATCACAAAAATATTCTTGTTTACATAACTTGTGCAAAAGCTGTTTGAAGCATTTGCTTTCAAGAACACATCTGTCAGCAGTATACTACAGAAAAATAAGTGACGTCAGTAACACCTGTTGTTGTTACTAACGATTCATATTGAACCACGCGTGTGGTTTCTTAAAACATCAAATTAGTGAATTTTAATTTCGACACTGGAAATCCAGCTCAGCAATAGTTGAAACTTTCATAAATTTATGCTTTTACACATAAGAACAAATTAGCGTGTTTCTAATTTGAAACATAAGAAATTACTTAAAGCTAACTACGAACCAAAAACTGCTTTTCTCGCCTAGATGAGGTACTTGTTATATCATGCGATGTTTACTGCATGTAGTGTGAACCCAGCTCATCCTAAACAGCTTCTACCACATGGAGTTGTTCCAGGTGTAGAATTAAATACGGTCACAATACATTCGTCAGGCTGTATAACAAAGTGGTCTTCTTTAAATTGGTTAAACTTTCCATCTTCTAAGTTACATTTTACACGTCGTATAACAAAGTGGTTTTAACAAAAGGGATTGAATTTCCTATCTTCTAAGTTGCATTTTTCATGTCGTACGTGCGCTAAATAAAATATCTCAAATTAAACAAATTCATGACGTTCATACGATACCAACCGCTATTCAAAGATGTGTCCCGACTCCTCAAAATTTATACGCAAATTGCCGGCCTGAAGTCTCTGGTACATCTTATCTCTTCCTCCACGTATGACCGACTTATTATCAAACTCGCTCGGGCGATCGGAGCGTCCAAGGAGAAGGCTGTCATACCGAAACGCGCTCGCGAATAGCTGTAGAAGACACAGATATTCAACCTCGAATAGAACACTGAAGGACGATGCTGCTTTAACGTATAACTTTAGTTGTTAAATGTATTTTACCATTATTTTAATAAAAGTGTTCAATTATTCTCGCACTTTGATGAAGGGATTTATTAACCAAAAATAAAATTGTTACACTGTTTATAAAAATAAAATGTAGTAAATGATTTCAGTTTTAATAAATATGATTTTCTTCACTTTGTTTACATGGAACAGAATTTCTAATAGTGGCATTCGAGATTAAGAATCCTCATCATGATTTCCTCGTATTTTGAGGTGCAAATATGAAAATTCATATCTTGGCATGCTGAAACGCGATTGAAAAATACTCACCTTTTGTGTATTATATTTACTACGTAAAATAAATATAATGTTTTCATTAATACTATGTAATGCTATATATCCATACGACATAGTAATTATGTAGGTAGCATATATTAAATTATATAAAATCTATATAAACATTTATTTAGCTATCTTATACAAGTATACATAGTCAATGTAGCTGACATTTAGCTGTAGATTATCTATAATATCATTTGTGAAACTTAGTATTTATATACGTGTCTACTTAAGTTGGCGGCATATGGGAAGCTTTTTTATTTTTAGTTTTAGGAAAAAAGTTACTCTTTATAAAAAGTTCTGCTTGGTATGAAACCTAAAATAAAACATTCAAAAAGCTAAATTTATCAGTCGTATACGAGATTTATTAATCAATATGAATTTGGTACAAGAGTAAAGTACCTTTATTTTTGAGAATTTTGAAAATTGTTATTACAAAAAGTTATTTAGAATTAAAAACTACGGTAAAATATGCAATTATACTATCGTAAAAAACTTTTTCTTACTTTTTCAATCTTTTCTCTGATACATTTAATCTAGGATGCACTGACTAAAATTGTTTGACAGTAAACTTCAAGACTTCAGTTTGTAAATGCTAGCAACATTGAGTTTGGAAGAAAAAATTGAAATTGTGTTAATTGTGGGTGAAAATTATAAAGCATTTCGTGAAGCTGGCCGGCATTTTCAAAAACCGGCATCCAGAAAAAAGGGTTCACAATGAAACAGTAAGAAAACTATTAATGAAATTTAAGAATTCTGGAGATGTAAAAAATAGATATACCAACAAACGTCAAAAACTGCTAACCTATGGTAAGATGGAGCTTGAAGTAATGCTCTCAACAATTGAACATCCGAAACATTCTTTGCAAAAAAGGGCATCTTTGATGCCAAATACTGTAAGTAAAGACACAGTTTTAAAAATTTTGAAAAAGAACAAATTGCACCCGTACAAGCCGCAATTTATCCATACGTTAAGGTCGGGAGATCATGATAGACACTTTGAATTCTGTTGTGATATCCAAAAAAGTTGGAAGATAATCCATTTATGGCAAGACATAGTCTTTTTTCGGATGAAGCAACATTTTCATCAAATGAAACAGTTTCTTCACAAAACTGCTGTTGGTAGAGTGAGACTAATCCACATTTTGTTACGTGCCAAGTGGCACTTTAACATGTATTAGGTTACGTTGATGTACGGAGGTTTCGCGCCATAATTTCAAAAGACGCGGTGCGCGGAATTTAAATAGACTAGGCGTGTACTTCCGTTACGTCATAGTGAGTTTGCGCAGATCGCGCGACACGGGAGGGTTGGACGAATAAGTTCGTGCCGATGTGTAAAAGACAAAAGAGTGGGGACTAGTTTACGTGACGCTCTGAAACGTGGCTGTTTGCCTTTGATCTTCGAGTGGAGTGGTCGCTTGAGGTATTGTATCGTGCTTATCTTATCTATGTAGATTTTCTTTGCCTAATTGTCTTTGTTTGTTGCCTTATACCTGGTATTCCTGCCCATTCCCTGCATAGGTAGATAATCAGCAACCTTTGGCGAGCTGTACCCCACGACCCGAGATGACGAGTTATCATCTCTAATTCCTCCGGGATGGAGCCCTGATGGATTTCAGTAGAGGCCTATCGTAGCGCATCCCCGTCGAATGCCGGATATCTTATGTGAGTATTCTTTCTGTTAAAATTATTCGCTTTTATCTTGTATTGTTTTAAATATGTAAATTTCCGATTATTACGCAATGTAATTTGGCAGTGGTGACGTCATTGGTAGTTGGCAGCGCGGAATCTGTAATAAGGTTCGCGCTTACATCCGCCAGGGGCGTTGCTCGCTTTCTTATTCATTGCGCTTGCGCGATGTGTTTATGAACTCTTAAACTGTATTACCGACTTCGTAAACTGTTTTATCGACTTTTAAATGGTAAGAACTATCACCAATTAAATTGTAATAATTTTACAATCAAAACTCGCAACCAGTATGCTTTCAAAACTGTGTAGTGTGGAATTTTTAAAAATGAAATAATTGGACCTTTCTTTATTCGAGAATCCTTGAATGCAGACTCTTTCTACAAAAAGAACTAGATGATTTCCTTGATGATCTACCCCTACTTGAACGTCAACAGATGTGGTTTCAGCAGGATGGTGCCCCATGCCATAGCAGGTTAGATGTAAGACAATACCTTGAAAATTGTTTTAATGGAAGAGTTGTGCATCGGTTTTCGGAAATTCGTTGGCCACCTCGCTCTCCAGATTTGACCCCACTCGACTTTTTCTTGTGGGGCTACTTGAAAGAGAAGTTGTACCTCCAAGGGCCATTCACAGATGATGTCCATTTAGAATGAACCATTAAAGAAACCGTTCAGAGTATAACACCGACTATGATTAGAAGAGTGTTGACATAGTTTTGAGATTGAACGATTACCTGTATTTACAAAGAAGGCGGATATGTTGAAGCGGTAGTTACTTGAGGGATGGAATAATAAGATCCGTATGTGTAACAAAAACTATTGCATTATTATTGAACTATTGTTATTAAAAAAAGTCTTTCAAAATAACACGTAAGCTTAAATAAATTTTTATTTTAGAAAAGTTTGAAAAAAATTTATATGAACGATTAATTTTTGCATATTTGAACCTGGTTTTTGATTTTGAACATTTCATAAGAACAATTTTCGAAATTGTCAAAAAAAACGTACTTTTGCACCAAATTCACATCTATTGATAAACTTCGTATATGACTAATAAATTTTGAAATTTTAAGGTTGTATTTTAGGTTTCATATCAAGCAGAACTTTTTATAAAGAGTAACTTATTTTCCTAAACCTAAAAATAAAAAAGTTTTCCATATGCCGCCAACTTAAGTAGACACACTGTATATGTACAACATTTTTGTGATTATATTTTTATTATGTAATTATTACATATTTGTGTTTGCTGGGAAATCTACAGCATATTTTGATATTAGAATCTACTGTCGTTAGGGTGCACGACCTCAACTTCTCTGATTGTGCACACATTTGTTTTATTGTTTAATTTATTGTGCATGTTCTATTTTGTAATCTGTTAAATCTAATTTTCTTTTCAATAAATTGATTCGGTAATGTTAATGCATTGGTGTGATTATATTATATATGTAAATGGTTATTGGTAATTCAATATATTATTTTCAAAGTGACCCTTACAAATGTCTGACCTTTTGTAAGAGACTAAAAATAATCACTCTGACAATGCAATGCACTTGTTGAATTTCATTCAAACATTCCTACTAACTTCATAATACTAGAGCATAAAGTATACAGTTATGCACACAATACTCTATTTAAATTTTAAATCGATTTCTAACCCAACTTTTTTAAATTTCCCTCTGCATTTCTAAACCTACAGAATAACGGCTGAAGGTCGTGTATTTTTGGCACATGAAAAACAAAGGATTTCTAAAGAGTGTCACTTCTTTTGGAGGTGTTATTATTCTATGCTTAAACAAACTCAAGCTTTGCCATTACGTCTCTCTGTAATGCTTCTAATTTATGTGATACATCAGTACATTAACGTATATTATAATTTTAACTAACATGCCATACGACATTTGTTACAAATATTTTTTTAACGAAGGGAGGTATCGTCATCGATGGCAATCCAGATTTCCGAACAAGTCGTCGACGAAGTCCAAGAAGCACTACTACGCAGCTACAAAATCTTAGTTGGAGATACGGCTGGATTAAATCTCGATTCACCTCCTAGACGATCTCGTTTGAGTAGTTCAGATTCATCGCGGCATGGTGCTAGCGACATATCAATCACAGATAGTAGCCATCACTCGGACCACTCGCCAATGGTAAGTAGTTAACGACATTTTGTCATCGTAAAAATAATGTAAAAATCTTGTAAACATGCAGAAATTGGAATATCTAAATTTAGTAAGTAGCCGTAAATCGAAGACTTGTTCTGAAGACGTTTATACTATTTTTTATAGGCCACACCGCATCTTTCAATCAAACGTAAAAGCTTGTACAGTCGTAAGTTGCGTCCTAAGTCAGTGGTTGATAGCGTCGAAGGGCTTTCGGCTGATGATATTCCAAGTTTGTTACCGTCGTTGCCAAAGAATTCAGAGGAGGATGATTCTGTTACGGAACTTCCAAACGCAACACATCAGTTACAGCATTTAGTGAAAGGTTTGTTTGTTTGTTAGATTTAACGGGTAAATTCAGTATCACAAAGTGGAATAGTACTGTCGTTCAGATGTTCGTAGCTTGAACATTATTAAAAATTCTGTATCGCTTGGATTCGCTTGTGCGATTTATTTTTGATAGCTAATAGAAAATAGACTAAAATTCTCTCGCTTGTTTGAAGATTAAATATAAAACGAGGTTGTGGTATATGAAACCCAAACAATCCCGATCTCTAACTTCCATTTTTATTCAAAGGACGACCTCGTAGAACAAAAACAAGAGCACCAACGCGCCCTCTACTACGCTCTGGTGAATCAATCGACTCACCAGATTTAGGCGAAGGGTTGGATACGTTCTTCAGACCAGGCTCGGTAACACCAACGTCCGATGAATGCAATTCATTCCAAGCAGACGGAAGTCCTAACCATGAATTTACTTCGCCTACACCAATTGATGTTAGAAAAACACCAAAGCCAAGTTTGAAGGGTAATTAATTATGTTAATACCGATAGTTCTATGGATATTTGTAGGTTTATTGAATCCAACTCCTCGTTCGAGATCCAGTGACGATTTGGAAAAGTATTCGCCTCTTTCTGCACGTAAGAGTAATTCTGATATTTCATCTCCGTTAGTGCGTAGGTTTGTTGATAATGTTATATCGCGAGAGAGTAGCGATGGGAGTATTGCTGCCGAGATGCACATTCCATTCGATCATTCCTCTCCTACGAATGCTGTTTCAAAGGGATTGTCTCCGGATGGTTGCAAAACAGGTTAGTATTTAGTCGTTTAAGAATCGAGTGTTTGTAATTTGTACACTTTCGTAAACATTTTAGGTTGAATGATTAGAAAGTTATTTATGTTGCTTATGTTCGTATACCTAGCACTCCGGAATCCTACTTCACAAACTCAAACCATTTCTTAATTATCCCCTGCATGCATAATTACTTCAGTACCGTTCAAACGCCTTCTATCCTAAAAACTGCCTGCTGTTTTGAATTCCACAACTTACAAGAACGTTACTTTTTAGCAACGAAGTATCTTCGCCATTTTCCTGTACAAATTTTTAATAAAAATCATACTTTGACCTAACCTCGCTTTCCTACAAACGACAAATTGTTTAAGCCATCTTACTTATCTATGTGTGGTACCTAAAAAATTTTAGTATGAATATTTTTTAGATCCAACCACGTAATCGAGTTTTCCATAGCTTTCCTACTCCTATTAACCTGTTAATTGCTTCTCATCTCGCTTTCCTGCGCTACCTACCTATACAAGAAAGAAATTCGCTTAAGAAAAAAAACTAAAAGAAAATTTGTTTATGAAAACAAAAAAACCAAAAAAGAAAAAGAAAATCCAAAATAAAAAAAGAACTCTCATCCGGCTCGAAAGACCAATATATAATATTAGAAAGAAAGAGGAAAAGGGAATTTGCTTAACGGAATAAACCGGAAAAAAACCAAAAGAAAGCGCTTCGAAATAAAAAAAAAATTCTCATCCGGCTTGACGAACCAAGGTACCGGAGAAAGCAAACAAAAAAAAGAAATTGACGAGAAGTACAAGGAGAGATAGGTAGGTAGTGACAATGAGCGAGGACAATGGTAGAATGGCGTCAACACTCTCAAAGTCGTTAAAGGATGGATGCTTCTTCAGAAAAGAAACAGTAAAGTTTTTAACCTCAAACGAAGATTGGTTTCCTGCATAAAAACCAACAGTAAAAGAAAGAAGAAAGAATAAATCGCTTCTCGGCCTATGGCTAAGATCAAAGTGTAGTAAAAGAAAGAAGCGAAGAAGAAAACCAACAATAACAGCCAAAATGGCAAAAGTGTTAAGCCTCAAAGTATGCTCGGGAACGACAAAAATGCTGGATAGAAAAAAAATTGAAGTTACTTCAAATTGTGGTATCCAAGAATTGCAATAAACGAAGAACCAACGAAAAGAACAGCTAACTACACCTAAAGTCGACTAACTCGTGGTTTCCGAAGAAAAGAAAAACTGACTAGAAAGCACCTACCTTACATGTGATTTTCCAATGTATCACCCGAAGGTACTACATTGACCATGAAGCGAGTTTTTTTTACCCTGAAAAATTTTGAATTTTGCCAATTCCTTGCTGTTTCAAGCAAAATTAAAAAGTCGGGGTAGTAAAGCAGAAATACGGGAGTGGGCAGTACCAAAAAAAAAAACCAAAGACAAGAAAAATTCGCTTAAGAAAAAAAACTAAAAGAAAATTCGTTTATGAAAACAAAAAAACAAAAAAAAAACAAAATAAAAAAGAACTCTCATCTGGCTCGAAAGCCCAATATATAATAATAGAAAAAGAGAGGAAAAAAAGAATTTGCTTAACGGAATGAATTAAAAAAACCCAAAAGAAAGCGCTCCGAAATAAAAAAAAAGGAATTCTCATCTGGCTCGACGAACCAAGGTACCGGATAAAGCAAACAAAAAAAAAAGAAATTGACGAGAAGTACAAGGAGAGATAGGTATATTGATAAAACCAACAACAAAAATTCGCTTAATGAAAAAAACTACAGAAAACACTCCAAAAGCCAAAAAAAAAAGAATTCTCATCCGGCTCGGAGAACCAAAATCCCAGACAAAACCAAAAGTGAAAAGCAACACAGGGAAAGGTAAGTAGGTAGTAGCAATGATGAGGACAAAGATAGAATAGCATCAACACTACGAAAGTCGTCAAGGGACGGATGATTCTTAATATATTATAATAGAAAGAGAGGAAAAAAAGAATTTGCTTAACGGAATAAATTTTAAAACCCAAAAGAAAGCGCTCCGAAATAAAAAAAAAATTTTCATCCGGCTCGACGAACCAAGGTACCGGATAAAGCAAACAAGGAGAGATAGCTAGGTAGTAACAATGAACGAGCACAAAGGTTGAATGGCATCAACACTCTCAAAGTCGTTAAAGGACGGATGCTTCTTCAGAAAAGAAACAGTAGAGTCTTCAACCTCAAACGAAGATTGGTTCCTGTAGAAAACCAACAGTAAAGGAAAGAAGCTAGGAAGAAAACCAACAATAACAGCCAAATTGACAAAAGTGTCAAGCTTCAAAGTATGCTCCGGAACGACAAAAATGCTGGATAGAAAAAAAATTGAAATTACTTCAAATTGTGGTATCCAAGAATCGCAATAAACGAAGAACCAAAGAAGAGAACAGCTAACTAGACCTAAAGTCGATTAAGTCGTGGTTTCCGAAGAAAAAAAACGGACTAGAAAGCACCTACCTTACATGTGATTTTCCAATGCTCCACCCGAAGGTACTACATTGGCCAGGAAGCGATTTTTGTTTTACCCGAAAAATTTTTAATTTTGCCGAATCCTTGCTGTTCCAAGCAAGTTAGGGATCTTTAACATGCGTGACAAGACACACACGGGATTTCCATTTTACCTCGCATCCGAACGAGGGCGTATTTTTGTGAAAACTGTTCGCCTAACATTTTTCAAGCAGACCGTGTTGGGATTTGAACCCGGGACCTTGGGCGTAGTAGTCACATGCATACCAACTATGCCACGGAGCCTCCAGAAAGCACCTACCACTGGAAATGGATCAATAAATGTATCAAGTTAGCACAAAGACTGACAGAAAGTAACACCAGCCACAGGAAAAAGAAAGAGGAATGTGGAACGACAGAAACGAGGAAAAAAAATTTTAAAAAACCAAAAAGGGTAACACCAACAACTACAAGTACCACAAAATCGTGCATCGCTTTTGAAATAATAGGACGAGTAGTTTAGACTATTTCAACGAGTCTTTTGGTCGTATCAGTATATATATATCGGCTATGTAAACATTTCTGGTTTTAGTTTTAAATTTGTAAGTGAATTCGCGCCAATAATTTAAAAATAGACTTGTGCGTGCATTTCCGCCATTTTAGATAGTTGCGTCGGCGCCCGAGAATGCGCAGACGCGGAGTGGGGAAGTAAGTGGTGGTTTCCGTCACGTCAGGGACTAGTCAACTAAACGTCGAACAGTGAGGTTGATTTGTGCCTTTTTGTCTCTTTCAGATATGTAGGTTTCCTGCTTTATACCTATTATCGTTCCTCCTACCTGGTTATTCCTGTCGTACCGCTACACAAGAAGAGAGGACATCCAATTTGATTACAACGGGGGGCAAAGGCTGAACCACACCTAAGAACGCCCAACCAACGCCGAGATCCTGACGCGAGAGAGCTGCAATGCCGTGACGAATTCCACATTTTGCGTGAGTACCTTTTATCTTTTTTTCTTTGTATGTGATAATAATTTGAGGTGTAATAATGATGTAACCCCTTATTGCGCAATATTACGCATGTATTTATTAGGTTGTCAACTTTCGTAGTGGTTCTTATCAATTACGCCGGGGCTTTAAAAGTAGACCTTAGAATAGAGAAAGCTAGAGTGTAATAATGGCGCCCGACGTGGGCTCGAATTATTACACTCTAGCTTTGTCTATTCTAAGGTCTACTTTTAAAGTCCTGGCGAAATTGATAAGAACCACTACGAAAGTTGACAAGCTAATAAATACATGCGAAATATTGCGCAATAAAGGGTTACGTCATTATTGCGCCTCAAATTATTATCACATACAAAGAAAAAAAGATAAAAGGTACTCATGTAAAATTGTTACACTTCCGTCTAAACTTAAAGGTGTACTTTTTAAAGTCCCGGCGGTAATGCATGAAAGCCACTACATCAGTTGGTAACACAAATAAATATTTGCAAAATGTTGCGCAAATAAGGTATTACGTCATATAAATGTTTTAAATTACTACATCACATGCAAAAAAAGATAAAGGTACTCACGTAACTGTAGGACTCCACAACATTACGGCTATTTTGGCGGCAACTGGGCATCGCTGAGCATTTTGAGCGTGGGTAGTCTTTTTGCCCCCAGTTGAAGTCAGATTAATTTCTCTTCTCTTCTTGCGTAGAGGAACGACAGGAATACAGGCAAGGAACGATACAGGGCAGAGATAAGACAAGGGAACCTACATACCCTGAAAGAGAAGAAAAAACACACAGAGATAACTACTCAGTTCGACGGCTGGCTCACTAGTCCTGACATGCCGGAAATCACCCTTTCTTTTCACACTCCGCGTCTGCGCATTCTCTAGCGCAAACGCAACTATTTGAAGGGACGGAAATGCACGCACGTCTTTTTAAATTATTGGCCCGAAATCACTTACACATTAAAACTAAAATTGGGTTGTTTACAGACCGATTTTCGACATGTAACAAAATGTGGAACTCGTCACGGCATTGCAGCTCTCTCGCGTCAGGATCTCGGTGGTGGTTGGGCGTTCTTGGGCGTAGTTCGGCCTTTGCCCCCCGTTGAAATCAAATTGGATCTGTCCTCTCTTTTTGTGTAGCGGTACGACAGAAATAACCAGGTAGGAGGAACGATAATAGGTATAAGGCAGGAGACCTACATATCTGAAAGAGACAAAAAGGCACATAAATCAACCTCACTGTTCGACGTTTAGTTGACTAGTCCATCACGTGACGGAAACCACCACTTACTTACCCACTCCGCGTCTGCGCATTCTCGGGCGCCGACGCAACTATCTAAAGTGGCGGAAATGTACGCACAAATCTTTTAAATTATGGGCTCGAATTCACTTATAAATTTAAAACTAAAACCAGAAATGTTTACATAGCCGATTTTCGGCATGTAACAACTGAGCCGAAAATAAACGTAACATCATGTTAACCTAGACTTCGTTATTATCCTACTTTCCTATTTTTGAAAGTGTAAATGTTTTTCAGGCAACCTCTTTTTCCTAACCTCATGTATTTGAAGTGTTTCTGTATCTTTCCTATTTGTATACTTGTTGTTCTACTTTTCTTTTCGTAGTACAAATTTATCACATTGCATATTTTTAGACGACGCCACTGATTCCGCAACACAAATCAAAGGTAAACCAGCACCACCGATTGCGCCCAAACCACGCCCTTGGTCTATGGTCAATTCCGAATCACGTACACCTGACAATTCATTACTAAGCGACAGCACCTCACCTGCAAACTCAACAGGCAATACACCAGATTCAGGCGATACGTTAGACAGTTCGGAATCGTCGTCGATGGAAAGAAAAATTTCCAAAGAAAAGTCACGACATTCAGGTATTGGTCGACTTCGTTTTTGTTTTTTTTTTATTTCTTTTTTGTTAGTTTTCAAGAGCTACTTGCCTGATCGTAGTGAACTGAAGTTTTTTTTACAATCTAAGGTATTTGTTTTTACTCGGTTGTTTTATGATTGATTATTAAAGTGTACGTGTATTTTTAAGGAGGAGAAAGCGGTTGACGTTCCAGATAATAAACAGGACTTCTTGTCGTCTAATAGCAATAGTAGCGAAGACGCACATATAACTAGATGATTTATATTTCATTGTTGATGTATTTAATAGTTTCGATTACGCATGGGATGTGTATCGATAATCAATTCTAATATGGTGCAATGCAGTTGACTAGTTACTTACAAATTTATCTCTTTTGTAAAGCGTTAAGTATTATACGACACGTAACTAGATGTACTAATTGTGATATTTATTTTTTTTTAATAGCTATTTTTGCAATTATCAATTGTTTGTTTTTGTATATTGTAGCGACTAAATTTTTACAGTCTATTTTAACTAGCAGCGATTCTGTTTTTTATGTGTAATATATGAAAAAGTATTTTTAGATAAACTATTAAGAGAAAAAATTCTAAATAAAATTAAGACTACGTTTCTGTAATTAAGTGTTGTTCTAAATGTGATTCAATAGTTGTGATCTACATCAATTTTAAACATTTTTTAAACGTGAAATTGTTTATTTTTTTAATTTTAATACATTCAATAGTCATTCAATTTAGTCATTTTGTTATAGTTTGTTGTTGTTTATCGTCATGTAGGTTGTACGATACGATAGATTTTAGGTTGAATAACTGCTTCCATTTTTTAAGTATTATACTTTTTATACTGTCTTATAAATAAATTTCTTTGCGATGATTTTAAGGACTTGTGTGGTAACTCCAACTATCTCTTGTTTTCTTATTTTTCATATACTCGTACGTTTGAATAATTTGAATAAGCGTTTGACTGGGCGTTTAACTAAGCAAGAGACTAAGCGATTCAATAAACAATTACCAAAAATCTAACGAGGTATGGACGACGTCAAACTGAAAACAAATCAAGGGTACTGGTTAGCAGCACGTAGTGGAAGGTCAAACACATTGGGGTGTACTCAGCGCTACACATTCGTACCAGGGAATCAACCTAGAAAAATACAAGGTTAGTATATGACTGAAATTTTTTAACATTTAAAACTTGCATGTAAAGGGTCATCCAAAATTTTGATTGATACATAGAAATTACAAAAGGTCATTGAATGTTCAACGATGCTTCCAATATAATACAGTTATTTTTGCTGGCTTTATATTTTTAATAGGGTTATAATTTGGTGGGGAACAGATTTATATTTTTACTTTGATTCAAGGGTTTTAAATAGCAAATAATAGTGCAAAGGTTGTGAAAGTGTAAATTGTACATATTTCTTGATTATTATACAAATTTTGGGTTATTCAGCTCATATTATTTAGGTATGAAGTGTTCGAGAAAAAGGGGGTAAAAATCTTTCCTTTATCGTATCGATGTGCACTTTCTGTTGGATTGAACTGAGCTAGTCGAGGCATAGACCTAATTGAGTGAAATCTAGAATTGATTCTAGATTATTTAGGAACAGCAGGCAACTGAACGTTAAATTCATCTAGGTCAATATATTTGATCACTGTTATTCCAACTTCTATGAGAATTAGAAAATAATACAACATAAACTTGGTTTTATTTATTGCAACTTCTATGAGGATTAGAAAATCCTAGAACATAAACTTGGTTTTATTTATTGCAACTTCTATGAGGATTAGAAAATCCTAGAACATAAACTTGGTTTTATTTATTGCAACTTCTATGAGAATTAGAAAATCCTAGAACAAAAACTTGGTTTTATTTATTCCAACTTCTATGAGAATTAGAAAATCCTAGAACATAAACTTGGTTTTATTTATTGCAACTTCTATGAGAATTAGAAAATCCTAGAACAAAAACTTGGTTTTATTTATTCAAACTTCTATGAGGATTAGAAAATCCTAGAACATACACTTGGTTTTATTTATTGCAACTTCTATGAGAATTAGAAAATCCTAGAACTTAAACTTGGTTTTATTTATTGCAACTTCTAAGAGGATTAGAAAATCCTAGATCATAAACTTGGTTTTATTTATTCCAACTTCTATGAGAATTAGAAAATCCTAGAACAAACTTGGTCTTATTTATTGCAACTTCTATGAGGATTAGAAAATCCTAGAACATAAACTTGGTTTTATTTATTCCAACTTCTATGAGAATTGGAAAATCCTAGAACAAACGTGGTTTTATTTATTCCAACTTGTATGAGAATTAGAAAATCCTAGAACAAACTTGGTTTTATTTATTGCAACTTCTATGAGGATTAGAAAATCCTAGAACATAAACTTGGTTTTATTTATTGCAACTTCTATGAGGATTAGAAAATCCTAGAACATAAACTTGGTTTTATTTATTGTAATTTCTATGAGGATTAGGAAATCCTAGAACAAACTTGGTTTTATTTATTCCAACTTGTATGAGAATTAGAAAATCCTAGAACAAACTTGGTTTTATTTATTGCAACTTCTATGAGGATTAGAAAATCCTAGAACATAAACTTGGTTTTATTTATTGCAACTTCTATGAGGATTAGAAAATCCTAGAACATAAACTTGGTTTTATTTATTGTAATTTCTATGAGGATTAGGAAATCCTAGAACAAACTTGGTTTTATTTATTCCAACTTGTATGAGAATTAGAAAATCCTAGAACAAACTTGGTTTTATTTATTCCAACTTCTATGAGAATTAGAAAATCCTAGAACATAAACTTGGTTTTATTTATTGCAACTTCTATGAGGATTAGAAAATCCTAGAACATAAACTTGGTTTTATATATTGTAACTTCTATGAGGATTAGGAAATCCTAGAACATAAACTTGGTTTTATTTATTGCAACTTCTATGAGAATTAGGAAATCCTAGAACAAACTTGGTTTTATTTATTCCAACTTGTATGAGAATTAGAAAATCCTAGAACAAACTTGGTTTTATTTATTCCAACTTCTATGAGAATTAGAAAATCCTAGAACATAAACTTGGTTTTATTTATTGCAACTTCTATGAGGATTAGAAAATCCTAGAACATAAACTTGGTTTGATTTATTTCAACTTCTATGAAAATTAGAAAATCCTAGAACATAAACTTGGTTTTATTTATTGCAACTTCTAAGAGGATTAGAAAATCCTAGATCATAAACTTGGTTTTATTTATTCCAACTTCTATGAGAATTAGAAAATCCTAGAACAAAACTTGGTTTTATTTATTGACACTTCTATGAGGATTAGAAAATCCTAGAACATAAACTTGGTTTTATTTATTCCAACTTCTATGAGAATTAGAAAATCCTAGAACAAAACTTGGTTTTATTTATTCCAACTTTATGAGAATTAGAAAATCCTAGAACAAACTTGGTTTTATTTATTGCAACTTCTATGAGGATTAGAAAATCCTAGAACATAAACTTGGTTTTATTTATTGTAATTTCTATGAGGATTAGAAATCCTAGAACAAACTTGGTTTTATTTATTCCAACTATGAGAATTAGAAAATCCTAGAACAAACTTGGTTTTATTTATTCCAACTTCTATGAGAATTAGAAAATATAAACATAAACTTGGTTTTATTTATTGCAACTTCTGAGGATTAGAAAATCCTAGAACATAAACTTGGTTTTATTTATTGCAACTTCTATGAGGATTAGAAAATCCTAGAACATAAACTTGGTTTTATTTATTGCAACTTCTATGAGAATTAGAAAATCCTAGAACA
The DNA here is from genome assembly GCA_036346225.1 of Platerodrilus igneus. Classification (NCBI taxonomy): domain Eukaryota; kingdom Metazoa; phylum Arthropoda; class Insecta; order Coleoptera; family Lycidae; genus Platerodrilus; species Platerodrilus igneus. The sequence continues at coordinate 2,847,749 of JARFIW010000549.1, read as the reverse complement.
AAAACTTGGTTTTATTTATTCCAACTTCTATGAGAATTAGAAAATCCTAGAACATAAACTTGGTTTTATTTATTGCAACTTCTATGAGAATTAGAAAATCCTAGAACAAAAACTTGGTTTTATTTATTCAAACTTCTATGAGGATTAGAAAATCCTAGAACATACACTTGGTTTTATTTATTGCAACTTCTATGAGAATTAGAAAATCCTAGAACTTAAACTTGGTTTTATTTATTGCAACTTCTATGTGGATTAGTAAATCTTAGAACAAATTTGGTTTTATTTATTGCAACTTCTATGAGAATTGAAAAATCCTAGAACAAACTTGGTTTTATTTATTCCAACTTGTATGAGAATTAGAAAATCCTAGAACAAACTTGGTTTTATTTATTCCAACTTCTATGAGAATTAGAAAATCCTAGAACATAAACTTGGTTTTATTTATTGCAACTTCTATGAGGATTAGAAAATCCTAGAACATAAACTTGGTTTGATTTATTTCAACTTCTATGAAAATTAGAAAATCCTAGAACATAAACTTGGTTTTATTTATTGCAACTTCTAAGAGGATTAGAAAATCCTAGACATAAACTTGGTTTTATTTATTCCAACTTCTATGAGAATTAGAAAATCCTAGAACAACTTGGTTTTTCATTAGTAAACAAATGTTTTTTATTAAACAAATGTTTTTATTATAAACAAATGTTTTTTATGTAAACAAATGTTTTTTGATATAAACAAAGTTATTAACAAAAGTTTATAATAAAAAATTTTTTATAGTAAAAAATTTTTTTTATTGTAATAATTTTTTTATTAAATAAGTTTTATTATAAATATTGTTTTTTTTTAAAAAAATTTTTTTTTGTAACAAAATTTTTTTCATATAACAATGTTTTTCATATAAAAAATGTTTTTTATGTAAACAAATGTTTTTTATGTAACAAATGTTTTTAATAACAAATGTTTTTATAAACAAATGTTTTTTATATAAACAAATGTTTTTTATTAAACAAAATGTTTTTTATAATAAACAAATGTTTTTTATTAAACAATGTTTTTTATTAAACAAATGTTTTTTGTAAACAAATGTTTTTTCATTAAACAAATGTTTTTTCATTATTATTGAATTTCTATGAGGATTAGAAAATCCTAGAACAAACTTGGTTTTATTTATTCAACTTCTATGAGAATTAGAAAATCCTAGAACAAAACTTGGTTTTATTTATTAATTCTATGAGAATTAGAAAAATCTAGAACATAAACTTGGTTTTATTTATTGCAACTTTATGAGAATTAGAAAATCCTAGAACATAACTTGGTTTTATTTATTGCAACTTCTATGAGGATTAGAAAATCCTAGAACATAAACTTGGTTTTATTTATTGCAACTTCTATGAGATTAGAAAATCCTAGAACATAAACTTGGTTTTATTTATTCCAATTCTATGAGATTAGAAAATCCTAGAACATAACTTGGTTTTATTTATTCCAACTTTATGAGAATTAGAAAATCCTAGAACAAACTTGGTTTTATTTATTCCAACTTCTATGAGATTAGAAAATCCTAGAACATAACTTGGTTTTATTTATTGCAACTTCTATGAGATTAGAAAATCCTAGAACTTAAACTTGGTTTTATTTATTGAACTTCTATGGGTTAGAAAATCTTAGAACAAACTTGGTTTTATTTATTGAATTTCTATGAGAATTGATAAATCCTAGAACAAACTTGGTTTTATTTATTCCAACTTATGAGAATTAGAAAATCCTAGAACAAACTTGGTTTTATTTATTCCAACTTCATGAGAATTAGAAAATCCTAGAACATAAACTTGGTTTTATTTATTGCAACTTCTATGAGGATTAGAAAATCCTAGAACATAAACTTGGTTTGATTTATTTCAACTTCTATGAAAATTAGAAAATCCTAGAACATAAACTTGGTTTTATTTATTGCAACTTCTAAGAGGATTAGAAAATCCTAGATCATAAACTTGGTTTTATTTATTCCAACTTCTATGAGAATTAGAAAATCCTAGAACAAACTTGGTCTTATTTATTGCAACTTCTATGAGGATTAGAAAATCCTAGAACATAAACTTGGTTTTATTTATTCCAACTTCTATGAGAATTGGAAAATCCTAGAACAAACGTGGTTTTATTTATTCCAACTTGTATGAGAATTAGAAAATCCTAGAACAAACTTGGTTTTATTTATTGCAACTTCTATGAGGATTAGAAAATCCTAGAACATAAACTTGGTTTTATTTATTGTAATTTCTATGAGGATTAGAAATCCTAGAACAAACTTGGTTTTATTTATTCCAACTTGTATGAGAATTAGAAAATCCTAGAACAAACTTGGTTTTATTTATTCCAACTTCTATGAGAATTAGAAAATCCTAGAACATAAACTTGGTTTTATTTATTGCAACTTCTATGAGGATTAGAAAATCCTAGAACATAAACTTGGTTTTATTTATTGTAACTTCTATGAGGATTAGGAAATCCTAGAACATAAACTTGGTTTTATTTATTGTAATTTCTATGAGGATTAGAAAATCCTAGAACATAAACTTGGTTTTATTTATTGCAACTTCTATGAGGATTAGAAAATCCTAGAACAAACTTGGTCTTATTTATTGCAACTTCTATGAGGATTAGAAAATCCTAGAACATAAACTTGGTTTTATTTATTGCAACTTCTATGAGGATTAGAAAATCCTAGAACATAAACTTGGTTTTATTTATTGCAACTTCTATGAGGATTAGAAAATCCTAGAACAAACTTGGTCTTATTTATTGCAACTTCTATGAGGATTAGAAAATCCTAGAACATAAACTTGGTTTTATTTATTCCAACTTCTATGAGAATTAGAAAATCCTAGAACATAAACTTGGTTTTATTTATTGCAACTTCTATGAGGATTAGAAAATCCTAGAACATAAACTTGGTTTGATTTATTTCAACTTCTATGAGGATTAGAAAATCCTAGAACATAAACTTGGTTTTATTTATTGCAACTTCTATGAGGATTAGAAAATCCTAGAACATAAACTTGGTTTTATTTATTGTAACTTCTATGAGGATTAGGAAATCCTAGAACATAAACTTGGTTTTATTTATTGTAATTTCTATGAGGATTAGGAAATCCTAGAACAAACTTGGTTTTATTTATTCCAACTTGTATGAGAATTAGAAAATCCTAGAACATAAACTTGGTTTTATTTATTGCAACTTCTATGAGGATTAGAAAATCCTAGAACATAAACTTGGTTTGATTTATTTCAACTTCTATGAAAATTAGAAAATCCTAGAACATAAACTTGGTTTTATTTATTGCAACTTCTAAGAGGATTAGAAAATCCTAGATCATAAACTTGGTTTTATTTATTCCAACTTCTATGAGAATTAGAAAATCCTAGAACAAACTTGGTCTTATTTATTGACACTTCTATGAGGATTAAAAAATCCTAGAACATAAACTTGGTTTTATTTATTCCAACTTCTATGAGAATTGGAAAATCCTAGAACAAACGTGGTTTTATTTATTCCAACTTGTATGAGAATTAGAAAATCCTAGAACAAACTTGGTTTTATTTATTGCAACTTCTATGAGGATTAGAAAATCCTAGAACATAAACTTGGTTTTATTTATTGCAACTTCTATGAGGATTAGAAAATCCTAGAACATAAACTTGGTTTTATTTATTGTAATTTCTATGAGGATTAGGAAATCCTAGAACAAACTTGGTTTTATTTATTCCAACTTGTATGAGAATTAGAAAATCCTAGAACAAACTTGGTTTTATTTATTCCAACTTCTATGAGAATTAGAAAATCCTAGAACATAAACTTGGTTTTATTTATTGCAACTTCTATGAGGATTAGAAAATCCTAGAACATAAACTTGGTTTTATTTATTGCAACTTCTATGAGAATTAGAAAATCCTAGAACATAAACTTGGTTTGATTTATTGCAACTTCTATGAGGATTAGAAAATCCTAGAACATAAACTTGGTTTTATTTATTGTAACTTCTATGAGGATTAGGAAATCCTAGAACATAAACTTGGTTTTATTTATTGTAATTTCTATGAGGATTAGGAAATCCTAGAACAAACTTGGTTTTATTTATTCCAACTTGTATGAGAATTAGAAAATCCTAGAACATAAACTTGGTTTTATTTATTGCCAACTTCTATGAGGATTAGAAAATCCTAGAACATAAACTTGGTTTGATTTATTTCAACTTCTATGAAAATTAGAAAATCCTAGAACATAAACTTGGTTTTATTTATTGCAACTTCTAAGAGGATTAGAAAATCCTAGATCATAAACTTGGTTTTATTTATTCCAACTTCTATGAGAATTAGAAAATCCTAGAACAAACTTGGTCTTATTTATTGACACTTCTATGAGGATTAAAAATTTTTTTTTTTTTTTTAAAAAAAAAAAAAAATCCTAGAACAAACTTGGTTTTATTTATTCCAACTTGTATGAGAATTAGAAAATCCTAGAACAAACTTGGTTTTATTTATTGCAACTTCTATGAGGATTAGAAAATCCTAGAACATAAACTTGGTTTTATTTATTGCAACTTCTATGAGGATTAGAAAATCCTAGAACATAAACTTGGTTTTATTTATTGTAATTTCTATGAGGATTAGGAAATCCTAGAACAAACTTGGTTTTATTTATTCCAACTTGTATGAGAATTAGAAAATCCTAGAACAAACTTGGTTTTATTTATTCCAACTTCTATGAGAATTAGAAAATCCTAGAACATAAACTTGGTTTTATTTATTGCAACTTCTATGAGGATTAGAAAATCCTAGAACATAAACTTGGTTTGATTTATTGCAACTTCTATGAGGATTAGAAAATCCTAGAACATAAACTTGGTTTTATTTATTGCAACTTCTATGAGGATTAGAAAATCCTAGAACATAAACTTGGTTTTATTTATTGTAACTTCTATGAGGATTAGGAAATCCTAGAACATAAACTTGGTTTTATTTATTGTAATTTCTATGAGGATTAGGAAATCCTAGAACAAACTTGGTTTTATTTATTCCAACTTGTATGAGAATTAGAAAATCCTAGAACATAAACTTGGTTGTATTTATTGCAACTTCTATGAGGATTAGAAAATCCTAGAACATAAACTTGGTTTGATTTATTTCAACTTCTATGAAAATTAGAAAATCCTAGAACATAAACTTGGTTTTATTTATTGCAACTTCTAAGAGGATTAGAAAATCCTAGATCATAAACTTGGTTTTATTTATTCCAACTTCTATGAGAATTAGAAAATCCTAGAACAAACTTGGTCTTATTTATTGACACTTCTATGAGGATTAAAAAATCCTAGAACATAAACTTGGTTTTATTTATTCCAACTATGAGATTGGAAAATCCTAGAACAAACTGGTTTTATTTATTCCAACTTGTATGAGAATTAGAAAATCCTAGAACAAACTTGGTTTTATTTATTGCAACTTCTATGAGGATTAGAAATCCTAGAACATAAACTTGGTTTTATTTATTGCAACTTCTATGAGGATTAGAAAATCCTAGAACATAAACTTGGTTTTATTTATTGTAATCTATGAGGATTAGAATCCTAGAACAAACTTGGTTTTATTTATTCCAACTTATGAGAATTAGAAAATCCTAGAACAAACTTGGTTTTATTTATTCCAACTTATGAGAATTAGAAAATCCTAGAACATAAACTTGGTTTTATTTATTCAACTTCTATGAGGATTAGAAAATCCTAGAACATAAACTTGGTTATTTATTGCAACTTCTATGAGGATTAGAAAATCCTAGAACATAAACTTGGTTTTATTTATTGCAACTTCTATGAGGATTAGAAAATCCTAGAACATAAACTTGGTTTTATTTATTGTAACTTCTATGAGGATTAGAATCCTAGAACATAAACTTGGTTTTTTATTGTAATTTCTATGAGGATTAGGAAATCCTAGAACAAACTTGGTTTTATTTATTCCAACTTTATGAGAATTAGAAAATCCTAGAACATAAACTTGGTTTATTTATCATTCTATGAGGATTAGAAAATCCTAGAACATAAACTTGGTTATTTATTTCAACTTCTATGAAATTAGAAATCCTAGAACATAAACTTGGTTTTATTTATCATTCTAGAGGATTAGAAAATCCTAGACATAAACTTGGTTTTATTTATTCCAACTTCTATGAGAATTAGAAAATCCTAGAACAAACTTGGTTTATTTATCACTTCTATGAGGATTAAAAATCCTAGAACATAAACTTGGTTTTATTTATTCCAACTTCTATGAGAATTGAAAATCCTAGAACAAAACTGGTTTTATTTATTCCAACTTTATGAAATTAAAATCCTAGAACAAACTTGGTTTTATTTATTGCAACTTCTATGAGGATTAGAAAATCCTAGAACATAAACTTGGTTTTATTTATTGCAACTTCTATGAGGATTAGAAAATCCTAGAACATAAACTTGGTTTTATTTATTGTAATTCTATGAGGATTAGGAATCCTAGAACAAACTTGGTTTTATTTATTCCAATATAAATTAGTAAAATCCTAGAACATAACTTGGTTTTATTTATTCCAACTTATGAGAATTAGAAAATCCTAGAACATAAACTTGGTTTTATTTATTCAACTTCTATGAGGATTAGAAAATCCTAGAACATAAACTTGGTTTTATTTATTGCAACTTCTATGAGGATTAGAAAATCCTAGAACATAAACTTGGTTTTATTTATTGTAATTTCTATGAGGATTAGGAAATCCTAGAACAAACTTGGTTTTATTTATTCCAACTTGTATGAGAATTAGAAAATCCTAGAACAAACTTGGTTTTATTTATTCCAACTTCTATGAGAATTAGAAAATCCTAGAACATAAACTTGGTTTTATTTATTGCAACTTCTATGAGGATTAGAAAATCCTAGAACATAAACTTGGTTTGATTTATTTCAACTTCTATGAAAATTAGAAAATCCTAGAACATAAACTTGGTTTTATTTATTGCAACTTCTATGAGAATTAGAAAATCCTAGAACAAACTTGGTCTTATTTATTGCAACTTCTATGAGGATTAGAAAATCCTAGAACATAAACTTGGTTTTATTTATTCCAACTTCTATGAGAATTGGAAAATCCTAGAACATAAACTTGGTTTGATTTATTTCAACTTCTATGAAAATTAGAAAATCCTAGAACATAAACTTGGTTTTATTTATTCCAACTTCTATGAGAATTAGAAAATCCTAGAACATAAACTTGGTTTTATTTATTGCAACTTCTATGAGGATTAGAAAATCCTAGAACATAAACTTGGTTTGATTTATTTCAACTTCTATGAAAATTAGAAAATCCTAGAACATAAACTTGGTTTTATTTATTCCAACTTCTATGAGAATTAGAAAATCCTAGAACAAACTTGGTCTTATTTATTGCAACTTCTATGAGGATTAGAAAATCCTAGAACATAAACTTGGTTTTATTTATTCCAACTTCTATGAGAATTGGAAAATCCTAGAACAAACGTGGTTTTATTTATTCCAACTTGTATGAGAATTAGAAAATCCTAGAACAAACTTGGTTTTATTTATTGCAACTTCTATGAGGATTAGAAAATCCTAGAACATAAACTTGGTTTTATTTATTGCAACTTCTATGAGGATTAGAAAATCCTAGAACATAAACTTGGTTTTATTTATTGTAACTTCTATGAGGATTAGAAATCCTAGAACATAAACTTGGTTTTATTTATTGTAATTTCTATGAGGATTAGAAATCCTAGAACAAACTTGGTTTTATTTATTCCAACTTGTATGAGAATTAGAAAATCCTAGAACAAACTTGGTTTTATTTATTCCAACTTCTATGAGAATTAGAAAATCCTAGAACATAAACTTGGTTTTATTTATTGCAACTTCTATGAGGATTAGAAAATCCTAGAACATAAACTTGGTTTGATTTATTTCAACTTCTATGAAAATTAGAAAATCCTAGAACATAAACTTGGTTTTATTTATTGCAACTTCTAATGAGGATTAGAAAATCCTAGAATCATAAACTTGGTTTTATTTATTCCAACTTCTATGAGAATTAGAAAATCCTAGAACAAACTTGGTCTTATTTATTGCAACTTCTATGAGGATTAGAAAATCCTAGAACATAAACTTGGTTTTATTTATTCCAACTTCTATGGAATTGGAAAATCCTAGAACAAACGTGGTTTTATTTATTCCAACTTGTATGAGAATTAGAAAATCCTAGAACAAACTTGGTTTTATTTATTGCAACTTCTATGAGGATTAGAAAATCCTAGAACATAAACTTGGTTTTATTTATTGCAACTTCTATGAGGATTAGAAAATCCTAGAACATAAACTTGGTTTTATTTATTGTCCAACTTTCTATGAGGATTAGAAAACCTAGATACAACTTGGTTTTATTTATTCCAACTTTATGAGAATTAGAAAATCCTAGAACAAACTTGGTTTTATTTATTCCAACTTCTATGAGAATTAGAAAATCCTAGAACATAAACTTGGTTTTATTTATTGCAACTTCTATGAGATTAGAAAATCCTAGAACAAACTTGGTTTATTTATTGCAACTTCTATGAGGATTAGAAAATCCTAGAACATAAACTTGGTTTATTTATTCCAACTTCTATGAGAATTGGAAAATCCTAGAACATAAACTTGGTTTGATTTATTTCAACTTCTATGAAAATTAGAAAATCCTAGAACATAAACTTGGTTTTATTTATTCCAACTTCTATGAGAATTAGAAAATCCTAGAACATAAACTTGGTTTTATTTATTGCAACTTCTATGAGGATTAGAAAATCCTAGAACATAAACTTGGTTTGATTTATTCAATTCATAAAAATTAGAAAATCCTAGAACATAAACTTGGTTTTATTTATTGCAACTTCTATGAGAATTAGAAAATCCTAGAACAAACTTGGTCTTATTTATTGCAACTTCTATGAGGATTAGAAAATCCTAGAACATAAACTTGGTTTTATTTATTCCAACTTCTATGAGAATTGAAAATCCTAGAACATAAACTTGGTTTGATTTATTTCAACTTCTATGAAATTAGAAAATCCTAGAACATAAACTTGGTTTTATTTATTCCAACTTCTATGAGAATTAGAAAATCCTAGAACAAACTTGGTTTATTTATTGCAACTTCTATGAGGATTAGAAAATCCTAGAACATAAACTTGGTTTTATTTATTCCAACTTCTATGAGAATTGGAAAATCCTAGAACATAAACTTGGTTTGATTTATTCAACTTCTATGAAATTAGAAAATCCTAGAACATAAACTTGGTTTTATTTATTCCAACTTCTATGAGAATTAGAAAATCCTAGAACAAACTTGGTCTATTTATTGCAACTTCTATGAGGATTAGAAAATCCTAGAACATAAACTTGGTTTTATTTATTCCAACTTGTATGAGAATTAGAAAATCCTAGAACAAACTTGGTTTTATTTATTGCAACTTCTATGAGGATTAGAAAATCCTAGAACATAAACTTGGTTTTATTTATTGCAACTTCTATGAGGATTAGAAAATCCTAGAACATAAACTTGGTTTTATTTATTGTAATTTCTATGAGGATTAGAAATCCTAGAACAAACTTGGTTTTATTTATTCCAACTTTATGAGAATTAGAAAATCCTAGAACAAACTTGGTTTATTTATTCCAACTTCTATGAGAATTAGAAAATCCTAGAACATAAACTTGGTTTTATTTATTGCAACTTCTATGAGGATTAGAAAATCCTAGAACATAAACTTGGTTTTATTTATTGCAACTTCTATGAGAATTAGAAAATCCTAGAACAAACTTGGTCTTATTTATTGCAACTTCTATGAGGATTAGAAAATCCTAGAACATAAACTTGGTTTTATTTATTCCAACTTCTATGAGAATTGAAAATCCTAGAACATAAACTTGGTTTGATTTATTTCAACTTCTATGAAAATTAGAAAATCCTAGAACATAAACTTGGTTTTATTTATTCCAACTTCTATGAGAATTAGAAAATCCTAGAACATAAACTTGGTTTTATTTATTGCAACTTCTATGAGGATTAGAAAATCCTAGAACATAAACTTGGTTTGATTTATTTCAACTTCTATGAAAATTAGAAAATCCTAGAACATAAACTTGGTTTTATTAGAAACTTCTATGAGAATTAGAAAATCCTAGAACAAACTTGGTTTATTTATTGCAACTTCTATGAGGATTAGAAAATCCTAGAACATAAACTTGGTTTTATTTATTCCAACTTCTATGAGAATTGGAAAATCCTAGAACATAAACTTGGTTTGATTTATTTCAACTTCTATGAAAATTAGAAAATCCTAGAACATAAACTTGGTTTTATTTATTCCAACTTCTATGAGAATTAGAAAATCCTAGAACATAAACTTGGTTTTATTAGCAACTTCTATGAGGATTAGAAAATCCTAGAACATAAACTTGGTTTGATTTATTTCAACTTCTATGAAAATTAGAAAATCCTAGAACATAAACTTGGTTTTATTTATTGCAACTTCTATGAGAATTAGAAAATCCTAGAACAAACTCTGGTTTATTTATTCAACTTCTATGAGGATTAGAAAATCCTAGAACATAAACTTGGTTTATTTATTCCAACTTCTATGAGAATTAGAAAATCCTAGAACATAAACTTGGTTTGATTTATTTCAACTTCTATGAAAATTAGAAAATCCTAGAACATAAACTTGGTTTTATTTATTCCAACTTCTATGAGAATTAGAAAATCCTAGAACATAAACTTGGTTTATTTATTGCAACTTCTATGAATTAGAAAATCCTAGAACATAAACTTGGTTTGATTTATTTCAACTTCTATGAAAATTAGAAAATCCTAGAACATAAACTTGGTTTTATTTATTGCAACTTCTATGAGAATTAGAAAATCCTAGAACAAACTTGGTTTATTTATTGCAACTTCTATGAGGATTAGAAAATCCTAGAACATAAACTTGGTTTTATTTATTCCAACTTCTATGAGAATTGGAAAATCCTAGAACATAAACTTGGTTTGATTTATTTCAACTTCTATGAAAATTAGAAAATCCTAGAACATAAACTTGGTTTTATTTATTCCAACTTCTATGAGAATTAGAAAATCCTAGAACAAACTTGGTTTATTTATTGCAACTTCTGAAATAAAATTAAATAAACTTGGTTTTATTTATTCCAACTTCTATGAGAATTGGAAAATCCTAGAACAAACGTGGTTTTATTTATTCCAACTTTATGAGAATTAGAAAATCCTAGAACAAACTTGGTTTTATTTATTGCAACTTCTATGAGGATTAGAAAATCCTAGAACATAAACTTGGTTTTATTTATTGTAATTTCTATGAGGATTAGAAATCCTAGAACATAAACTTGGTTTTATTTATTCCAACTTCTATGAGAATTAGAAAATCCTAGAACAAACTTGGTTTTATTTATTCCAACTTCTATGAGAATTAGAAAATCCTAGAACAAACTTGGTTTTATTTATTGCAACTTCTATGAGGATTAGAAAATCCTAGAACATAAACTTGGTTTTATTTATTGCAACTTCTATGAGGATTAGAAAATCCTAGAACATAAACTTGGTTTTATTTATTGCAACTTCTAAGAGGATTAGAAAATCCTAGATCATAAACTTGGTTTTATTTATTCCAACTTCTATGAGAATTAGAAAATCCTAGAACAAACTTGGTTTTATTTATTCCAACTTCTATGAGAATTAGAAAATCCTAGAACATAAACTTGGTTTTATTTATTGCAACTTCTATGAGGATTAGAAAATCCTAGAACATAAACTTGGTTTGATTTATTTCAACTTCTATGAAAATTAGAAAATCCTAGAACATAAACTTGGTTTTATTTATTGCAACTTCTATGAGAATTAGAAAATCCTAGAACAAACTTGGTCTTATTTATTGCAACTTCTATGAGGATTAGAAAATCCTAGAACATAAACTTGGTTTTATTTATTCCAACTTCTATGAGAATTGGAAAATCCTAGAACATAAACTTGGTTTTATTTATTCCAACTTCTATGAGAATTAGAAAATCCTAGAACATAAACTTGGTTTTATTTATTGCAACTTCTATGAGGATTAGAAAATCCTAGAACATAAACTTGGTTTGATTTATTTCAACTTCTATGAAAATTAGAAAATCCTAGAACATAAACTTGGTTTTATTTATTGCAACTTCTAAGAGGATTAGAAAATCCTAGATCATAAACTTGGTTTTATTTATTCCAACTTCTATGAGAATTAGAAAATCCTAGAACAAACTTGGTCTTATTTATTGCAACTTCTATGAGGATTAGAAAATCCTAGAACATAAACTTGGTTTTATTTATTCCAACTTCTATGAGAATTGGAAAATCCTAGAACAAACGTGGTTTTATTTATTCCAACTTGTATGAGAATTAGAAAATCCTAGAACAAACTTGGTTTTATTTATTGCAACTTCTATGAGGATTAGAAAATCCTAGAACATAAACTTGGTTTTATTTATTGTAATTTCTATGAGGATTAGGAAATCCTAGAACAAACTTGGTTTTATTTATTCCAACTTGTATGAGAATTAGAAAATCCTAGAACAAACTTGGTTTTATTTATTCCAACTTCTATGAGAATTAGAAAATCCTAGAACATAAACTTGGTTTTATTTATTGCAACTTCTATGAGGATTAGAAAATCCTAGAACATAAACTTGGTTTTATTTATTGTAACTTCTATGAGGATTAGGAAATCCTAGAACATAAACTTGGTTTTATTTATTCCAACTTCTATGAGGATTAGAAAATCCTAGAACATAAACTTGGTTTTATTTATTCCAACTTCTATGAGCATTAGGAATTTCTAACTGTTTAACATATACTTGATCACCGTTATTCCAACTTCTATGAGAATTAGAAAATCTTAACCATTGAATATAAACATGGTTTCGTTTAATTCAACTTCTATGATCATTAGAAATTCACAACTGTTTAACATATTGTTGGAATATGCGATAATACGCCCTGTGTTTTGTTGTTTTATATCAACTGTATAATATAAGTACGCATCTGCAGACATTAAGAAGCAGAGTGTGCGCATTAGAGTTTTATTAAAAGTTCATCTTATCTGTAGTAGTAGGTCTGTGGTAATGTGGAAATAAATGATAGTGTTTTACTGGCAATGGGTTTTGGCTTTTGTATTGAAATGATAGTTATGTAATATAAAACATTATGTCTCCAATTGTATTTTATTGCTTCATTAAAAAGACCAATTTAACACATATACTTGGTCACCATTATTCCAACTTCTATAAGAATTATAAAAAATTAACTGTTGAATATCAACTTGGTCTCGTTTATTCCAACTTCTCTGACCATTAGGAATTCCTAATCGTTTAACATACTTAGTCATCATCATTTCAACTTCTATCAAAATTATAAAATCCTATCTGTTGAATATAAACTTAGTCTTGTTTATTCCAACTTCTATGATCATTAGGAATTCCTAACCGTTTAACATATACCTGGTCACCATTATTCCAACTTATATGAAAATTATAAAGTTTTAACGGTTGAATATCAATTTGGTCTCGTTTATTCCAACTTCTATGAGCACTAGGAATTCCTAGCATTTGAATATAAACGAGGTCACTGTTATTCCATCTTTTATGAGAATTAGAAAAACTTAACCATTGAACATAACTTATATGAGATATATAAAATCTTAACCGTTGAATATAAACTTGATCTCGTTTATTCCAACTTTTATGATCATTAGGAATTCCTAACCATTTCACATATACCTGGTCACCATTATTCCAACTTCTATGAAAATTAGAAAATTCTAGAACAAACTTGGTTTTTTATTCCTAACTGTTTAACATATACTTGGTCACTGTTGTTTCAACTTCTATGAGAATTAGAAAATACTAGCCATTGAACATAAACTTGGTTTCATTTATTCCAACTTCTATGGGAATTAGAAAATTCTAACTGTTGAGTATTAATTTGGTCTCGTTTATTCCAATTTCTATGATCATTAGGAATTCATAAGTGTTTACGATATATATTTGGTCATCGTTATGTTAACTTCTATGAGAATTATAAAATCCTAACCGTGGAATATAAACCTGGTGTTGTTTATTCCAAATTTTATGATCATTAGAAATTCCTAACCGTGTAACATACCTGGTCACCATTATTCCAACTACTATAAGAAATAGAAAATCCTAACCATTGAACATAAACTGGTTTCATTTATTCCAACTTCTATGAGAATTATAACCTAACCATTGAATATAAACTTGGTTTTGTTTATTCCAAATTCTATGAGCATTAGGAATTTCGAACGGTTTAACATATACCTGGTCACCAATATTCCAACTTCTATGAGAATTAGAAAATCCTAGAACATGAACTTGGTTTTATTTATTCCAACTTTTATGAGAATAATAAAACCCTAACCGTTGAGTATAAACTCGTTCTCGTTTATTCCAACTTCTATAATCATTACGAATTTCTAACCGGTTAACATATACTTGGGCACTGTTATTCCGACCTATAAAAATTATAAAATCCTAGCCGTTGAATATAAACATGGTCTCGTTTATTCCAACTTATATGAGCATTAGGAATTCCCGTCATTTAAATATAAACTTGGTTTCGTTTATTCCAGATTCTATGAGCATTAGGAATTCCGAACCGTTTAACATATACCTGGTTAGCATTATTCCAACTTCTATGAGAATTAGAAAATCCTAGAACATAAACTTGGTTTTATTTATTTCTACTTCCATGAGAATTATAAAATCCTAACCATTGAGTATAAACTTGGTCTCGATTATTCCAACTTTTATGACCATTTGGAATTCCTTGCCGTTTAACATATATTTGGCTACTGTTGTTCCAACTTCTATGAGAATTATAAAATCCTAGAACTTAAACTTAGTTTTATTTATTCCAACTTCTATGAGAATAGTAAAACCCTAACTATTGAACACAAACTTGGTCTCGTTTATTCCAATTTCTATTAGCATTATGAATTTTTAATTGCTTACATACACCTAGCGACCATTGTTTCTATTTTGGTGAAAATTTAAAAAGCCTATAACCGTTCAGTACAAACTTGATCTCGTTTAGTTCAAATTTGTTGGCAAAAACAGGTCATAACCGTTTAACATGCTCTTGACTCTTTTATTCCAACTTCTATTAGCATTAGGAATTCCTAACCGTTTATCGTACATCCGGTCACCGTTAGTCTAACTCTCATGAGAATTAGGAATTCCTAGTCATTTATATAATCTTGGTAATTACTTGCAAGTTCTTTGGCATTAACAGGTCACAACTGATTAACGTGCGCTATATTTTTTTCATTCCAAGTTCTATGAGCATTAGGAATTTCTAACCGTTTAACATATATGTTATCTCCGTTATTCCTACTTCTAAGCGAATTAGAAAATCCTAACCAATTAGCAGAAGCTTGATCTCGTTTAAGTCAAGGTCCTTGACAATAGCAGCTCATTTCAGTTTAACAAGCACTTGTTCTCCTTTATTGCAACTTCTATTAGCATTAGGAATTCCTAACCGTTTGTCGTACACCCAGTTACCGTTAGTCCGACTTGTATTTATGAGAATATGAAATTCCTAATCGTCTAATATAATCTTGATCGTTTCTTGGTAGTTCTTTGGCATTAACTGGTTGCAATGGTTAATGCGCACTAGATTGTTTATATTCCAACTTCATTGAGAACTAGAAAATCCTATACATTGAATATAAACTTGTTTTTGTTTATTCTAATCTATACGAGTCTTCCACTAGAAAATCCGAAACGTTGAATATAAACTTGGTTTTATTTATTCCAATCTATATGAGTATTAGGAATTCCTGACTATTTAACATATACCTGGTCACAGATATTCCAACTTCTCGAAAAGTTAGAAAATCCTCAGCAAAGAATATAAACTTCTGAGCATTAGGAATTCTTAACTGTTTAACATATACCTGATTACCATTATTCCAACTTCTATGAGAATTAGAAAATCCTAAGCATTGTAAATAAACTTGGTTTTGTGTATTCCAATCTATATCAGTATTAGGAACTTCTGACTATTTAAAATATACCTGGTCACAGCTATTCCAACTTCTCGAGAAGTTAGAAAATTCTCAGCAAAGAATATAAACTTCTGAGCATTACGAATTTTTAACTGTTTAACATATACCTGGTCACAGCTATTCCAACTTCTTGATAAGTTAAAAAATCCTCAGAAATGAATATAATCTTCTGAGCATTACGAATTCCTAACGGTTTAAAATATACCTGATTACCATTATTCTAACTTCTATGAGAATTGGACGTGGTTTTGTTTATTCCAACTTATATGAGTAATAGGCATTCCTGACTATTTAACATATACCTGGTCACAGCTATTCCAACTTCTCATAAGTTCGAAAATCCTCAGCAATGAATATAAACTTCTGAGCATTAGAAATTCCTAACTGTTTAACATTTACCTGGTCACGGCTATTCCAACTTCTTGAGAAGTTTAAAAATCCTCAGCAAAGAATATAAACCTATGAGCTTTAGGAATTCCTAACTGTTTAACATTTACCTGGTCACAGCTACTCCAACTTCTCATAAGTTCGAAAATCCTCAGCAATGAATATAAACTTCTGAGCATTAGAAATTCCTAACTGTTTAACATTTACCTGGTCACGGCTATTTCAACTTCTTGAGAAGTTTAAAAATCCTCAGCAAAGAATATAAACCTATGAGCTTTAGGAATTCCTAACTGTTTAACATTTACCTGGTCACAGCTACTCCAACTTCTCATAAGTTCGAAAATCCTCAGCAAAGAATATAACTTTTGAGCATTAGAAATTCCTAACTGTTTAACATTTACCTGGTCACGGCTATTTCAACTTCTTGAGAAGTTTAAAAATCCTCAGCAAAGAATATAAACCTCTGAGCTTTAGGAATTCCTAACTGTTTAACATTTACCTGGTCACAGCTACTCCAACTTCTCATAAGTTAGAAAATCCTCAGCAAAGAATATAACCTTTGAGCATTAGGAATTCCTAACTGTTTAACATATACCTGGTCACAGCTATTCCAACTTCTTGAGAAGTTTAAAAATCCTCAGCAAAGAATATAAACCTCTGAGCTTTAGGAATTCCTAACTGTTTAACATATACCTGGTCATAGCTATTCCAACTTCTTGATAAGTTAAAAAATCCTCAGCAAAGAATATAAACCTCTGAGCTTTAGGAATTCCTAACTGTTTAACATTTACCTGGTCACAGCTACTCCAACTTCTCATAAGTTAGAAAATCCTCAGCAAAGAATATAACCTTTGAGCATTAGGAATTCCTAACTGTTTAACATATACCTGGTCACAGCTATTCCAACTTCTTGAGAAGTTTAAAAATCCTCAGCAAAGAATATAAACCTCTGAGCTTTAGGAATTCCTAACTGTTTAACATATACCTGGTCATAGCTATTCCAACTTCTTGATAAGTTAAAAAATCCTCAGCAAAGAATATAAACCTCTGAGCTTTAGGAATTCCTAACTGTTTAACATTTACCTGGTCACAGCTATTCCAACTTCTTGAGAAGTTTAAAAATCCTCAGCAAAGAATATAAACCTCTGAGCTTTAGGAATTCCTAACTGTTTAACATTTACCTGGTCACAGCTATTTCAACTTCTTGAGAAGTTAAAAAATCCTCAGCAAAGAATATAAACCTCTGAGCTTTAGGAATTCCTAACTGTTTAACATTTACCTGGTCACAGCTACTCCAACTTCTCATAAGTTAGAAAATCCTCATCAAAGAATATAACCTTTGAGCATTAGGAATTCCTAACTGTTTAACATATACCTGGTCACAGCTATTCCAACTTCTTGAGAAGTTTAAAAATCCTCAGCAAAGAATATAAAGTTCAGAGCATTAGGAATTTTTAACTGTTTAACATATACCTGGTCACAACTATTTCAACTTCTATGAGAATTAGAAAATCCTAAGCATTGTAAATAAACTTCTGAGCATTACGAATTCCTAACGGTTTAAAATATACCTGGTCACCATTATTCTAACTTCTATGAGAATTAGACGTGGTTTTGTTTATTCCAATTTATATAAGTAATAGGAATTCCTGACTATTTAACATATACCTGGTCACAGCTACTCCAACTTCTCATAAGTTAGAAAATCCTCATCAAAGAATATAACCTTTGAGCATTAGGAATTCCTAACTGTTTAACATATACCTGGTCACAGTTATTCCAACTTCTTGAGAAGTTTAAAAATCCTCAGCAAAGAATATAAACTTCTGAGCATTAGGAATTTTTAACTGTTTAACATATACCTGGTCACAACTATTCCAACTTCTATGAGTATTAGAAAATCCTAAGCATTGTAAATAAACTTGGTTTCGTGTATTCTAATCTATATGAGTATTAGGAACTCCTGACTATTTAAAATATATCTGGTCACAGCTATTCCAACTTCTCGAGAAGTTAGAAAATTCTCAGCAAAGAATATAAACTTCTGAGCATTAGGAATTCCTAACTGTTTAACATATACTTGGTCACTGTTATTCCAACGAGAATTACAAAATTGTAACCGTTGAATATAAACTTGCTCTCGTTTATTCCAACTTGTATGAGCATTAAAAATTTTTAACCGTGTAACATATACCTGGTCACTTCTATGAGAATTAGAAAATCCTAATCGTTCAGCAGAAACTTTATCTCGTTTATTTCAAATTTCTTGGCAATAACAGGTCATAATCGTTTAACATCCACTTAATCTCCGCTATTCCAACTTCTAGGAGTGTTGGAAATTTTTAACCGGTTATCGTCAGTCCAACTCCCATAAGAATTAGATATTTCTAATCATTTAATATAATCTCCATTGTTTCTTGCAAGTTCTTTGGCATTATAACAGGTCACAACCGTTCAACATACACTTGGTCTCGTTTATTCCTTCTTCCAGGACCATTAGGAATTCCTAACTGTTTATCAAATACCTGTCCACCGTTATTCCAACTTCTATGAGAACTAAAAAATCCTAAACATTGAATATAAACTTGGTTTTGTTTATTCCAATTTATATGAGTATTAGAAATTCCTGAATATTTAAAATATACCTGGTGACAGCTATTCCATCTTTTCAAAAAGTTAGAAAATCCTCAGGAATGAATATAAACTTTTGAGCACTAGGAATTCCTAACTGTTTAACATATACCTGGTCACCGTTATTCCAACTCATATGAGAATTAGATAATCCTAACCGGTGAATATAAACTTGGTTTTGTTTATTCCAATCTATATGAGTATTAGGAAATCCTGACAATTTAACATATACCTGGTCACAGCTATTCCAACTTCTTAGAAGTTAGAAGATCCTCAGTGAAGAATATAAACTTCTGCACATTAGGAATTCCTAACTGTTTAACATATAACTGTTCATTGTTATTCCAACTTCTATGAGAACTAGAAAATCCTAACCGTTGAATATAAACTTGGTTTCCTTTTTAATCTATAGGAACACTGTGGCACGATTTGAATAAAATGATAAACCCTTAACCACAAAATATGTTTAAAATACTATATACGTATTTCGACCACTATGTGGTCATCATCAGTAGGAAATCTGCAATTAAAATTGCATGTGGTCATCATCATTTGGAAATCTACAATTAAAATTGCAGATTGAAATACGTGTCCAGTATTTTAAATATTTGGTTAAGGGTTTCTTCATTTTATTGGTTTCGTTTATTCCTATATGAGTATTAGGAATTCCTGACTGTTTAACATGTACCTGGTCACAGCTATTTCAACTTCTCAAGAAGTTAGAAAATCCTCAGCAATCAATATAAACTTCTGAGCATTAGGAATTCCTAACTGTTTAATATATACCTGGTCACCGTTATTCAACTTTTCAAGGAGTTCGAAAATCGTCGGCAAAGAATATAAACTACTGAGCATTAAGAATTCCGTTATTCCTACTTCTATTGGAATTAAAAAATCCCAACCGTTTAGAAGAAGCTTGGTCTTATTTATTTCAAGTTCCTTGGCAATAGCAGGTCATGACCATTTAACGTGGGCTTGAACTCTTGTATTCCAACTTCTATGAGCATTAGGAATTCCTAACTGTTTAACATACACGATGACACCGTTATTCCTACTTCTATTGGAATTCGAAAATCTTAATTGTTTAATATAAACTTGATTATGGTTGTTTGAAGTTGTTGCGGTATTAAAAGATCAAAACCGCTTAACATACACTTCACCTCCGTTATTCCAACTTCTATGAGCATTAGAAATTCCTAACTGTTTAAGATAGTCTTGTTCACTGTTATTGAAACTTCATGAGAATTAGAAATTCCGAACCGTTTAATATAAACTTGATCTCGATTGTTTCAAGTTCTTTAGGTATTAACAGATCGTAACCGTTTAACAAACACTTGTTCTCGTTTATTCCAACTTTTATGAGCATTAGGAATTCCTAAACGCTGAATATGAACTTGGTGTCGTTTATTCCAACTTCTATGAGCATTAGGATATCCTAATTGTTTAACATATACTTAGCCACTGTTATTTCAACTTCTATGAGCGTTAGAAATTCCTAACCGTTGAACATAAACTTGGTCACCATTATTCCAACTTCTATGAGAATTATAAAACACTAACTGTTGAATATAAACTTGACTTGGTTAATTCCAACCTTTATGATCATTAAGAATTCCGAATCGTTTCACATATACTTGAGCACTGTTATTCCAACTTTTTTAAAAATTATAAAATCCAAACCGTTGAATATAAATTTTGTGTCATTTATTCTAACTTCTATGCGCATTAGGAATTTCTAACCGTTGAATATAAACTTGGACTCGTTATTCCCACTTCTATTATCATTAGGAATTCTAAACCATTTAACATATATCCAACTTCTATAAGAATTATAAAATCCTAACCGTTGAATATAAACTTTGTTTCGATTATTCCAACTTCTATGACCATTAGGAATTATTAACCGTTTAACGTATATCTGGTCACCACTATTCCAACTTCTATGAGAATTAGAAGATCCTAGAACATAAATTTGGATTTGTTTATTCCTACTTTTATGAGAATTATAAAATCCTAGCCCGTGAATATAAACTTGGTCTGGTTAATTCCAACCTCTATGATCATTAGGATTCCTAATCGTTTAACATATACTTGAGCACTGTTATTCCAGCTTCTATGAAAATTATAAAACCCTAATCGTTGAATAATTACTTGGTCTCGTTTATTCCAACTTCTATGTGCATTAGGAATTCCTAACCGTTGAATATAAACTTGGTGTCGTTTATTCCAACTTCTATGATCATTAGGATTTTTCCTAATTGTTTAACATATACTTGGTCACCATTATTCCAATTTCTATGTGAATTAGAAAATCCTTGAACATAAACTTGGTTTTATTTATTCCTATTTCCATGAGAATTATAAAATCCTAACTGTTGAATTTAAACCTGGTCTGGTTAATTTCAACCTCTAAGATCATTAGAACTTCCTAATCGTTTAACATATACTTCGGCACTGTTATTCCAACTTTTATGAGAATTATATAACCCTAACCGTTGAATATAAACTTCGTCTCGTTTATTCCAACTTCTATGAGCATTAGGAATTCCTAACTGTTGAATATAAGTTTGGTCCGATTATTCCATCTTTTATGACCATTAGGAATTCTTAACCGTTTAACATATATCTGGTCACCACTATTCCAACTTCTATGAGAATTAGAAAATCCTATAACATAAACTTGGTTTTATTTATTCCTACTTTTATGAGAATTATAAAATCCTAGCCCGTGAATATAAACTTGGTCTGGTTAATTCCAACCTCTATGATCATTAGGAATTCCTATTCGTTTACCATATACTTGAGCACTGTTATTCCAACTTGTATGAAAATTATAAAACCCTAATCGTTGAATATAAACTTTGTTTCGTTTATTCCAATTTCTATGTGCATTAAAAATCTTATCCGTTGAATATAAACTTGGTCTCTATTATTCCAACTTCTATGCGCATTAGAAATTCTTAACCGTTTAACATATATCTGGTAACCACTATTCCAATTTCTATGAGCATGAGAAAATTGTAGAACATAAACTTGGTTTTATTCATTCCAACTTCTATGAGAACTATAAAACCCTAACCGTGTAATAGAAACTTGGCCTAGTTATTTCTAACCATTATGATAATTAGGAGTTCCTAATCGCCTAACATTAACTTGAGCGCTAAACGTTGAATATAAACTTGGTCTCGATTATTCGAACTTCTATGAGCATTAGGTATTCCTAATCGTTGAATATAAACTTGGACTCATTTATTCCAAATTCTATTGTCATTAGAAATTCTTAACCGTTTAACATATATTTGGTCACTATTATTCCAACTTCTGTGAGAATTATAAAATCCAAACCGTTGAATATTTACTTGGTCTCGTATATTCCAACTTCTATGTGCATTAGGAATTCCTAACCGTTGAATATAAACTTGGTGTCGTTTATTCCAACTTTAGTGGTCATTAGGAATTCCTAACCGCTTAACATTACTTCGTCACGTTATTCCAACTTATTATAAAATCCCAACCGTTGAATATTTACTTGGTTCCGTTTTTTTTCTACTTCTATTATCATTGGGAGTTCTTAACCGTTTAACATATATCTGGTCACCATTATTCCAACTTCTACGAAAATTATAAAATCATAACCGTTGTATATTTACTTGGTCTCGTTTATTCTAACTTTTATGAGCGTTAGGATTTCTTAACCGTTGAATATAAACTTGGTGTCGTTTATTCCAACTTCTATGATTATTAGGATTTCTTAACCGTTTAATATATACTTGGTCACTGTTATTTCAACTTCTATAAGAATTACAAAATTGTAATCGTTAAATATATACTTGGTTTAGTTTATTCCGACTTCTATGAGCATTAGTAATTCCTAATTGTTGAATATAAACTTGGTCTCGTTTATTCCAATTTCTATTATCATTAGGAATTCTTAACCGTTTGACATATATCTGGCCACCAGCATTCCAACTTCTATGAAAATTATAAAATCCTAACCGTTGAATATGTACTTGGTCTCGTTTATTCCAACTTCTATGTGCGTTAGGAATTCCTAACTGTTGTATATACATTTGGTATCGTTTATTACAACTTCTATGATCATAAGGAATTCCTAACCGTTGAATTTTAAACTTGGTTTTGTTTATTCCAATTTCTATGAACTTTATAAATTCCTAGCTTTTGAATATAAATTTGGTCTCGTTTATTCCAACTTCTATGTGCATTAGGAATTCCTAACCGTTGAATATAAACTTGGTGTTGTTTTTACCAACTTCTACGATCATTAGGATTTCCTAACCGTTCAACATATACTTCGTCACGTTATTCCAACTTCTATGAGAATTAGAAAATCCTAACCATTTAACATAAATTTTGTTACATTCATCCTTACTTCTATGAGAATTATAAAATCCCAACCATTGAATATTTACTTGGTCCCATTTATTCCAATTTCTATTATTATTAGGAATTCTTAACCGTTTAACATATATCCAATTTCTATGAGAATTATAAAATCCTAACCGTTGAATATTTACTTGATTTCGTTTATTCCAACCTCTATGTGCATTAGGAATTCCTAACCGTTGAATATAAACTTGGTGTTGTTTATCCAACTTCTATGATCATTAGGATTTCCTAACTGTTTAACATATACTTTGTCACCATTATTCCAATTTCAATGTGAATTAGAAAATCCTTGAGCATAAACTTGAATTTCTTTATTCCAAGTTCTATGGGAATTATAAAACTCTAACAGTTGAATATAAACTTCTTCTCGTTTATTCTAACTTCTATGTTCATTAGGAATTTCTAACCGTTTAACATATACGTGGCACTGTTGTTCCAACTTCTATAAAAATTATAAAATCCTAACAGTTGAATACAAATTTGGTCTCGCTTATTCCAATTTCTATGAACATTGAGAATTTCTAACCGTTGAATATTTGGGTCGTTTATTCCAACTTATATGATCAATAGGTATTCTTAACCGTGTAATATATACCTGTTCACCATTATTCCAACTTTTATGAGAATTAGAAAATGCTAGAACATAAACTTGGTTTATTTATTCCAACTTCTATGAGAATTATAAAACCCTAACCATTGAATATAAACTTGGTCTGGTTAATTCCAACCTCTTTCATCATTAGGAATTCCTAACCGTTTAACATATACATGGGCACTGTTATTACAACTATTATGAGAATTATAAAATCCTAACCGTTGAATATAAACTTTGTCCGGTTATTCCAACCTCTATGAGCACTTCTATAAGAATTATAAAATCCTAACCATTAAATATTTACTTGCTCTCGTTTATTCCAACTTCTATGTGTATTAGGAATTCCTAACCGTTGAATATAAACTTTGTGTCGTTTATTCCAACTTCTATTATCATTAGAATTTCCTAGCCGTTTAACATATACTTGATCACTGTTATTCTAGCTTTTATGAGAAATAGAAAATCCTAACCATTTAACATAAACTTGGTTTCATTCATTCCTACTTCTATGGGAATTATGGAATCCTAACCGTTGAATATAAACTTGGCCTCGTTTATTCCAAATTCTATGAGCGTTAGCAATTCCTAACCGTTGAATATAAACTTGGTCCCGTTTATTCCAACTTTTATGATCATTAGGTATTCTTATCCGTGTAACATATACCTGGTCACCGTTATTGCAACTTCTATGAGAATTAGAAAATTCTAGAACATAAACTTGGTTTCATTTATTCCAACTCTTATGAGAATCATCAAATCCTAACCGTTGAATATAAACTTGATCTGGTTAATTCCAACCACTATGTTCATTAGGAATTTCTAATCGCTTAACATATACCTGGGCGCTGTTCTTCCAACTTCTATGAGAATTATAAAACTCTAAACGTAGAATTTAAACTTTGTCTCATTTATTCCAACTTCTATGAGAATTATAAAATCCAAACCGTTGAATATAAACTTTGTCTCAGTTATTCCAACTTCTATGTGCATTAAGAATTCCTAACCGTTCAATATGAACTTGGACCCATTTACTTCAAACGCTATTGTCATTAGGAATTCTTAACCGTTTAACATATATCTGGTCACCAGTATTCCAACTTCTATGAGAATTATAAAATCCTAACCGTTGAATATTTACTTGGTTTCGTATATTCTAACTTCTATGTGAATTAGGAATTGCTAACTGTTGAATATAAACTTGGTGTTGTTTATTCTAACTTTTATGAGCATTAGGAATTCCTAACCTTACATAACCGTAGAATATAAACTTGGTTTCGTTTATTTTAACTTCTATGATCATTAGGTATTCTTAACCGCGTAACATATACCTCATCACCATTATTCCAACTTCTATGAGAATTAAAAAATCCTTGTACATAAATTTGGTTTTATTTATTCCAACTTTTATGAGAATTATAAAACCGTAACCGTTGAATATAAACTTGACTCGTTTATTCCAACTTCTATGATCATTAGGAATTCTCAATTGTTTGATATATACTTGGGCACTGTTATTCCAACTTCTATGAGTATTATAAAATCCGAACCGTTGAATATAAAATTTGTTTTGGTTATTCCAACTTCTATGAGCATTAGGAATTCTTAACTGTTTAACATATATCCAACTTCTATAAGAATTATAAAATTTTAGCCGTTGAGTATTTACTTCTGTCGTTTATTTCAATTTTTATGTGCATTAGGACTTACTAAACGTTGAATATAAACTTGAACTCGTTTATTTGAACTTTTATTATCATTAGAAATTCCAAACCGTTTAACATATATCCAACTTCTACGAGAATTATAAAATCCTATCCGTTGAATATTTACTTGGTCTCGTTTATTCCAACTTCTATGCGTATTATAAATTTCTAGCCGTTGAATATAAACTTGGCTTCGTTTATTTTAACTTTTATGATCATTAAGTATTCTTAACCGTGTAACATATACCTGTTCACCGTAATTCCAGCTTCTATGAGAATTAAAAAATCCTAGAACTTAAACTTGGTTTTATTTATTCCAACTTCTATGAGAATTATCAAAGCCAAACCGTTGAATATAAACTTGGTCTGGTTAATTCCAACCACTAGCTTCATTAGGAATTCCTAATCGCTTAACATATACTCGTGCGCTGTTATTCGAACTTTAATGAGAATTATAAAACCCTAAACGTTGAATATAAGCTTTGTCTGAGTTATTCCAACTTCTATATGCATTAGTAATTCATAACCGTTGATCATAAACTTGGACTCATTTATTCCAAATTCTATTGTCATTAGGAATTCTTAACCGTTTAACATATATCTGGTCACCAGTATTCCAACTTCTATGAGATTTATAAAATCCAAACCGTTGAACATAAACTTTGTCTCGGTTATTCCAACTTCTATGATCATTAGGAATTCCTAACCGCTTAACATATACTTGGTCACATAATTCCAACTTTTGTGAGAATTAGAAAATCCTAACTATTTAACATAAATTTGGTTACATTTATCCCTACTTCTATAAGAGCTATGAAATCCCAACCGTTGAATATTTACTCGGTCTCGTTTATTCCAACTTCTATGATCAATGGGAATTCTTAACCGTTTAACATATATCTGGTCACCCTTACTCCAACTTCAATGAGAATTATAAAATCCTAACCGTTGAATATTTACTTGGTCTCGTATATTCCAACTTCTATGTGCATTAGGAATTCCTAACCGTTGAATATAAACTTCGTGTCATTTATTTCAACTTCTATGATCATTAGGATTTCCTAGCCGTTTAACATATACTTAGTCACGTTATTCCAACATTTAGGAGAATTAGAAAACCCTAACAATTTAACATAAATTTGGTTACATTTATCCCTACTTCTATGAGAATTATGAAATCCCAACCGTTGAATATTTACATGGTCTCGTTTATTCCAACTTCTATGATCCTTGGAAATTCTTAACCGTTAACATATATCTGGTCACCCTTATTCCAACTACTTCTATGAAAATTATAAAATCCTAACCGTTGAATATTTACTTGCTTTCGCATATTCTAATTTCTATGTGAATTAGGTA
Source organism: Platerodrilus igneus (assembly GCA_036346225.1). Taxonomy (NCBI): domain Eukaryota; kingdom Metazoa; phylum Arthropoda; class Insecta; order Coleoptera; family Lycidae; genus Platerodrilus; species Platerodrilus igneus. The sequence continues at coordinate 2,820,462 of JARFIW010000549.1, read as the reverse complement.
TTCCTATCTGTTGAATATAAACTTGGTCTTGTTTATTCCAACTTTTATGAGCATTAGGAATTCCAAACCGCTTAACATATACTTGGTCACGTTATTTCAACTTCGTTTTATTTATTCCTACTTCTATGAGAATTATAAAATCCTAACAGTTGAATATAAACTTGGTCTCGTATATTCCAACTTCTATGATCATTAGGAATTCCTAACCGCATATAATTGGTCACGTTATTCCAACTTCTATGAGAATTAAAAAATCCTAACCATTTAACCTAAATGTGGTTATATTTATCCCTACTTTATGAGACTTACAAAATCCCAACCGTTGAATATTTACTTGGTCCCGTTTATTCCAATTTCTGTTATCATTAGGAATTCTTAACCGTTTAACATATATCTGTTCACCCTTATTCCAAATTCTATGAGAATTATAAAATTCTAACCGATAAATATTTACTTGGTTTTGTTTATTCCAACTTCTATGTGCATTAAGAATTCCTAACCGTGAATATAAACTTGGTGTCGTTTATTCCAACTTCTATTATCATTAAGATTTCCTAATCGTTTAACCTATACATGGTCATGTTATACCAGCTTCTGTGAGTGTTAGGAACTCCTAACCATTTAATATAATCTTGATTTTATTTATTCCAACTTCTATGAGAATTATAAAACTCTACCCGTTGAATATAAACTCAATCTTATTCCAACTTCTATGATCATTAGAATTTCTAATCGTTTAACATATACTTGGTAATTTTTATTTCAAAATCTATAAAAAATAGAAAATCGTAACCTATTAACATAAACTTGATTACATTAATTCCTATTTGTATGAGAATTATTAACTCCTAACCGTTGAATATCATCTTGGCCTCGTTTATTCCAACTTTTATGAGCATTAGGTATTTTTAACCGTGTAACATATACCTGGTCAGCATTATTCCAACTTTTATGTGAATTAGAAAATTGTAGAACATAAACTTGGTTTTGTTTAATCCAACTTCTACGTGAATTATGAAACTCTTAACTGTTGAATATAAACTGGGTCTTGTTTATTCCAATTTCTATGATCATTAGAAATTCTTAACCGTTTAATATATACCTGGGCACTGTTATTCCAACTTCTATAAAAATTATAAAATCCTAACCATTGAATATAAACTTACTCTCGTTTTTTCCATTATTAATTCTTAACCGTTGAGTATAATCTTGGTTTCTTTTTTGCCAACTTCTATCATCATTGGCAATTCTTAATCGTTTTGGTTACCATTATTCCAACTTCTATGTAAATTAGAAACTCCTAGAACGTAAACTTAGTTTTATTTATTCCAACTTTTATGAGAATTATAAAACTCTAACCGTTGAGTATAAACTAGGTTTATATTAGAAAATCCGACAACATAAACTTGGTTTCGTTTATTCCCACTTCTATGATCATTAGAAATTCCTAACCATTTAATATATAACTAGGTATTGTTATTCTAACTTCTATAAAAATTATAAAATCCTAACTATTGAATATAAGCTTAGTCTCGTTTATTCCAATTTCTATGAACATTAGGAATTCTTAACCGTTGAATATAATCTTGGTCTCGTTTTTTCCAACTTCTATGATCATTAGGAATTTTTAATCGTTTTGATCATTATTATTCCAACTTCTAAGTAAATTAAAAAATCCTAGAATTTAAACTTGGTTTTGTTTATTTCAACTTCTATGACAATGATAAAACTCTAACCGTTGAGTATAAACTCGGTCTCGTTTATTCCAACTTCTATGATCATTAGGAATTCCTAACCGTTTAACATATACTTGGTCATTGTTATTCCAACTCCTAAAAAAACTATAAAATCCTAATTGTTGAATATAAACTTGGTCTCGTTTATTCCAATTTCTATGAACATTAGGAATTCTGAACCGTTGAGTATAATCTTGGTCTCGTTGTTTTCAACTTCTATGATCATTAGGAATTTTTAATCGTTTTGGTCACTATTATTCCAACTTCTATGTGAATTAGAAAATCCTAGGATATAAATTTGGTTTTATTTATTCCAACTTCTATGAGAATTATAAGATTCTAACCGTAGAGTATAAACTCGGTCTCGTTTATTTCAACTTCTATGATCATTAGGAATTCCTAACCGTTTAATATAAACCTGATCTCGTTTATTCCAACTTCTATGAGCGTTAGGAATTCCTAACCGTTTAACATATTCCTGGTCTACGTTGAGAATTAGAAAATCCTTACGGTTTTTTGTATCTACAACTAATCTCTTTTGTACCAAATTCTAAGGGCATTAGGAATTCCAAAGGGTTTAATTTAATTTTGATCTGGTTTATTCCAAGGTGTTTGAACATTAGTAAATCCTACCGTTGAGACTTCTATGAGATTTGGTAGGAACATTATTAAGAGTGACACGAGGTGATGGGGTGCAATTAAGCAAAGTCAAGTGAACTAGTACACATCAGATTGAAAGATACAGCACTAAACGAAGTTATTTGGGTCGTAAGATATCCCGGAAAAGTGGAAAAAGGACGTACGCTCCGAAAAAAAGATATTCAAGGCCATTTTGTATAGAGCATGACTTTATATAGCGAAACGTAGACGCAAGGCAACACTGAAAGAAAGAGAAAAGGACCTTCGAGTTTGATGTTACGGGCGAATTTTAAAGATTACGTGGGTGGATAAGGGCTTAAATGGGAAGGTATGAAGCGCATTGATGATAAGAGACCTTTTGGCGAATTTGGACAACCTTGAAACATACAGGGGTTGCTTAATTTAATACGAGAAGGAAACATGTTGCTTAAAAACGGCAAGGACAGACCTAGGCGTGAATACGATCAAGAAATTCATGGATGTCGGTTGTGCTAGTTGCTTATCAATGGAGAGGCTATATCAGGGTAGGTCAGTATGGAAAGCTAAGTTTCCGGATCCAGAACCTAACAACCACTAATTTCCGCCCTAATTTTTCAAATTTGCACGTATCTAAAGTCGCTAAAGGTCAACTCAACCGTCGTTTTTTAAAAAACATCAGTTAAAATTTTTTACAATTTACTTTTCAGGATCTTTCATACATTCCCACGCATAGCAACACGTGACCCAATAAAAATCAGCACGAATAACGTACAAAATTCCATCCTTTTCTACAAACCCGTAAAAACAATGTTTAAAATAAGAGATAAAAAATCCGAGATCGTTATAAATCTGTGAACACCTGCAACTTAAGACGAGATCCCCCTTCTCTCTTTCGATAACAACCCCCGCAAATCAGTTGTAACGAATTAAACAAAAGCTTACGTGCCATTAGTACGTTTTTTGGGCATGGTGGGGGGGATCTTGGTAGCAATTTGGATGTAAATTTGTCATTTGAAAAGTTGTTCGCGCGTTAAAAACATCTAGCTTGGCTGGAGCTAGCCTTATTTTAGGGAAAATATAAACGGTAAGCTTTTTGGTAATTTTTTGCATGTTCCGGAAACGTTAGTTGGTTGTAGTACAGTAATTTTTGATAGAAGTTGGCAGTGCTGAGACAATGCCAAACCGTCTTTGATCTACGTTCATTTTTGCACGTACGCCCTTAATAATTTTCATTTCCTTTTGTAGTTATTTATTTTTTATAAATAAACGAATAAAATAGTTTAAAAAAAAACAAAATTAAGAACGCATTTGGAAAAATTGTAACCGGTTATTTTAAAGTTTGGGAAAATTTCGAAAATTTTTTTGAGTTTCAAGCACTATAATTTTTTACCCTTTGGAAAACTAAAAGCTTTGGTTTTGTCTATGTATCTTTAAGAACACTTTTCTTTGTATTTTGTAAAACGTTAACCGGCTTTTCTTGATAAAAAACCGTTTTAATAAACACCTATTTACTAGTGATTAGGTCCGGTTTTTGGTTACGAACGCAAAGCGGTTAACATTTTACAAAATACAAAAAAAAGTATTGTTAAAGAAACTAGATAAAACAAAAGCTTTTAGTGTTCTAGAGGATAAAAAAAATTAAAAAGTGCTGGAAATTGATAGCTCCAAACCGGTTTTGGATAAATCTTATTAAAACCGGTTTGGAGGTATCAATTTCCAGCACTTTAATTCTTTATTCTCTCGAACACTAAAAGCTTTGGTTTTGTATAGTTTCTGTAAGAATAATTTTCTTTGTATTTTCTAAAATGTTAACCGGATTTTTTTGGTAAAAAACCTGTTTCAATAAACACCTATTTACCAGTGATTAGAGCCGGTTTTCGGTTACGGACGCAAAACGGTTAACATTTTACAAAATATAAAGAAAAGTATTCTTAAAGAAACTAGAACAAAACAAAGCTTTAGTGTTCTAGAGATAAAAAAGTGCTGGAAATTGATAGCTCCAAACCGGTTTTGGATAAATCTTATTAAAACCGGTTTGGAGGTATCAATTTCTAGCACTTTTTAATTTCTTTTATTCTCTCGAACACTAAAAGCTTTGGTTTTGTATAGTTTCTGTAAGAATAATTTTCTTTGTATTTTCTAAAATGTTAACCGGATTTTTTTTGTAAAAAACCTGTTTCAATAAACACCTATTTACCAGTGATTAGAGCCGGTTTTCGGTTACGGACGCAAAACGGTTAACATTTTACAAAATATAAAGAAAAGTATTCTTAAAGAAACTAGACAAAACCAAAGCTTTTAGTGTTCTAGAGGATAAAAAAAAAAAGTGCTGGAAATTGATAGCTCCAAACCGGTTTTGGATAAATCTTATTAAAACCGGTTTGGAGGTATCAATTTCCAGCACTTTTTAATTTCTTTTATTCTCTCGAACACTAAAAGCTTTGGTTTTGTATAGTTTCTGTAAGAATAATTTTCTTTCTATTTTCTGAAATGTTAACCGGATTTTTTTGGTAGAAACCTGTTTCAATAAACACCTATTTACCAGTGATTAGAGCCGGTTTTCGGTTACGGACGCAAAACGGTTAACATTTTACAAAATATAAAGAAAAGTATTCTTAAAGAAACTAGACAAAACCAAAGCTTTTAGTGTTCTAGAGGATAAAAAAATTAGAAAGTGCTGGAAATTGATAGCTCTAAACCGGTTTTAATAAGATTTATCCATTAATTTTTTTTATTCTCTAGAACACTAAAAGCTTTGGTTTTGTCTAGTTTCTTTAAGAATACTTTTCTTCATATTTTGTAAAATGTTAACCGTTTTGCGTCCGTAACCGAAAACCGGCTCTAATCACTGGTAAATTGGTGTTTATTGAACCAGGTTTTTGCTAAACAAATCCGGTTTACATTTTACAAAATACAAAGAAAAGTATTCTTAAAGGAATATAGACAAAACCAAGGATTTTAGTGTTCGAGAGGATAAAAAAAATTAAAAAGTGCTGGAAATTAATAGTTCTAAACCGGTTTTGGATAAATGTTATTGAAACAGGTATGGAGCTATCAATTTCCAGCACTTTTTAATTTTTTTTATCCTCTAGAACACTAAAAGCTTTGGTTTTGCCTAGTTTCTTTAAAAATACTTTTCATTGTATTTTGTAAAATGTTAACCGTTTTGCGTCCATCACCGAAAACCGGCTCTAATCACTGGTAAATAGGTGTTTATTGAAACAGGTTTTTGTTAAACAAATCCGGTTAACATTTTACAAAATACAAAGAAAAGTATTCTTAAAGGAATATAGACAAAACCAAGGATTTTAGTGTTCGAGAGGATAAAAAAAATTAAAAAGTGCTGGAAATTAATAACTCTAAACCGGTTTTGGATAAATCTTATTAAACCGGTTTAAAGCTATCAATTTCCAGCACTTGTTAATTTTTTTATCCTCTCGAACACTAAAAGCTTTGGTTTTGTCTGGTTTCTTTAAGAATACTATTCTTAGTATTTTGTAAAATGTTAACCGTTTTGCGTCCGTAACCGAAAACCGGCCCTAATCACTGTCACATAGGTGTTTATTGAAACAGGTTTCTACCAAAAAAATCCGGTTAACCTTTTACAAAATGCAAAGAAAATTATACTTAAAGAAACTAGACAAAACCAAAGCTTTTAGAGTTGTAGAGGATAAAAAAAATTAAAAAGTGCTGGAAATTGATAGCTCTAAACCGGTTTTGGATAAATCCTATTAAAACCGGTTTAGAGCTATCAATATCCAGCACTTTCTAATTTTTTTTATCCTCTAGAACACTAAAAGCTTTGGTTTTGTCTGGTTTCTTTAAAAATACTTTTCTTTGTATTTTGTAAAATGTTAACCGTTTTGCGTACGTAACCGAAAACCGGCCCTAATCACTGGTAAATAGGTGTTTATTGAAACAGGTTTTTGTCAAAAAAATTCGGTTAACATTTTACAAAACACAAAGAAAATTATTCTTAAAGAAACAGACAAAACGAAAGCTTTTAGTGTTCTAGAGGATAAAAAAAAATTAAAAAGTGCTGGAAATTGATAGCTCTAAACCGGTTTTGGATAAATCTTATTAAAACTGGTTTGGAGCTATCAATTTCCAGCACTTTTTAATTTTTTTTTTCTCTCTAGAACACTAAAAGCTTTGGTTTTGTCTATGTTTCTCTAAGAATAATTTCCTTTGTGTTTTGTAAAATGTTAACCGGATTTTTTGGCAAAAACCTGTTTCAATAAACACCTATTTACCAGTGATTAGAGTCGGTTTTCGGTTACGGACGCAAAACAGTTAACATTTACAAAATACAAAGAAAAGTATTCTTAAAGAAACTAGACAAAACTAAAGATTTTAGTGTTCTAGAGGATAAAAAAAATTAAAAAGTGCTGGAAATTGATAGCTCTAAACCGATTTTGGATAAATCTTATTAAAACCGGTTTAGAGCTATCAATTTCCAGCACTTTTTTTATCCTCTAGAAAACTAAAAGCTTTGCTTCTGTCTATGGTTCTTTAAAAAAAATTTTCTTTGTATTTTGTAAAATGTTACCCGGATTTTTTGGCAAAAACCAGTTTTCGGTTACGGACGCAGAACGGTTTCGGATAAATCTTATTAAAACCGGTTTAGAGCTATCAATTTCCAGCACTTTCTAATTTTTTTATCCTCTAGAACACTAAAAGCTTTGGTTTTGTGTAGTTTCTTTAAGAATACTTTTCTTTATATTTTGTAAAATGTTAACCGTTTTGCGTGCGTAACCGAAAACCGGCTCTAATCACTGGTAAATTGGTATTTATTGAACCAGGTTTTTGCTAAACAAATCCGGTTAACATTTTACAAAATACAAAGAAAAGTATTCTTAAAGGAATATAGACAAAACCAAGGATTTTAGTGTTCGAGAGGATAAAAAAAATTAAAAAGTGCTGGAAATTAATAGTTCTAAACCGGTTTTGGATAAATGTTATTGAAACAGGTATAGAGCTATCAATTTCCAGCACTTTTTAATTTTTTTTATCCTCTCGAACACTAAAAGCTTTGGTTTTGTCTAGTTTCCTTAAGAATAATCTTCTTTGTATTTTTTTAAATGTTAACCGGATTTTCTTGGTAAAAACCTGTTTCGATAAACACCTATTTACCAGTGATTAGAGCCGGTTTTCGGTTACGGAGCAAAACGGTTAACATTTTATAAAATACAAAGAAAAGTATTTTTAAAGAAACTAGACAAAACCAAAGCTTTTAGTGTTCTAGAGGATAAAAAAAATTAAAAAAGTGCTGGAAATTGATAGCCCTATACCGATTTTAATAACATTTATCTAAAACCGGTTTAACTGTCAATTTCCAGCACTTTTTAATTTCTTTTTATCCTCTCGAACACTAAAAGCGTTGTTTTTGTCTGTTTCTTTAAGAATATTTTTCTTTGTATTTTGTAAAATGTTAACCGCTTTGCGTCTGTAACCGAAAACCGGCTCTAAGCACTTTTAAATAGGTGTTTAGTGAAACAGGTTTCTGCCAAAAAAAATCTGGTTAACATTTTACAAACCACAAAGGAAATTATTCTTACAGAAACTAGACAAAACCAAAGCTTTTAATGTTCGAGAAGATAAAAAAAAATAAAAAGTGCTGGAAATTGATAGCTCTAAACCTATTTTAGATAAATCTTATTAAAACGGGTTTAGAGCTATAGATTTCCAGCACTTTTTAATTTTTTTTATCCTCTAGAAAACTAAAAGCTTTTGTTTTGTCTATGTTTCTTTAAGAATACTTTTCTTTGTATTTTGTAAAAGGTTAACCGGATTTTCGTGGTAAAAACCTGTTTTAATAAACACCTATTTATCAGTGATTAGGGCCGGTTTTCTGTTACGGACGCAGAACGGTTTTGGATAAATCTTGTTAAAACCGGTTTAAAGCTATCGATACAACCAGTCTAAAACGGTTTTAAAGAAACCGCAGTGTTCATTAAAACCGGTTGCGGGTTATCAATAGAACCTGTTTGTGGTTAAGCCCGTAAGACGCTTTTAATAATAAAAAAAGTTGGTTATCCTAAACCGTTTTACGAACTTAACCAGAAACGGTTTTTTTTAACTTTAAACCAACACTATGTTAATTAAAATTTTTTATATATTTCTAAACAATTTTTTTTCATTTAAATTTTAAAATTTTAACGCTTTAGATCCAGGATCCTATAATTTATTTTAAAGGGTTCTAAATTTTTAGAATTTTTTAATTTATTGCAAAGACAAAATTGTTACAAAATTCTTGAAAAATAATATTTTAAAGAATTAAATTTTATTAAAATTTCGTCTTTTAAGACTTCATTTTCAAAAATTTTATAATGAAATATTGTTTAGATAAATTTGACTGATTTTAACAATTTTAATAATACAATTTTTTATAAAATTTTAGTTTTTAATAATTCTTATAAAATTTTGTAAAAATAAAATTTAAAAATTAAAATTTTATATAATTTTATCACTTACAATACTAATAATCTGTAAAATTTATCAACTTGAATTTTTAACTAAACAATATTTTGTATAAAATGTTTTAATTTATTATCAAGGTAGAATGATCTTATAAAATATTTGAAAAATGAAATTTTACAAACAAAACCTTATAAAAAGTTTATTTTTAAAATAGGACTTATAAAAGTTTAAAATTTATATACAATTTTTGTAAAATTTAGTAACTTGCATTTATAACTAAACACCTTTTGTATAAGATTCTTTAAAATAATATAAAGTTACAAATATTCTTATAAAATTTTAAAAAAAAATTTTAAAAAATAAAAATTGTAATAAAATATTATCATTTAAAACAGTTGAAATAGGCAAATTTAGTAACGTGCATTTATAACTAAGCAATATTTGGTATAATACTTTAAAATATTATAAACTACAGAAATCTTATAATTTTTTAAAAATAAAATTTTAAAGAATTAAATTTTATAAAATTTTTAATTATTTTAAACATTTAAGTCGATAAAATTTAGTAACTTGCATTTGTACCTAAACAATTTTTGTACTTTAAATATTATAAACTACAAAATTCTTATAAAATTCTTTAGAAATAATTATTTAAAACAATTAAGTCGAGGAAATTTAATAACCTGCATTTGTACCTAAACAATTTAAAATATTATAAACTACAAAATTCTCAAAAAATAAAATTTAAATAAAGTTCAAAAAATTTTGTTGTTAAAAATAGTTGAAATGGACCAAATTGAATAACTTGCATTTACAACAAAACAATTTTCATAGACGACGTTTTAAAAAATTGTAAAAATACAAAATTCTTATAAAATTTTTGTAAAATAAAATTTAAAAGATTGTATTATTTATAATAATTGAAATGGATCAGATTTAGTAACTTGCCATTGTAACTAAATAGTTTTTGTAGAAGAGTTTTAAGATTTTTTAAAAAAACTATAAAACTTATATTTAAAATAATTGAAAAGAGTCAATTCAAAAGAGTTAAAATATTGTAAAAATACAAAATTCTTAGAAAAATTTTATAAAATAAACTTTTAAAAAGTGTTTAAAACTCTATTTTTTAAAATAGTCGAAATGGATCACATGTGCTAACTTGCATTTATAACTTAACATATTTTGTAAAAGGCGTTTTGGAATATTATAAAGATACAAAATTCTCATAAAATTTTTGTAAAATAAAATTAAAATAAAAGTTCTATAAAACTGTAATATTTAGAATAGTAGAAATGGATCAAATTAGTAACTTGCATTTATAGCTAAAGTTTTTGTAGAAGACGTTTTAAAATATTGTAAAGATACAAAATTCTTATAAAATTTTTGTAAAATAAAATTTTAAAAAGTTTTATAAAACTGTATTATTTAAAATAGTCGAAATGGTTCACATTTACTAACTTGCATTTATAACTTAACATATTTTGTAAAGAGCGTTTTGGAATATTATAAAGATACAAAATTCTTACAAAATTTTTGTAAAATAAAATTTCAAGAAAAAGTTTTATAAAAATGTATTGTTTAAAATAATTGAAGTGGATCAAATTAGTAACTTGCATTTATAACTTTTTTTTGTAAAAGATGTTTTAAAATATTATAAAGAACAATATTTCTTATAAAATTTTTGTAAAATAAAATTTAAAAAAAGTTTTATAAAACTTTAATATTAAAATAGTTGAAGTGGATCAAATGAGTAACTTAAATTTATAACTAAATTTTTTTGTAGAAGACGTTTCAAAATATTGTAAAGATACAAAATTCTTATAAAATTTTTGTAAAATAAAATTTTAAAAAGTTTTATTAAACTGTATTATTTAGAAGTCGAAATGGATCACATTTACTAACTTGCATTTATAACTTAACATTTTTTGTAAAAGACGTTTTGGAATATTATAAAGATACATAATTCTTATAAAAATTTTATAAAATCAAATTTAAAAAAAAAGTTTTATAAAACTTTAGTATTAAAATAGTCGAAGTGGATCAAATTAGTAACTTGAATCTATAACTAAATTTTTTGTAGAAGATATTTTAAAATATTGTAAAGGTACAAAATTCTTATAAAATTTTTGTAAAATAAAATTTAAAAAGAAGTTTTATAAAACTGTGTTATTTAAAATAGTCGAAAAGAATCACATTCACTAACTTGCATTTGTAACTTAACATTTTTTTGTAAAAGACGTTTTGGAATATTATAAAGATAAAAAATTCTGACGAAATTTTGTAAAATAAAATTTTTTTGTCAAAGCCGTTTTAAAATAATGTGAAGATACAAAATTCTTACAAAATCTTTGTAAAATAAAATTTAAAAAGAAGTCTTATAAAACTGTATTATTTAAAATAGTCGAAATCGATAACATCTACTAACTTGCACATATAATTTAACATTTTTGTTAAAGGCGTTTTGAAATATTATAAAAATGCAAAATTCTTGTGAAATAAAATTTCAAAAAAAATTTCTCTAAAACTGTATTATTTAAAATAGTTTTAGTGGAATAAATTAGTAACTTGCATTTATAACTAAATTTGTTTGTAGAAGGCGTTTTAAAATATTGTAAATATACAAAATTCATACAAAATTGTGTAAAATAAAATTTCAAAAAAAGTTCTGTAAAACTGTATTATTTCAAATATTCGAAACGGATCACATTTAGTGACTTGAATTTATAACTTAACATTTTTTGTAAAAGACGTTTTGGAATATCATAAAGATACAAAATTCTTATAAAATTTTTGTAAAATAAAATTTAAAAAGAAGTTTCATAAAACTGTGCTATTTAAAATAGTCGAAAAGGATCACATTTACTAACTTGTATTTATAACTTAACATATTTTGTAAAATATGTTTTGAAGTTTTCTAAAATAAAATTTTTTTGTAGAGGACGTTTTGTAATATTGTACAGATACAAAATTCTTACAAAATTTTGTAAAACAAAATTTCAAAAAAAAGTTCTATAAAACTGTATTATTTAAAATATTCCAAATGGATCACATTTACTGACTTGAAATTATAACTTAACACTTTTTGTAAAAGACGTTTTGGAATATTATAAAGATACAAAATTCTTACAAAGTTTTTGTAAAATAAATTTTTTTTGTAGGAGACGTTTTAAAATATTCTAAAAGTACAAAATTCTAATAAAATTTTTATAAAATAAATTTTTTTGTAGAAGACGTTTTAAAATATTGTATATATACAAAATTCTTACAAAATTTTTGTAAAATAACATTTTTTGTAGAAGCCGTTTTTAAAATATTATAAAGATACAAAATTGTTATAAATTTTTTGTAAAATAATGTTTTTGTAGAAGAAGTTTTAATATATTGTAAAGATACAAAACTCTTATAAAATTTTTGTAAAATCCTCCTCCTCCTCCTTAGGTCTTCAGTCCTAGAACTGGTTAGACGCGTACCATCATTGTTCCTTATTCTGAACTAACCTATAGATTTCCCTGAAATATGCACAGTTTGCATCTATAACTGTCTGATCTAGGTCTACATCTACCTCTTTTTTCCTATCTCTGCTTGTAATATATCACATACTATTCCCCAAAAATGCCTTAGAACGTATTCCGCCCTACTATTTCTCTTTTTCCCCAGATAACTTTGTTCCCCTACTATTTCTGTAATTTATTTGTTATTATCTTTGTCTGTCCATGCTATCGTCCTCATACATCTGGAGCATTTCAAAAGACTGCTACCGTTTTTCTGTCTGCATTTCAGCCTGTCCGTATTTCATAGGCATACTGTGCTGTGCTCCACACATATGCTTTCAACAATTTTCTTCTTGTTCTATGTTTGTTGTCTTTCCTCATAGGCGATGTTCTTTCTTGTTAGATGCAGTTCGATCACCTTCTATTGTTTTACAGTTATATGCCCTATTTCTCCGACCTTCAATGGTTGTGAAGGGAGGTAAGCAGTCTGTGGCTGCCAAGTTCTCCCAACACTTAACCATTTGGCGATTTAATATATTTTCCAATTTATCTTTTCGCACAGTTAACATTAGCTGCAGGTATTTCGCAGCCATTAGGTTTTCCGTCTCAAAACTGTTTGGACACGTACCTGCACTTATTTATATTCTGAGCTAGCCTACATAGTTCCCTGAAATTCTCACACAGCATGTGTATTCAGGTTAATCTTCTTTGGGAATTAAACCACTCATAGTTTTTAAAATCAACTTTATTTACGTTTCGATCCATGAACTAGGATCGTCGTCAAAATTATAATAAAAACTTCAAGTTTGGCATTTATGACATAAATTGAAGGTGACTTTGATTTATTGATGTTTGAAATATTTGGTTTGAGTATACTAAGCAAAAATTTTTAAAGTTTAACAGAATGATTGCCTTCAATTTGTGTTGCGACCTGGGATCGGCTTTCTTTAGGTAGCCAATACGCTTAACGTGAAATCAGCTGATTAATTTTTATTGGTGAATTTCATATAAATTCAATAACTTGGAATTGGAAAACATTTTTTAACATGTTTCTATTTATACAATTGAGAGGATGGTTATTAAAGAAGTGTGCGATTGCATTATTGAAAGGCTTAAGTAGTTTTTTTTTTACATTTATTTTGAGGGGGAAAATTCATTATGATTTAAGTTACCTCTTTGGTAGATTTTAACATAGTTCTGAGGCGACTCTATGGCGGGTTTACACTTGTCAGATACCAATGTTGTTCTATGAAGATTGTATATGGATCTGAGGCGACCCTATGGCGGGTTTACACTTGTCAGATACCAATACTGTTCAACGGAGATTGTATATGGTTTTGAGGTAACCTTTGTTATTCCACTACTCTGGTGATAGTGTATATGGTCGGTAAAAAGTTAACAAAGTATTACCCTTTAGATGGTGAAACATTTATATGGTGATAGATAGTTCTTAAAAGCCGGTAATACAGTTACCAAAGTTCATAAGATACATCGCGCAAGCGCAATGAATAAGGCGAGTGACGCCTCTAGCGGAGGAAAGCGCAAACCTTTTACAGATTTGGGCGCGGCCATCCACCATGACGTCACCGATACAAAAGGTATATTACGCAATAATCAGAAATATGAAAATTAAACAGTGAAAGATAGAATCGAATAATTTTAACAAACAAATTACTCACCCCGGAAATCCGACTTTCCCCAGGTACGCCTATCATCCTTCCGGGTCGATAATGAAGGTATTGCTCCGGGCTTCGGTGGTGTTAGCTGAGCATGGACATCAGGTCGTGGGCTGCTCCTAGGGTCGTATCAGTCCTAAATGTAGTGGAACGACAGGAATAGGTTAATTAGGGAAAGACAAACAAAGATAAGCAAGACAAGGGAATCTACATAGTAAGATAAGATATGATACCCGGCACGACTACTTCACTTGAAGATCAAAAGAAAACAGCCACGATTTAGAGCGTCACGGAAACACTTCTCCCCACTCTTTGTCTAGTATTGCTCTACCACTCTAGGGTTGTACGATCTGCGCGAACTCACTACTATGACGTACGGAAGTACACGCTTAGTCTATTTAAAATTCCCGCGCACCGCGTATTTGAATTTATGCCGCGAAACTTCCATACATAAAAACTTAACCTAAAAACACTGTTTAAGTGCAATGGCACGTAACACCTTATTGTGGATTTATACTTGTCAGATACCAATGCTGTTTTACAAGGATTGTTAATATGCTTATTTTTATGTAATTAGTTACTTTATGTATAAATAGAAATCATGTATGTAGGCTGTATTTCATGTTAATATTGCAAGGAAAACCCAGGAAAAACTTGCAATGCTACCTAGATATTGTGGGCATTTGATTTTCATTTGTTATTTCTTTTGTTATTTCTTTTAGTAATGGAATCCATTATTTACTGAAAGTCACGGATTCGTTTGCAATGCAGTTATTTTTATGTAGGGTTATATAGACAACTTCTTTGATTTTGTGTTTTTGGTGGTTTTCTTCTTTTTCTTCTTTTCAGGAAGTATGTGTATTCAGCTCGTTCCCTTTCTATTGTTTTCTAATTTTTGTTACGTGCCATTGCCACTTAAACATTGTTTTAGGTTAGTTTTTGGTGTACGGAAGTTTCGCGGCATATTTTCAAATACGCGGTGCGCGGGAATTTTTTTAATGGACTAGGCGGTACTTCCGTACGTCAGAGTAGTGCATTCGCGCAGTGTGCTTATCCCTAGAGGGGTAGAGCAATACTAGACAAAGGGTGGGGAGAAGTGTTTCCGTGACGCTCTAAATCGCGGCCTTTTGCCGGTGAACTTTCAAGGTGTGTGCTCGGTCAGGTATCGTAGTGTGCCTTATCTCTAGTATGTAGATTTCCTTTGTTAATTATCTTTTGTTGTCGACCTCTACCTTGTTCCTCATTCCGATCCCTACATATTAGATAGATAAATTTGCAGCCACCTCGAGGCAAACCGGAATCCACGACCCCGAGACAAATTGGATGTCCAAGCTCAGCCGACAGCCCCGGAGCAGAGGCCTACAGTAGCGCGACTTCCTGCCGGATGCCGGATTCCTTATGTAAGTAATAACGTATTACCTTTTGTTTTTAATTCTGTATTATTTATTGCCTTAATTTTGTGTACATTTTCCGGTTATGGCGCAATATAAATTATTGGTGACGTCATGGTAGAGATCGCGCCAAATCTGTAAAAGGTTCGCGCTTTCCTCCGCCAGGGCGTTGCATTGCTTTTTATCCATTGCGCTCGCGCGATGTATCTTATGAACTTTAGAAACTGTTTTACCGACCATATAAACTTTCACCAATAAAAGTGTAATAAGAATGGCGCCCAACGTGGGGCTCGAATTCTTATTACACTTTTATTGGTGAAAGTTTATATGGTCGGTAAAACAGTTTCTAAAGTTCATAAGATACATCGCGCGAGCGCAATGGATAAAAAGCAATGCAACGCCCTGGCGGAGGAAAGCGCGAACCTTTTACAGATTTGGCGCGATCTCTACCATGACGTCACCAATAATTTATATTGCGCCATAACCGGAAAATGTACACAAAATTAAGGCAATAAATAATACAGAATTAAAAACAAAAGGTAATACGTTATTACTTACATAAGGAATCCGGCATCCGGCAGGAAGTCGCGCTACTGTAGGCCTCTGCTCCGGGGCTGTCGGCTGAGCTTGGACATCCAATTTGTCTCGGGGTCGTGGATTCCGGTTTGCCTCGAGGTGGCTGCAAATTTATCTATCTAATATGTAGGGATCGGAATGAGGAACAAGGTAGAGGTCGACAACAAAAGATAATTAACAAAGGAAATCTACATACTAGAGATAAGGCACACTACGATACCTGACCGACCACACACCTTGAAAGTTCACCGGCAAAAAGGCCGCGATTTAGAGCGTCACGGAAACACTTCTCCCACCCTTTGTCTAGTATTGCTCTACCCCTCTAGGGATAAACACACTGCGCAAATGCACTACTCTGACGTACGGAAGTACCGCCTAGTCCATTAAAAAAATTCCCGCGCATCGCGTATCTGAAAATATGCCGCGAAACTTCCGTATACCAAAAACTAACCTAAAACAATGTTTAAGTGGCAATGGCACGTAACATTTTATACCCTATTTTACCGAGATTCAGTGAAGGAGGTTAAGCAACCTGTGGCTACCAAGATCCCCCAACACTTAGACATTTGCCGAAATAATGGTTTTCCAGTAAATCCTTTCACACACTTAACATTATTCGAGAATATTGCCCAACCAATTCTTGTAGTTACTTATAATAAATGTAGAACCGCCACTGAAATTAGCAAACGCCGCTTTACGACGCTGCCCTTTATAGTGACGGGTGCAAGAATATAAGAAGCTACCCGCTTCAAACACCCTTGCGCAGGAACACTTTATGTTTATCAAAAGTAATACTCAACTTGTATTAAACTGTGCAATTTACTGGCATAAAATATAACTTTTTTGGACGAGACATAAAAATCACTCTTGACATATATGTAACAACACATAATAATCAATCGCCTACTACTTAAGTTTAAATACATATGATGCGCGGTTGCAACAATAATCATAATCATTATGTTTAAGCACAGTTATCTTTTCGTCGTTAGTTTATCCATCTTGGGATTGGTTGGATGCGTACCTCCATTGATTTCTATTCTGGGCTAGCCTACACATCTCCCTGAAACCTCTACAGCCTACATCTTTTACTATCTGTGTGCAGTAGTCTAATCTAGGTCTGCCTCTTCTTCTCTTTTTTCCTATCTCTGCTTCTAAAATATTCCGCACTATTCCCTCATCCCGTAGTATGTGGCCTATCCTCCTCTCTCCTATTTTTTACCGTTTTCCACATATTTCTTTCTTCCCCTACCATTTTTAGTACCTCTTCGTTCTTAACTTTGTCTGTCCATGATATCTTCATCATACGCCTGTAACACCACATTTTAAAGGCTTCTACCTTTTTCTTGTCCGCTTCTCCTACTGTCCAGGCTTCACAGCCGTACAGTTCTGTGCTCCACACATATGTTTTAAGCAATCTTTTCCTTGTTTTTATGTGTGTAGTCTTTGAGCACAATAGTTGCTTTTTCTTGTTAAATGTAGCACGACCTTGTGCTAATCTTTGTTTTATATCTTTTGTGATTTTCGCATCTTGCGTTATTTGGCTTCCTAGGTAGCAGAAATCCTTAACCTCTTGTAAGTTCGTGTTAAATACTTGTATTCTTGTTTTTGATTTATTTTCCCCACCTTTGCAAACTAGAACTTTAGTTTTAGTTTTGTTAATTTTCATACCGTATCTCGCTGTTAGAACCGTTTCCATTTCATTAAGAGCCGCTTCTAACTCTACCTTGCTAGACGCTAATACCGCTATATCATCTGCAAATCTAAGCATATCATTTTTTTGTCCCTGCATAGTAATTCCAAATGTCTTTCTGCATTTGACAGTATTCATTGCCTCTTCTATGTACAAGTTAAAAATCAATGGGGATAGGGCACATCCCTGTCTCACCCCTTTCCTAATGTTTACTTCTCTACGTTCCTGCTCTAATTATATTACTGCTGTTTGCTCTTTGTATAAGCTATGTACTATTCGTCTATCCCTATAACTCATTCCAATGTTTTTGAGTATTTCAAACATTTTTTTCCAATTTACATTGTCGAATGCTTTTTCCAGATCTACAAACCCTATATACATGCTTTCCCTTTTCTATTGTTTTCTCCATTATCACTCTCAGAGCTAAAATAGCCTCCCGTGTTCCCCTGTTTCGCCTAAACCCAAATTGGTCTTCTCCTAGTATTTCTTCAGCTCGTTTTCCATTTGTCTTTGCACAATTCTAGTTAATATTTTTGACACGTGTGCTGTCAAACTTATTGTTCGAAAATTTTCACATCTATCCGCGCCTTTCTTTTTTGGTATAGTTACTATGATGCTACGTTTGAAATCTTTGGGTATCTCGCCTGTCTCATACATATAGCTTACAAGTTGGAAGAGACGTTCTGTTACTGCTTGTCCAGCGGCTTTTAGAGTTTCTGCTTGCACCTTATCTGTACCCGGCGCCTTACCATTTTTCAGACTCTTTAATGCTAATTCAAACTCGTCTCGA
Source organism: Platerodrilus igneus (assembly GCA_036346225.1). Taxonomy (NCBI): domain Eukaryota; kingdom Metazoa; phylum Arthropoda; class Insecta; order Coleoptera; family Lycidae; genus Platerodrilus; species Platerodrilus igneus. Next base: position 2,802,071 of record JARFIW010000549.1, on the reverse strand, counting down.
AGTATAGGATATCTCAAGTCATCATTTTCAATGTCTGATTCATTTTCTAATGCAGTTAGTTCTTCTCCTGCATATAAATTCCCTATATATTCTTGCCATCTACTCACTTTCTCTACGTTTTCTATAATGACATTTCCTTGGGCGTCCCTTATATTTTTGCTATACGGTTTTATATCCTTAAAATTCATTCTAATTAATTTGTATACTTCGTCTGTCTTTCCTATTTCCATCTTAGTTTGTACTTCTTTGCACTTTTCATCAATCCATTGTTCTTTAGCTTTCCTGCATTTTCGAATAATTTCCCATTTTATGGCTTTGTATCTGTTTTCCTGTTTCGTCTGATTTATTTTTGTATTTTCGTCTTTCTTCTATTAATTTCACGATATTCTTTGTTATCCATGGTTTCTTATTTTCTTTTTGTGTATACCCCAAAATATCTCTGGCCGCCATGCCTAGGCTGGATTTAATGTTATTCCATTCTGTTTCTACTTCCTTAGTTTCAGATATTTTCCCGATATCATTCAGCAATTCATTTGACTTTTTTTCGAATCTTACTTGAATATCTTTGTCTTTTAGTTTCTCTAAGTCCAAGTGCCTTTTCCGTTCCTCTTTTTCAGATTTTTAAATTTAAGTGCGGCCTTCATAATTACGATGTTGTGGTCAGTGCCTATATCTGCTTCTGGGTAGCTTCTACTGTCTTTTACTTGATTCCTAAACCGTTGTCTAACAAGAATGTAATCTATTTGATATCGTCCTATATCTCCTGGCATCTTCCACGTATATCGTCTTCTAGCATGAGGTTGAAATAATATGTTTGTTATGATTAAATTGTTCTTGTCGCAAAATTCTACCAGCCTATTTCCCCTGTCGTTTCTCGTGCCTAAACCAAATAAACCTACTACCGCTCCTTCCCTACCCTCACCTACCACATTATTAAAATCCCTCGTAATTATTAAATTTTATGTCCTTTTACGTATCTTAATATGTCTTCGATATCTTTGTAGATGGCTTCTACCTCTTCGTCACTGTAGCTAGAGGTGGGCATGTATACTTGTATGATTACTGTGTTTACCGGTTTAGATTCTAATCTAACCATGTGTACTCTTTCGTTCTTTTGTAAGTAATTTTCTACACAGTATCCTATCTTTTTCCGCATAACTATCCCCACACCCAAATTTCCTTCTTCTGCTCCTGTATGAATTACCCTGAAGTCTCCACTCCAAAAATCCCCCGCCTCTGGCCACCGAACTTCGCTGATCCCTACTATATCTAGTGATAACCTATTCATTTCGATTTTTAGGTTCTCTAGCTTACCTACTTGCTTCATACTTCTAACATTCCACGCTCCGACTCGCAGAATGTTCCCGACTCTTATTTTTAACTTTCCGATCGCATCCTCCGAAGTAGTCCCCTCCCGGAGATCCGAATGGGGGACTATCTTAACTCCGGAATCTTTTACCCCAGAGAATGCCATCATTTTATTATAATTTAGGTACGCTGTGTACTTGGGAGGTAATGTGGTGGTTTCCCGTTGCCTTCCACATTGGGGTAGTGTGTCTTAGACTGCCATACCGACCCCTATGGTCTCTGCCAATCTATGTACCGAAAGAGCCGCTGCCCTCTTTCGGGGACCTGTCTTAGTCTGGTTCCTCACTAACGACCCTACTACTTTGGTTGGACCTGTAGTTTGGCTCTTTAGCTCATTAGAACACGCAAGCCATTTCACCTGTTCTAGTAATTTAGCAAGGTGCAGGTCCATTCGAAATGGAAATAAATGGAAATAAATTGTAAAATAAAATTTTAAAAAGTTTTATAAAACTGTATTATTTAAAAGTCGAAATGGATCACATTTACTAACTTGCATTTATAACTTAACATATTTTGTAAAAAACATTTTGGAATATTATAAAGATACAAAGTTCTTACATAATTTTTCTAAAATAGAGTTTTTTTATAGAAGACGTTTTAGAATACTGTACAGATACAAAATTCTTACAAAATTTCGTAGAATAATATTTCCAAAAAATTCTATAGAACTGTATTGTTTAAAATATTCGAAATGGATCACATTTACTGACTTGAATTTATAACTTAACACTTTCTGTAAAAGACGTCTTGGAATATTATAGAGATACAAAATTCTTACAATATCTTTGTAAAATAAAATTTTTGTGTTGAGGACGTTTTAAAATATTGTAAAGATACAAAATTCTTATAAAATTTTTGTAAAATAAAATTTAAAAAAAAGTCTTATAAAACTGTATTATTTAAAATATTATTTAAAATAGTGGAAGTGGATCACAATTACTAACTTGCATTTATAACTTAACATATTTTGTAAAAGACGTTTTGGAATATTATAAAGATACAACATTCTTAGAAACTTTTTGTAAAATAAAATTTTTTTGTAGAGTACGTTTTAAAATATTCTAAAGATACAAAATTCTTATAAAATTTTTGTAAAATAAAATTTAAAAAGAGGTTTTATAAAACTGTATTATTTAAAACAGTCGAAATGGATCGAATTAGTAACTTGCATTTATAACTAAACATTTTTTGTAGAAGACTTTTTAAAATATTATGAAGATACAAAATTCTTACAAAATTTTTGTAAAATAAAATTTAAGAAAATTTTTTTATGAAACTGTATTATTTACAATAGTCGGAATGGATCACATTTTAACTTGCATTTATAACTGAACATTTTTTGTAAAAGACGTTTTGGAATATTATAAAGATACAAAACTCTTACAAAAGTTTTGTAAAATAAAATTTCAAAATAAAAGTTTTATAGAACTGTATTATTTAAAGTAGTTGAAATGGATCAAAGCAGGAACTTGCATTTATAACAATTGTTTTTTTGTAGAAGTCGTTTTAAAATATCGTAAAGATACAAAATTCTTATAAAATTTTTGTCAAATAAAATTCAAAAAGAAGCTTTATAAAGCTTTAATATTAAAATAGTTGAAATGGATCAAATTAATAACTTGCATTTATAACTAAATTTTTTGTAGAAGACATTTTAAAAAATTGTAATGATACAAAGTTCTTATAAAATTTTTGTAAAATAAAATTTAAAAAGATGCTCTATAAATCTGTATTATTTAAAATAGTGGAAGTGGATCACAATTACTAACTTGCATTTATAACTTAACATATTTTGTAAAAGACGTTTTGTAATATTATAAAGATACAAAATTCTTAGAAACTTTTTGTAAAATAAATTTTTTTTGTAGAATACGTTTTAAAATATTCTAAAGATACAAAATTCTTATAAAATTTTTGTAAAATAAAATTTAGAAAGAGGTTTTATAAAACTGTATTATTTAAAACAGTCGAAATGGATCAAATTAGTAACTTGCATTTATAACTAAACATTTTTTGTAGAAGACTTTTTAAAATACTATGAAGATACAAAATTCTTACAAAATTTTTGTAAATTAAAATTTAAGAAAAAAATTTTATGAAACTGTATTATTTACAATAGTCGGAATGGATCACATTTTAACTTGCATTTATCACTGAACATTTTTTGTAAAAGACGTTTTGGAATATTAAAAAGATACACAATTCTTACAAAATTTTTGTAAAATAATTTTTTTTGTAGAAGACGTTTTAAAATATTGTAGACACAAAATTCTTAAAAAATTTTTGTAAAATAATTTTTTTGTTGAAGACGTTTTAAAATATTGTAAAGATACAAAATTCTTACAAAATTTTTGTAAAATAAAAATTTTTTGTAGATGACTTAAAATATTGTAAAAATACAAAATCCTTCGAAAATTTTTGTAAAGTAAATTTTTTTGTAGAAGACGTTTTAAAATATCTTAGAGTCAAAGTTCTTTTTGTAAAATAAAATTTTAAAAAAAGTTTAAAAAAATTGTATTATTTGAAATAGTCGGAATGGATCAGATTTGGTAACTTGCATTTATAACTAAACATTTTTTGTAGAAGACTCTTTAAAATATTGTAAAGATACTAAATTCTTATAAAATTTTTTTAATGAAATTAAAAAAAGGTCTTAAAAACTGTATTATTTAAAGTAGTCGAAATAGATCACATTTGCTAACTTGCATTTATAACTTAACATATTTTGTAAAAGACGTTTTAGAATATTATAAAGATACATAATTCTTACAAAATTTTTGTATACTAAATTTTTTTGTAGAAGACGTTCTAAAGTATTGTAGATACAAAATTCTTAAAAAATTTTTGTAAAATAATTTTTTTTGTAGAAGACGTTTTAAAATATTGTAAACATACAAAATTCTTACAAAATTTTTGTAAAATAAAAATTTTTTGTAGATAACTTAAAATATTATAAAAATACAAAATCCTTCGAAAATTTTTGTAAAATAAATTTTTTTGTAGAAGACGTTTTAAAATATCTTAGAGTCAAAGTTCTTTTTGTAAAATAAAATTTTAAAAAAAGTTTTAAAAAATTGTATTATTTGAAATAGTCGAAATGGATCAGATTTGGTAACTTGCATTTATAACTGAACATTTTTTGTAGAAGACGTTTTAGAATATTATAACGATACATAATTCTTACAAAATTTTTGTATACTAAATTTTTTTGTAGAAAACGTTCTAAAATATTGTAGATACAAAATTCTTAAAAATTTTTTGTAAAATTTTTTTTTTGTAGACGTTTAAAAAAATTGTAAAAATACAAAATTTTACAAAATTTTTGTAAAATAAATTTTTTTGTAGAATACTTAAAATATTGTAAAGATACAAAATCCTTCGAAATTTTTTGTAAAATAAATTTTTTTGTTGAAGACGTTTTAAAATATTGTAGAGATACAAAATTCTTAAAAAAAATTTGTAAAATAGTTTTTTTGTAGAAGACGTTTTAAAATATTGTAAAGATACAAAATTCTTACAAAATTTTTGTAAAATAAAATTTTAAAAAAGTTTTAAAAAATTGTATTATTTGAAATAGTCGAAATGGATCAGATTTAGTAACTTGCATTTATAACTAAACATTTTTTGTAGAAGACTCTTTAAAATATTGTAAAGATACTAAATTCTTATAAAAATTTTTTAATGAAATTAAAAAAATGTCTTAAAAACTGTATTATTTAAAGTAGTCGAAATAGATCACATTTGCTAACTTGCATTTATAACTTAACATATTTTGTAAAAGACGTTTTAGAATATTATAAAGATATACAATTCTTACAAAATTTTGTAAAATAAATTTTTTTGCAGAAGACGTTCTAAAATATTGTAGAGATACAAAATTCTTAAAAAAATTTTGTAAAATAATTTTTTTTGTAGAAGACGTTTTAAAATATTGTAAAGATACAAAAATTTTACAAAATTTTTGTAAAATAAAATTTTTTGTAGAAGACTTAAAATATTGTAAAGATACAAAATCCTTCGAAAATTTTTGTAAAATAAATTTTTTGTAGAAGTTTTAAAATATTGTAGATACAAAATTCTTATAAAAGTTTTGTAAAATAGGTTTAAGAGACAAGTACTACAAAATTGTATTATTTAAAGTAGTTAAAATAACTAAACATTTTTTGTAGAAGACTTTTTAAAATATTATAAAGATACAAAATTCTTATAAGTTTTTAATGAAATAAAATCGTAAGGATAAAACTTATATAAAAGTTGTAAAAATTGTATTATAAAAGGTTAGAAATTTTAAAATATTTTTTATTCCAGAGGAAATATAAAAATGCCCTGTTTCTCCAGCTTATACCCCATGCAATACGATCGAAAACAAAGGGTCTATGGCCCCCATAGGTTCCTTGCTGAATTCTACTCCGAAAAAAACTTCCAAGACTTCGAGGTCTTCATCAACAACATCCCAAATACAATACTGGATTGCGACCTTCTCGCCGTTCTCAACGGTTTCGGAGTGGTTTTCAAGCTGAGATGTTTAACAAACAAGTACGGCTTACATCTCAATTACGCATTTGTCATGTACACCTCTCTCGAAGACGCTGATAACTCCATTCGTGGACTAAACAATTTGGAAATAGTACACAATTGGATATTGACGGCTAGACGGTCGATAAACAATCGTCGCCTGTACATCACCGGACTTCCGAAAGAGGTAGACGCCGCTTGTATTCAAAACGAGTTTGAAAGATACACGCGAGGGATCATCTCCGTCTATGCCCAACCCGATAAAAATGCAGGCAACCGCGGCTACGCGTTTATTGAATTTGAGACACACGGAGCTGCTGCTACTGCTAGAAAGTTTTTCAGGCAGAACTATTTTGTGTGGAATACTATAATTCAAGCTGATTGGGCTGACCCAATACCGGTGATGGGACACGAGTTGCTTCAGAAGGTAAGACTTTTTATGATACATTTAGACCACATATACCCTGCCCTCGTTACTATTGTTATAAGTATTTAAATATTATTTTAGAATAGTGTGGAAGGGTGAGGATTTGAACCGCTTGCTTAGGGATGAGGGCTCGAAATCACTAAGCCAACGGTTATTTTATATTTAGGCCACATGCGCCCTACCGTAAATATTAATCATCTACGAGAAATTTGACGCTTTTAATTTTTTTTTAGACTAAGAAGCTGTTTGTGGGAAATATTCCCGAATACCTTACAAATAACGACATGTGGATTGTTTTTGGAAAGTATGTAGATGTAGCGACTGTTAATAAAATCTACAAGACTAAACGATTTGGATTTATACACTTTATAACGCACGAATTTGCGGCAGTCGGCTTGGAAAAATTAAAAGGTAAGTGATTGTAACCTAACTGTTTTCAAAAGTGTCTTGCGATACTCACATACACATACGCGTATGCAACACGCGCATACGCATGCGCATGATCATAGAAGCAGTGCGTACGTTGTGCGAATTTAGTATTATAGTCGAACAATCTTCGTAGAGCATGGAAGACAGTAAAACAATGCCTTAACAAACATGCGCGTACGGACACACGCACAATACACATGTACATGCGCGTACGTGTATGCAAACGTGTACGCAGCCGATAATCAACAATCGATAATTATTATCTATGACCAATTGTCGATTTTCAACTGTATGTTGTTGATTATCACTAATCGATAGTCTATTATTACTTATCCATGATGGGTTATCGATCCTGATCATCGATGCAGGCCATTGACTATCGCTCATCGACCGTTGATCATCGATCAACGTGCGTCGGTCACACGTTGTTGATTAGCGGTGACCGATAAGCGATTGTCCATGAGAGCTTATCGATCAGCGATAATCGATTATTAATGATTGATGAACGATCGTCGATCATTGCTCATTGACGATTGTTTATTGATCATTGGATATTGCTTATTGATTATTGATTATTAAAAATTGAACGTTGATTGTTGAACATTTAGCATAACTCATCGATGTATGTCATCCATTAATCGTTACTGGCTGCTCGCTGATCCATGATTAATGAGCACTTATCATTAACATTGATCAGTGGTCGTGGATAGTATAACATTGAAAATCGACCATTGGTTATTAACTGCTGGTTATTTAACAATCAATTACTGTTGTTCTAATCGTTAGCGTTTATCGTTTATCGTTCACCGCCCGTCAATTATCATTTGCTGTATATAATTTATTATTGATCTGTAGTGATCAATCATCGACTATCGGTCGGTACTCATTGACCGTTGATCAAGGGTAGCGGATTTTTGATCGTCACTCGCTGTCAATCGTTTGTCGTTGGTCATTGGTTTTAGATCGTTGAGGATTTGTTGGTTGTAAACAGTTGAGGAAATACAAGCACGAACACATTCGCTTGTACACACAGACGCACGCTTGCGTATATAAACAAACACAGGCGTTCATACACACAGACGTATACGCACACACGTACAGAAACGTGTATTTGTGCACACGTGTATACAAACATACACAATCGATAATCGTTGATCGATTATTATTAATCTATAGCAATAGTTGATACTGGCAACTGGTTGAACGATTATCGATTACAGATTGTCAGTTAATATCGCTTATCGGTCGTCTGTTATCACTTATATTGATTATCGATACAGGTCATTGATCGTTGCTCATCGATCGTTGGTTATCGGTCGTCGTTCAACGATAACCGATCATAGGTCATTAATAGTGGATTATTGTATACTGATCATTGATTAAGGGTTATCGATACGCGAGTGTCGATTAACGCTCACCGATCATTCATTATCATACAACGGCTGTCGATCGTAGATCGCCGATTATCGATCGGTGATCATTGACCATAGGTTATCAGTTACTAATTATTGAACATTGCACATCGATTGTTTTTATCAATAGTAATTGCTCATTCTTAATTGATCATTAGTCGTTGTTCATTGAATATTGATCGTTCGATTACTTGGTGATTGTTGGTCGTTGCACATTGATATTAGTCGCTGGTCATTGCCCGTTAAACATTGCTTACTGGTCACTGGTCGTTGATCTATGAGCGTCTGTCATCAGCATTGAGCATTGGTAGTATAACATTGATCATTAACCATTGAGCATGGTCATTAACTGCTGGCCATCGATCTTTGATAAGCTATCATTCATTATTCATCAGTTACTCGTGTCCTTTATCGTTAAGTATTTATTGTTTGTCATTCACCGCCTAATGATTATCGTTTTCTATTTATCATTTAAAAGCATTTATTATTATCATTTATTTTTATTTATTATCATTAATTATTATTTATTATCATTTATTTTTATTTATTATCATTAATTATTATTTATTATCATTTATTTTTACTTATTATCATTTATTATCAATTATTATCATTCGATATCATTCATTATCATTTATTATAATTTATTATCGTTTAGTATCGTTTATTATCGTTTGTTATCGTTTGTTATCATTTATTATCATTCATTATCATTCATTATCATCCATTATCATTTATTATAATTTATTATGATTTATTACCATTTATTATGATTTATTATCATTTATTATGATTTATTATCGTATAATATCATTTATTATCATTTATTATTATTTATTATCAATTATTATCATTTATTATCATTTATTATCATTTATTATCATTCATTATCATTCATTATCATGTATTATCATTTATTATCATTTATCATCATTTATTATCATTTATTATCATTTATTATCATTTATTATCATTTATTATCATTTATTATCATTTATTATCATTTATTATCATTTATTATCATTTATTATCGTTTATTATCGTTTATTATCGTTTATTATCGTTTATTATCGTTTATTATCGTTTATTATCGTTTATTATCGTTTATTATCATTTATTATCATTTATTATCATTTATTATCATTTATTATCATTTATTATCATTTATTATCATTTATTATCATTTATTATCATTTATTATCATTTATTATCATTTATTATCATTCATTATCATTCATTATCATTTATTATCATTTATTATCATTTATTATCATTTATCTATCATTTATCTATCATTTATCTATCATTTATCTATCATTTATTATCATTTATTATCATTTATTATCATTTATTATCATTTATTATCATTTATTATCATTTATTATCATTTATTATCATTCATTATCATTTATTATCATTTATTATCATTTCATTATCATTTACTATCATTTACTATCATTTACTATCATTTACTATCATTTATTATCATTTATTATCATTCATTATCATTCATTATCATTCATTATCATTTATTATCATTCATTATCATTCATTATCATTTCATTATCATTTCATTATCATTTATTATCATTTATTATCATTTATTATCATTTATTATCATTTATTATCATTATCATTTCTATCATTTATTATCATTTATCTATCATTCATTATCTATTTATTATCATTTATTATCATTTATTATCATTTATTATCATTTATTATCATTATTATCATTTATTATCATTTATTATCATTCATTATCATTCATTATCATTTATTATCATTCATTATCATTTCATTATCATTATTATCATATTATCATTCATTATCATTCATTATCATTCATTATCATTCATTATCATTCATTATCATTCATTATCATTCATTATCATTTATCGTCATTTATCGTCATTTATCGTCATTTATCGTCATTTATTATCATTTATTATCATTTATTATCATTTATTATCATTTATTATCATTTACTATCATTTACTATCATTTACTATCATTCATTATCTTTTATTATGATGTATTATAATTTCTTATCATTTATTATGATTTATTATGATTTATTTATGATATTATTATCATTCATTATCATTTATTATCATTTATTATCATTTTATTATCATCTTATCATCATTATCATTTATTATTCATTTTATCTCATTTATTCATTTATTATCATTTATCGTCATTTATTATCATTTCATTTATTCATTTATTATCATTTATTATCATTTATTATCATTTATTATCATTTACTATCATTTACTATCATTTACTATCATTCATTATCTTTTATTATGATGTTTTATAATTTCTTATCATTTATTATGATTTATTATGATTTATTATGATATATTATCATTTATTATCATTTATTATCATTCATTATCATTCATTATCATTCATTATCATTCATTATCATTCATTATCATTCATTATCATTCATTATCATTCATTATCATTCATTATCATTCATTATCATTCATTATCATTCATTATCATTCATTATCATTCATTATCATTCATTATCATTTATCGTCATTTATCGTCATTTATCGTCATTTATCGTCATTTATTATCATTTATTATCTTTTATTATCATTTATTATCATTTATTATCATTTACTATCATTTACTATCATTTACTATCATTCATTATCTTTTATTATGATGTATTATAATTTCTTATCATTTATTATGATTTATTATGATTTATTATGATATATTATCATTCATTATCATTTATTATCATTTATTATCATTTATTATCATTTATTATCATTTATTATCATTTATCGTCATTTATCGTCATTTATTATCATTTATTATCATTTATTATCATTTATTATCATTTATTATCATTTATTATCATTTATTATCATTTACTATCATTTACTATCATTTACTATCATTCATTATCTTTTATTATGATGTTTTATAATTTCTTATCATTTATTATGATTTATTATGATTTATTATGATATATTATCATTTATTATCATTTATTATCATTTATTATCGTTTATTATTGTTTATTATCATTCTTTATCATTCATTATCATTTATTATCATTTATTATCATTGATTATCATTTATTATCATTTATTGTCATTCATTATCATTTATTATTCTTTACTGTCATCTATTATCCTTTATTATCATTTATTATCATTGATTATCATTTATTATTGATCGTTGATCATTGGTCATTGCCCAATGACCATTGATCACTGGTCGCACATCGTTAATTGTGAGTCGATAACAACTGGCTGTCAATCGTTTGCCGTTGGTAATTGGTGTTAGATCGTTGAACGTTTATTAGTTGTCGCGTGCGTGCATGTTTTTTTGATATACACATAGATGCACACGTGCAACATGTACATGTACATGCATGTGCATGCAAACACGTATATAATGGATAATCGTCGATCGATTATTAATAATTTATATCGATGGTTCATAACTGGCAGTACGGTGAGCGATTATCGATTACAGATTGTCGGTTATCGATCATCTGTTATCACTTATCGATATTGATCGCTCATCGACCGTCGGTTATCGATCGTCGATCAACGATAGTCGATCATATGTTATTAATAGTGGATTATTGGGTACTGATCTTTGATTAAGGGTAATCGATACGCAAGTGTCGATTAGCACTCACCAATCATTCATCATCGTTCAATGACTGTCGATCGTAGATCGCCGATTATCGATCGGCGATCATTGATCATTAGCCATTATTTATTAATCATCGAACATTGCTCATTGATTATTCATCATTGGTCAGTGTTCATTCTTCATTGATCATTATTCATTGTTCGTTGAATATTGAACATTGATCGTTGGTCGTTGATCGTTGAACATTTAATATTGCTCATTAGTTGGTGCTCATTCGTCTCAATGACATTAATTGCTGATCGTTGAGGGCTGCTGATTGCTCGCTGATCATTGATCAATGAGTATTTACCATGAGCGTTGATCATTGATCATTAACCGTTGAACATTGCACCTTAACAGCTGGACATTGACCATTGTCTATTGTTCAGCTGTCATCTATTAATTACCTTTTGTCGTTAGTGTTTATAGTTTATTGCTTATCGTTATAGTTTATCGTTTATCGTTCATCATCCAGAATTTATCGTATGTTTTTTTTCCTTTATTACAGATTGTTGATCATTAATTTACTGTTGGTCCACCGTTGATCGCGAGTCGCGGACTGTTGACCGTTGGTCGATCACCATTGACAGTCAGTCGTTTGTCGTTGATTATTGGTCCTAAATCGTTGAGCGTTGGCTGTTTGTCGTCGATCGTTTGAAAAATAGCAACGCGAAGACATTTGCATGCGCCCACAATCGCACGCTTGCGTATACAAACGAATATGCGCGTGCACGTGCGCACATGTACATATTCGTATATACATATTTGCATACACACGTGCGCATAACATGTACACTCGTACACGTATACAGGCGTACGTGCACACAAACGAATGACATCTGTTACAATCTGTGAAAGATGATCGATTACAGATTGTCGCTTATTGATCGTCTTTTATTGCTTATCGATGATCGATCATCGATATTGATAATCGCTATAGGTCGTTGATCATCGACCATCGATCGTCAGTCAACGATCGTCGGTCATAGGAGGCTATCAATAATCAATTATCGGTTACTGATTACTGCTTAAGGATCATCAATACGCAATTGTCGATTATCGCTCGCCGATCGGTTATAGATGATTAATGATTGATCGTCGATTATCGATCATTTATCATTAGCCATTTCGTATTGATTAGTGGTTATTGATCATTCTTTATTGGTTATTGGTTATTGCTCATTGGTCGTTAACTATAGAACATTGACCATTGGTCGGTGATTATTGGTCCTTGTTCTAATATCATTAGTCGCGGAGCATTGTCCGCTGATCGTTGTAGGCTGCTTGTTGATCATTGAAGCTTAATTAATGAGCATTGATCATTGGTCATTAACCATTGATAATTGGGCGTTAATCATTGGCCTCCGATCAATAAGTAAATATTATTGGCTGCTGAACATTGATCATTGGGCATTGATCGTTGGAAATTGACCTTTGATCACTGACCATTGATCATCTATCATTCATAATTTATCAATTACCATTTATCGTTAGTTATAGTTTATCGTTTGTCGTTCATCGTTTATTGTGTTATCGCCTATTGTTTATTCCTTAGCGTTTAACGTTTATCGTTAACCGCTTATCATTTAATAGTAATCGTTGATTTTGAGCTGTTGATCGTTGATCGCATATCACAGATCGTTGGAATGACCATTGGCCGTTGATCGTTAGTCGTTGGCCGTCGATCGTGTGTATGCACGTACGCACACACATACACAGCGCGCACGCGCGCAAATACACTTGTACATGCGCACGTGTGTATACAAATACACATCGATAGTTAATAATTGATAATAGTCAATCAATAATGGATTATAGATTGTTGATTATCAGTTACAGATTGTCGACTATCGCTTATCGAACGTCTATTATCACTTACTGATTATCGATATTGATTATTAATTAATACAGGCCATTTATTATCGCTCATTGACCGTGGATCAACGATGTTTGATCATAGGTCACATCAATCATCAAGTAACATAACCTGTTAATGATGATCAATAAACGATCGTCGATTGTAAATTGTCGACTATCCTTCGTCGATCATTGATCATTGGCCATTGTTTATTGATCAATAAACGTTGATTATTAAACAATACTCGTTAATCATTTTCCATTGCTCATTGATCATTGTTAATTGATCGTTGGTCGTTGGTCATTGAACATTGATTATTGAGCATCCATTATTTATCTGTGATCATTGATCGTTGCTCTTGATTATTAGTCGCTGGTCATTGACCATTGGTCGTTGATTGTTGCCGTCTGCTCGCTAATTGGGAATTGATCAATGAGCGTTTATCATGATCGTTGATAGTATATCATTGATCATTCGGCATCAAGTATCTTCCTTTGACCATTGGGTGTTGATCATTGGTCATTTAGCATTGGTCATTGAACATTGCCCGTTGATCATCTATCATTTATCAATTACCATTTATCGTTGGCGTTTATCATTTTAGTTTACCGTAACCCGTTTATCATTTATTATTAATCATTGATCATTGGTCAATAACTATTGACCGTCAATCGTTGGTTGTTAGCCGTCGTGCATTGGTCGTTGAACGCAAATCAATGATTGTTGTGCGTTGATCGTTAGCCGACAGCCGTTGAGCGTTGGCCGTTGAGCGTTGATGGTTGACTGTTGGTCGTTAAACGTCGATTATTAAGACAGCAACGCCTACATTGAGTGAGCTACTTTGACCAATCAAAATTAAATTAAGACTTTTTTTTAATTTAATACGTACGTGCTTCATTGAATACTTTGTTTTTGTTGTAGGTGTCAAAATTGACGAAGATTTTATTAGTGTTGCCTGGGGCAGACCACGAATGTATAGCAAAGAATATCGTATCGCTGCAATACCAAGCCATTATTGTTTGTAAGTATTACCAACGTAATACAAAATATAATAAATGTAATAGAAATTTTAAAACAATTTGATGTAAATTTTAATATAGATTTTGATATACATTTAATACGAATTTATTATAACAAATTTAATGTAAACTTTAAAATAAATTTATTATAAACTCAAAATTATAAATTTACAAAATTTACAAAAATGTTGACAAATTGTAAGTAAAATTTTAGCAAAAGTGTTTACATAAATTTTAACAAAAAATTTTATAAAAATGTTTATAAATTCTAAAAAAAGTTTTTAAAAAAATGTTTACATAGATTTTTACAAACATGTTAACAAATCTGAAAAAAAAATTTTACACAAATTTCAACACAAACTAAGAAATTTTTTTATAAAAGTGTTAATATTAATTTTTACAAAAATAGTTACAAAAATGTTAACATAAACGCTAAGAAAATTTTTTATAAAACTGTTAACATAAATTTTAAGAAAAATTTTTAAAAAATGTTAATATAAATTCCAAGGATAAATTTTACAAAAATGGTGACACAAATTTTAAGAAAATTTTTCAAAAATGTTGACATAAAATTTAAGAACAAATTTTACAAAAATGTTAAACATTTGTACAAAAAATGTTAACATAAATTTTAACAAAAATTTTCCAAAAATGTTAACATCAATTTTAAGAAGAATTTTTACAAAAATGTTATAACAAATTCTAAAAATAAATTTTACAAAAATGTTTTAACATTTTTACAAAAATGTTAATATAAATTTTAAGAAAAGTTTTCCAAAAATGTTAACATCAATTTTCAGAAAAAATTTTACAAACATGTTAACATAAATTTTAAAACAAAATTTTATAAAAATGTTCATAAATTCTAAGAAAAGTTTTTATAAAAATGTTAAGAAATGTATAAAATTTTAACACAAATTTTAAAACACATTTTTATACAGAAATTTGAATATAAGTTTTAACAAAAATTTCTATAAACATGTTAACAAATTTTAAGAAAAATTTTTCAGAAATATTAACATCAATGTTGAGAAAAATTTTTACAAATATGTTGACAAATTTAAGAAAAATTTTTGGAAAAATTTTAACAGTTTTAACAAAAATTTTTACAAACATGTTCACACAAATTCAAAAAATTTTTTTTTACAAAAATGCTAACAAATTATTAGAAAAGTTTCTACATAAATTTTAAGAAAATTTTAACAAAAATGTTGACATAATTTAAGAAATATTTTTACAGAAATGTTGGTGTAAGATTTTACAAAAGATTTTACAAAAGTGTTAACATAAATTATAAAAAACATTTTGCAAAACTGTTAACATACATTTTGAGTGAAATGTTTACAAAAATATGAAGTTTTGAGAATCGTAAATATGTGAAAATAAGAAAATTTTCAAATTAGAAATTTTAAAAATTTAATAAATTAAAAGTTAGAAATTACTAAAGTCAAAAATTGTGAAACAGAAATTTTGCAAATTGAAAAGTTTGAAAATTACAAATTCTACAAATCCGAAATTTATGAAAATAGGAAAATATTAAAATGTAAAGTTTGAAAATACGAAGCTTTGACAATCGTAAATATATGAAAATATGAAGTTTTCAAGTCATAAATTCTGAAACATTTAAAATTTGAAAATTAGAAACTTTTCAAACCCTGAATTTTGAAAATTAAAAATCTAAGGTTAGAAAATACGAAGTTTTGAGAATCGTAAATATGTGAAAATAAGAAATTGTTCAAATCAGACAGTTTATAAATTTAAAATTCAAGTCAAAAATTCAGAAAACAGAAATTTTGCAAATTTAAAAGTTTGAAAATACTAAATTTTAGAAATCTGAAATTTATGAAAATAATTTGAAATTTGAATAATTTGAAAATACAAAGCTTTGATAATCATGAATATATGAAAATAAGAAATTTTACAAATCAGAAATTCTGAAACGTTAAAAATTTGAAAATTATAAATTTTTTAAACCCAGAACTTTAACAATTTAAAATATAAGGTTTGCAACGAAGTTTTGAGAATTGTAAATATGTGAAAATACGAAATTTTTGAAACCGGAAATTTTGAAAATTTAAAATTTGAAATTTAGAAATTTTTCAATTCCTGAATTTTGAAAATTTAAAATCTAAGGTTTGAAAATACGAAGTTTTGAGAATTGTAAATATGTAAAAATAAGAAATTTTTCAAATCAGAAATTTTAAAAATAAAAAAATTTGAAATTTAGAAATTCTCAGCAACTCTGAATTTTGAAAATTTAAAGTCTAAGGTTAGAAAATAGGAAGTTTTGAGAATCGTAAATATGTGACAATAAGAAATTTTTCAAATCAGAAAAAAAAAATTTAAAAATTCAAGTCAAAAAAGCTGAAAACAGAAATTTGCAAATCTAAAAGTTTGAAAATTATAAATTTTACAAATCCGAAATTTATGAAAATAGAAAAATACTAAAATCTAAAGTTTGAAAATACGAAGCTTTTAAAATCGTAAATATATGAAAATACGAAGCAAAAATTTTCACCAAAATGTTAACATCAATTTTTACAAGAAAAATTTTAAGATAAGTTTTAACTAAACGTTTTCTTAAAATGTTAACGTAAATTTAGGACCCATTTTTACAACAACGTTAACAAATTTCAACGAACATTTTTACAAATTTTAAGAAACGTTTTTACAAAAATGTTAACAAATTCTATAAAAGGTTTCTAGCAAAATATTTACATAAATATAACAAAAATTTTAAAGCAATGTTAACAAAATATTTACAAAATTGGTAACAAGTTTTAAAAAAGATTTTTAGAAAAATATTTACATAAATTTCAACAAAATTTTGTTCAAAAATGCTAATAAATCCTAAAGAAATTTTTATAAAAATGTTAAAATTTTGAGAAATATTTTTACAAAAATGTTAACAGAAATTTTAAGAAAATATTCTTTAAAAATATTTATATAAATTTTAACAAACATGTTATATCGCATCCTAAAAACTTTTTTACAAAAATGCTGACTCAAATTTTTAAAAAAATTTATAAAAATGTTCATAAATCTAAGAAAAGTTTTTACAAAAATGTTAACAAATCCTGAAAAATTTATTTTACAAAAATTTTAACACGTTTTAAGAATAATTTTGACAAAAATAATAATATAAGTTTTAACATAAACTTTAAACAATTTTTTACAAAAATGCTGTCATAAAATTTAAGAAAAATTTTTACAAAAATGTTAACAAATTTCAACAAACATTTTTACAAAAATGTTAACATAAATGTAAGAAAATTTTTTACAAAAACGGTAACATAAAATATAAGAAATTTTTTTTACAGAAATGTTAACATAAATTTTAGCAAACGTTTTTATGAAAATGTTAACATAAATTCTAAGAAAATTTTTACAAAAATGTTAACATACATTTTAACAGAAAATTTTACAAAAATGTTAAAATAAAATTTAAAAACATTTTTACAGAAATATTAACATCAACGTTTATACGAAAATGTTAACAAATTTTAAGAAAAATTTTTACAAAAATGTTAACATAAATTTTAAGAATTTTTTACAGAATGAACTCAAATTTTAGCAACGTATTCATGAAATTTTTAACATAAATTCTAAGAAAAATGTTTACAGAAACGATAACAAAAATTTTACCAAACGCTTTATAACATAAATTTTAACAGAAATTTTTACAAAAATGTTTTCAAAAACTTTTAAAAATTTTTACAGAAATGTTCACATAAATTTTAACAGAAAATTTTACAAAAATGTTAACATAAATTTTAAGAATTTTTTTTTACAAAATGTTAACTCAAATTTTAGCAAATGCTTTCACGAAATTCTTAAAATAAATTCTGAGAAAAATTTTTACAGAAATTTTAACATACATTTTAGCAAACGTTTTTATGACGTAAATTTTAACAGCAACTTTTACAAAAATGTTAATATCAATTTCAAAAAAAAATTTACAGAAATGTTAACATAAATTAAAAAAATTTTTTTTAGAAAAATGTTAACAAATTCTAAGAAAATTTTTTACAAAAATAACATAAATTTTAAAAAAATTTTTACCGAAATATTAACATAAATTTTAAGAATTTTTTTTTAGGAAAATGTTAAATTGTAAGAAAAATTTTTACAAAAATGTTAACATAAATTTTAAGAAAAATTGTTACAAAACACGAAGTTTTGAAAATCGTAAATATGTGAACATACGAAATTTTTTATTCCAGAAATTTTGAAAATTTAAAAATTTGAAATTTAAAAATTTTTCAAACCGTGAATTTTGAAAATTTAAAATCTAAGGTATTAAAAAGTACAAAGCTTTGAAAATCATAAATATGTAACAATACGAAATTTTTGAAGCCAGGAATTATAAAAATTTAAAAATTTTTCAATCCCCGATTATTTAAAATTTAAAATCCAAAGTTAGAAACATTTTTACAAATTTTATAAAAATGTTAACAACTTCTAAGAAATTTTTTACAGAATGTGAACTTAAATTTTAGCAAACGTTTTTACGAAAATGTTAACAAATTCTAAAAAAATTTTTTACAAAAATGTTAAAATAAATTTTAACAGAAAATTTTACCAAAATGTTAACAACTTTTTTAAAAATTTTTACAGAAATGTTGACATAAAGGTTTATACGAAAATGTTAATAAATTTTAAGAAAAATTTTTACAAAAATGTTAACATAAATTTAAAAAAATATTTTTACAGAAATATTAACATAAATTTTAGCAAACTTTTTTACGAAAGTGTTAACAAATCTAAGAAAAATTTTTACAACAATGTTAAAATAAATTTTAACACAGATTTTTACAAAAATGTCAACATACATTTCAAGTGAAATTTTTACAAAATGTTATAAAACTTGAAGAAAATTGTTTTATTGAAATATTAATATAAATTATAGAAAACGTTTTTATAAAATTGTCAACATAAATTCTAAGAGAAATACTTACAGAAGTGTTAACAAATGTTAACCAAAATTTTTTCAAAAATATTTACATAAATTAAAAATTTTACAGAATTGTTAACATAATCGTTTATACGAAAATGTTAACAGATTTTAAGAAAAATTTTTACAAAAACGTTAACATAAATTTTAACAGACAAAAATGTTAACAAATTTTAAGAATTTTTTTTTACAGAATCTTAACTCAAATATTAGCAAATGTTTTCATAACATTTTTAACATAAATCCTAAGAAAAGTTTTAAAAAAATTTTAACATAAATTTTACCAAACGCTTTTGTAGCATAAATTTTAATAGAAATTTTTATAAAAATGTTTACAAGTTTTAACCAAAATTTTTACAAAAACGTTAACAAATTTTAATAGAAAATTTAACAAAAATGAAAACAAATTCTAAGATAAATTTTTACAAAAATGTTAAAATAAATTTTAACAGAAAATTTTACCAAAATGTTAACAAAAACGTTTATACGAAAATGTTAACAAATTTTAAGAAAAATTTTTACAAAAATGTTAACATAAATTTTTCAATTTTTTTGACAGAAATATCAACATAAATTTTAGCAAACGTTTAACGAAAATGTTAACAAACTCTAAAACTTTTTTTTCAAAAATGTTAAATAAATTTTAAAAAATTCAGAAATGTTAACATAAATTTCACAGAAATGTTAACATGAATTTTCACAAAAATTTTTACAAAAATGTTAACAAATTCTAAGAAATTTTTTTATAAAAATGTTAACATAAATTGTAAAAAAACATGTCACAGAAATGTTAGCATAAATTTTCATAAAAATTTTTACAAAAATGTTAACATAAATTTTAAGAAATTTTTTTACAGAATGTTAACTTAAATTTTAGCAACGTTTTTACGAAAATGTTAACAGATTTTTAGAAAAAATTTTACAAAAATGTTAATAATTTTTAAGAAATTTTTTTACAGAATCTGAACTTAAATTTTAGCAAACGTTTTTACGAAAATGTTAACAAATTCTTGAGAAAATTTTACAAAAATGTTAACAAATTTTAAGAAATTTTTTTACAGAATCTGAACTTAAATTTTAGCAAACGTTTTTACAAAAATGTTAACAATTGTAAGATTTTTTTTCAGAAATGTTGACATAAATTTTAAAAAAAGTTTCAGAAACGTTAACATAAATTTTAAAAGAAATATCACAAATGTTAACATGAATTTTCACAAAAATTATTACAAAAATGTTAACAAATTCTAAGAAAAAATTTTACAAAAATGTTAACAAATTTTAAAATTTTTTACAGAAATATCAACATAAATTTTAGCAAACGTTTTTACGAAAATGTTAACAAACTGACTTTTTTTTCAAAAATGTTAAATAAATTTTTAAAAAATTTCAGAATTGTTAACATAAATTTCACAGAAATGTAAACATAAATTTTAACAAATTTTTTTACAGAATGTTCACTTAAATTTTAACAAACGTTTTTACGAAAATGTTAACAAATTCTTAGAAAAAATTTTACAAAAATGTTAACATAAATTTTAAAAAAAGTTTCAGAAACGTTAACATAAATTTTAAAAAAAAAATTCACAGTAATGTTAACATGAATTTTTACAAAAATTTTTAAAAAAATTTTAACAAATTCTAAGAAAAAATTTTACAAAAATGTTAACAAATTCTAAGCAAAATTTCTACAAAAGTGTTAACAAATTTTAAGAAATTTTTTTACAGAATGTTAACTTAAATTCTAGCAAACATTTTACAAAAATGTTAACAAATGTTTTTACAAAAATGTTAACAAATTTTAACAAAAACTTTTACAAAATTTTAAACGGAAATTTTGAGTGAGATATTTACAAAAACGTTAACAAATTTTAACAAAAATTTCTACAAAATTGTTAACATATTTTCTAGAAAAATTTATAATAAAACATTTTAATTGTTACGCGTTTTCCAGATCAGTTCCACCAGCTACCAGAAAAATGATTGCGGAAAAAAGAAAACACGAACGGATGCTGACAGTCGTAAATGCGATGAAATTCTCTCCATAGTCCCTTTAAATTTATATTTCTTTTCTATTTCTGTAATTTTGTTTAAGTATTAGGAACTTTTGTTCTAAAAGTTTTTGGTGGTGGTAGATACTGTATTTAAATAACATTTGAAAATCATTTGAATTTTTAAGCAAAGCAGTTGATGCTATTGGACGAAATGCTTAAGCCACGCCCCCTTGTCTTTAAATTGCCTATTTACCGTAGATTTTGTTTATTATTGCATGCTACCTGAACAATTCAGGTTAATTGCGCCCTACTTATAGACGAAGTAGTTGCAGTAATTAATCACAATTTTATATTGTACCATTCAAATACAATTTTGTACCACTTTTGTATTTAATATGTAATCAAGCAGTTTTACCCCTAATTTTAATTAATTGGTAACTTTTGTTGTAGTTAAGATCCAATTTTATATATTCCTCGTTATTTTGCTCATATCTATTGGCAAGATGTTGAATTACAAATCGAAACAAATTTATTTTCTTTTTTTGCTTATCCTATCATGCCTCCGCCCATCTAGTCAAAGTACGGACTGAAATGGCAATCGAAGACAAGTTCTGCACACCTTTCGCCCTCGGAAAAGTGACGGACCATGAAACTTTCCTCCAACGCCAAAGAGCAGTCATGGATCACGAGCGATGACCTGTACACTTTGGAACACACAACCGCCAGACGCTCCAATAGAAC
Organism: Platerodrilus igneus; assembly: GCA_036346225.1. Taxonomy (NCBI): domain Eukaryota; kingdom Metazoa; phylum Arthropoda; class Insecta; order Coleoptera; family Lycidae; genus Platerodrilus; species Platerodrilus igneus. The sequence continues at coordinate 2,779,682 of JARFIW010000549.1, read as the reverse complement.
CGAAGGACGACACCCGTCTTCGCCAACAGGCCATCCTCGCAAACCACAATCCACCAGTTCCCAGCCAAATTCAACAGTCTCATGGAGGAATTCCAAATTGCTGTCAACAAACGAACACAGCCTACCACCACTGCCAGCACCAGTCATACGATACGGACCAATCCACACACACCTTTCCGATTGCCGCTGTATCGGTACTCCCCACAAAAGAAACAAATGCTGCCTAACCGAATCATTGAGCCCAGCATCTCAGCCTACAACTCTCCTATAGTGATTGTGGAGAAAAAGGCCACGATTCTGCGTCGCTATCGGAGACTCAACTTCACCACCAAGGATGAAAACTCAAACCTACCAATAATTCATAAAACGTTACGAGATTTCACCACCCTCGTCCTCAAATCAGGATACTGGCAAGTACCACTCGACCCCGAGTCCATGCCTCTTACAGCCTTTACCACGCCCGATGGAACCAGTTACCAATTTCGCGTCATGCCATTTGGACTGAGAAATACCCCAGCCAGTTTTCAGAAACTAACGACACAAGAGGTACTGGCGGGCTATCTCGTATACCTGGACGACTTAATAATTTATTCCAACATCTACAACACATTTGACTCCTAGAAAGGCTCGAACAACACAGGCTTTACCTAGCGTTACAGAAATGCAGCTTTGGAGTACAGAACATTGAATAACTAGGTCACGTCATAACCGCTGAAGGTAGTCAACCCATACCAAAACACGTGGAACAGATCCAGAAGGCAAATCGGCCCACGAACCGACGACAGCTAAGGACCTTCCTCGGCCTAATCAATTGGCTCCCGCGGTGTGCAGACCTCCAAGCACCGCTAACCAACTTACTCCAAACCAATCAACGCTTCCAATGGACTATAGAAACTGAGCAAACCTTCCAGGCCATCAGCCAACTACTGAAGCTTCACCGATCAAATTTTAACCGACTTTTCATTTTACAAACCGACGCCACTGGAACAGGCATCGCAGCAGTCCTCTACCAAGAGATCGAAAAGTCCTGCATCATCGTCAGCTACGCCAATGCCAAACTCAACAAAGTCGAAAAAACTACCACGTGAATGAGCAGGAACATTTGGCAGGAATCTGAAGTACCGACCATACTTGGAACATAAGCCTTTTACACTCCGCACAGAGAGCCGCGCGCTGCTATTGTTGAACAAAACCAAAGACACCCGTTCCAAACTCACCCGCTGAGCCCTGTTGCTACAAGAATTCTTCTTTGACATCCAACATTGCCCCGAAGCTCAGAATGAGCTACCGGATGATCTCTGACGCCACCCCGTCGACAGTGACATTCCCGAAGAGGCACAAGACACCAAACAACCCAAGCAATTCACAGGCAAACTGCGTAGCTCTAGTGGACCTGCGCGAACGGAAACAAACTGCACAATGGAACAGCGAAGTCATTGGACGGATGACCCGAAAATGGCTCCTCGTACAGCAAAGAGGTCCCCAAAACCCACACGAGGAGAAAATCCTACAAGACTTTGTAGCCGAAGATGGATACCTCTGGCGCTGCAACCCTACCCAGAACCGGCTCATGTGCCCCCTGATGCACAGACCGACGTCTTACACGCATTTCACGACCTAGCTGGACATCCAGGCACTGACGAAACTTATCGCGTTCTCGGCAAAAGATACTTCTGGCCGAAGGTCGGTGATGCGGTAAGACAATATATAAGCCAACGTTGGACCTGTGCTGCTACAAAAAGGGAACCGTATCAACAAAAAGCACCCCTCAGACCACATCCACCCACGCGACCATGGGAGATCATATCCATCGACGCCATGGGACCATACATCACTTCACGTCAAAACAATCGATTCATACTGGTCGTAACCGACTTGTTTAGCAGATGGGATCAAAACTTTCCCGGCGCCTAACACCAAGTCAGTAACCGTCATCAACCTACTCAAAAACGAGGTCATTATCCGGTATGGATACCCAAGAGCGATTCTCACCGACAACGGGTCCCAATACATATCTCGACGATGAAACAGAACACTGGATCAATAGACTACGCCAATTTTCCACCCACAAGTAAACCCAGTACAACGCTGGAACCAGGAAATCAAGAAAGCCTTGAGAGCTTTTGCAACCCAACACGACGCACGATCCTGGGACCGGAAACTTCCCGAAATAATGTATTTCCTCCGTACCAGGAAGAACGCAGCTACGAGAACTACACCCAGTTACGCCCTCCTGGGATATTAACTACCCCGTTCAGGAGACCTTCACTACCCGCCAGTGGACAATCAAGGAGAAGCCCGACTTCGCCACGTTCGAGAGATTCAGGATCGCGGCGCCGCTTCAGGGAAAAATATGCCCAAGACAGAGACCCGCTCTGTATTCGCTCGGAGATATGGTATTGTTAAAAACCATCCCTCCACCAGAAATCGATTTGAAACAAAATGGGCTAGACCTCACCCAATCTAAGAAGAGCCGGACCCAACATCTACTGGGTCCGGATGGAACGGGAAGACGTGAAGATACACTCTAAAGATACTGCAACACGCAGTGCTCTCCATAGTCTGCGTATTCTCCGATAGTGACGCTGTTCGCCGCCGTACCCGGGTCACGCCACTACAATTCATCGTTAATAGTCAAGCAAACTACGTATGGGTGTTAAGCTCCGTTCCATGCACCAGGACAACCGGAGTAGGCACAGAACGCTCTCCGACGTGCGCTTCGTTCAATCCTACCGCATCCAAAGCTTCTGTCGCCTCTGCCACCATCGCCGAACCATCTGTAGTTTTTACAAGAGCCGCGGCAAGAGCGTATTCAGACCACCCCCACGACAAATACATCCCGAGAAGTTGTTTATTGTAATGTTAACCGATTGCATCTGTCAAGTCTACTTCCGGGACAACACCCCCGTAGGGTTTAACTCTAAAATTAAAGCTCATTTTCTTCGAGTGCTAATTTCTGCAAGAAAACTAATCATTGGAGAGACATTCTGACGAAGAAGGTAATCCTCGAGAATAAAAGTTTGTTCGAGATATGAAGTATCTGACATACCATATAATGACTATGTAACTTCTGGCATGAAGTAATATGGAGACAGACAATCTACGTTATAGCTAATAATATTTTCAAGGTAGCACGAACATCTTTGTCGGTTAATATCAAGTATACAAAACCGTAAGCGGTCAAAGTAATTTTCATGGTAACATTACAGATCAAAGACGTTTAAATTAGGCAGATCTTTAGAATCATCTTCAGCAGACCAGTTAATCTCTGCGACACATAATCTTAATACTAAAAGCACAAAGGCATTCAGTTAAGATAAAATTCAGCAGAGAATAATTTGGCAAGAGACATCATATGCTACCTAAGCTTCATACGATTCTATCTCGAGTAACTTAGTCAATACGTGTATAAATCATGCTAGCAGACAAACTAGAATCGCTTAGAGCAATTATTAGTAGACTACTAACTGTAGCAATACTGTATAACGTATGAGTAAATTACCATAGTAGTAATTGATTCACAGACGATAATCTACGTTCAGCAATACTCAGTGAAATCTATAAACCGTAAAAATGCTACAACAATAGCAATATTAAGCGAGCAGCTAATAGCAAATCAGCAAAAGTTTCCTAAGATCTGATCATCACGATCTAAATTCATAACATCCAAACTAAGTCTCATATCAATGCATGCAAGACTAAGTAAGTACAACATTTTCAAACGCACAGTTATACCAGGATACTGTAAAATTATAGAAGTATCTGACAAGCATCTAATATATCATACATAATACTACAAACAACGTCACTGTAACAATGCGACATTAGTCATACCATACGAGCTAATCAATCAACTAAAGATACAATCGTACATACTCGAGAACTCATCAATGATCATTCATCGCTTAACGCATGAAGTTAACTATAATCTAAATGTCACAAGCTCATTTATTTAATAGCTGACATCGTAATATGTACATATATAAACAATATTACATAGCATAACAACGACTTAATCTCATTCAAATTAATCTAGCAAGTAATTACGTACACGATAAGTTGATCATAACTGAGACTATGATAATATACAAGACAGTCTTCGAAACCACTACAATTGCAACACGACTGCACTGAGCTCGTATATCTACGTACGACTAAGTCGTCTCGACGTATGATCGAAGCATCAGATAACGTATACATTCGACGCAACTGTCGAGATCGCTTGCAGTACGAAGCGATGTTCACGGTAAAGATACTACAGTCGAGCTAGTCGATTGACTTCGTGAGACACTCGACACTTAGAACAATCGTTATTAGACATGCTGGCGATGTCCGACTGAATCCATCAGTTCATCGACAGCGTACGAGAGTTACTTGTGACGTCGATATGTACAGTTCAAATGTACGGTAAAGGTCGTTGGGTACAATTCACTACACTTACTACGAGTCTTGCAAGTGGAGTCAACGAACTGTGACAATAGTGGTGGACGGATCATGTAGACTCGGAATGCAGTACTTGTATCTGGTTCTGTAGTTTACCGTAATCTACGTTGCATGCTGAATGTTCACTCTTGTTCACTTACATTTCTTACTTGCTTACTTGATGCTTTAATATCATGTGAGTGTCATAGTTTTGATTCGTCTTGGTCTTTATTAGTATTTTCGTCCTTTTAAACTCATTTCAGCATTCGTGTCATTTAGTTGTTACGGAATATTCAACATGAGATAACGCATTAAATTACGAAGTAGACAAATTGATATATTTAATAATGATTAAAATAGTATTCTTCGATTAGAACTATCTTCGCCATACTCAAGCATATTTTTAGCGTCGACTAACGCTACGGGTTGAGACTGGCGAAGATAACTTCAGACGACGAAGAACTACCTGTTTAAGATTATTTATTAGAGAACAATATTTTGTGTTTTCTACCATATTTACAAACGTCTGATTGCCATAGCGTCATCAGGAAGCTGAAAAATAGTCTTGAGTCTGGCAGAAGACAGCTTCTAGACGACGAAGAACTAACTGCTTGAGTTTATTTATTAGAAGACTTCACATCTTTTGTCTTCCAGCATATTTATAAACGTTCATAAATATGCTACAAGACAAAAAATGTTAATTAAGTCTTCTAATAAATGAACTGGAGCAGGTAGTTCTTCGTCGTCTAGAAGTTGTCTTCTGCCAGATTCAAGCATATTCTTCAGCGTCCACTAACTCTATGGCAATCAGACGTTCATAAATATGCTAGAAGACAAAAAATGTTGTCTTCTAATAAATAAACTCAAGCAGTTAGATCTTCGTCGTCTAGAAGCTGTCTTCTGTCAGACTCAAGCAAATTTTTCAGCTTCGTAAAGATGGTATGGCAATCAGACGTTCGTAAATATGTTAGAAGACAAAAAAATGTGGAGTATTCTAATAAATAAACTCAAGCAGGTAGTTCTTTGTCGTCTAGAAGCTATCTTCTGCCAGATGTTGTCTTCCGTCAGACTCAAGCCTATTTTTCAGTGTCGAGTAATGCTATGGCAATCAGACGTTCATAAATATGTTAGAAGAAAAAAATGTTAAGTCTTCTAATAAATAAGCTCAAGCAGGTAGTTCTTCGTCGTCTAGAAACTGTCTTCTGCCAGATTCAAGCCTATTTTTCAGCGTCGGGTACCGCAATGGCAATCAGACGTTCATTAAATACGCAAGAAGACAAGAAATGTTAACTCTTCTAATAAATAAACTCAAGTAAGTAATTCTTCGCCGTCTAGAAGCTATCTTCTGCCATATTCAAGCATATTTTTAGCGTCGACTAACGCTATGGGTTGAGACTGGCAGAAGATAACTTCTAGACGACGAAGAATTACCTGCTAGAGTTTATTTATTAGAATACTCTACATTTTTTGTTTTCTAGCATATCTATGAACATTCATATATATGCTAGAAGACAAAAAATGTTAAGTCTTCTAATAAATAAACTTAAGCAGGTAGTTCTTCGTTGTCTAGAAGCTGTCTTCTGCCAAACTCAAGCCAAAGCGTTAGTCGACGCTGAAAAATATGCCTGAGTATGGCAGAAGATAGCTTCTAAACGATGAAGAATTATGTACTTGCTTGAGTTTATTTATTAGAAGACTTACCATTTTCTGTCTTCTTGCAAGTAGTTCCTCGTTGTCTAGATGGTGTCCTCTGCTATACTCAAACCTATTGATCAGAGTCGAGTAACGCTATGGCAATCAGACGTTCATTAAATATATTAAAATACATAAAAATGTCAAATCTTCTAATAAATAATCTCAAGCAGGTAGTTGTTCGTCGTCTAGAAGCTGTCTTCTGCCAGACTTAAGCCATAGCGTTAATCGATGCTGAAAAATATGCTTGAGTAAACCAGAACACAACATCTAGACGACGAAGAACTACTTGCTTGAGTTTATTTTCTTGTCTTCTTGTTTATTTATCAACGTTTGAGTACCATAGCGTTTTTTAACGTTGAAAAATATGCTGGAGTCTGGCAGAAGACAGCAACTAGACGAGGAAGAAGTACTTGTTTGAGTTTATTTATTAGAAGACTTAACATGTTTACGTATTGTAGCATATTTAATTAACGTCTGATTGGCATAACGTTACTTGACGCTGAAAAATAGGTTGACTCTGGCAGAAGACATCATCTAGACTACAAAGAACTACCTGCTTGAGTTTATATATTAGAACACTTAACATTTTTTGACTTGTAATATATTTATGAACGTCTGATTGCTATAGCGTTACTCGAAGCTAAAAACTAGTTTTGAGTCTGGCAGAAGACAGCTTCTAGACAACGAACTACTTGCTTGAGTTTATTTATTAAAAGACTTAACATTTTTTCGTCTTCTAACATATTTATAAACGTTTAATTGCCATAGCGTTACTCGAAGCTGAAAAACAGGCTTGAATCTGGCAGAAGACAGCTATTAGACGACGAACTACCTGTTTGAGTTTATTCATTAGAAGACTCAACATTTTTTGTCTTCTATCATATTTATGAACGTTCATAAATTTGCTATAAGACAAAAAAGGTTAAGTCCTCTAATAAATACACTCAAACTGGTAGTTAGTCGTCAAGAAGCTGTCTTCTACCAGATTCAAGCCCATTTTTCAGCTTTGAGTAACGCTATGGCAATCAGACTTTCAAAATTATGCAAGAAGACAAAAAAAGGTTAAATCTTCTAAGAAATAAACTCAAGCAGGTAGTTTATCGTCATCTAGAAGCTGTCTTCTGCCATACTTAAGCCTATTTTTTAGCATCGAGTAACGCTATGGCAATCAGATGCTCATAAATATGCAAAAAGACGAATAAATGTTAAGTTTTTTTGGAAATAAACTGAAACGAGTAGTTCTTTGTCGTCTAGAAGCTGTTTTCTGTAAGGCTCAAACCTATTTTTCAGTGTTGAGTAGCTCTATGGCAACCAGACGCTAATAAATATGTAAGGTTACGGAAGAAAAGGGTTCAGGTTTCTTATAAAATAACTCAAGTAAGAAAAATCTTCCTTCTGCCGGATTCAACATATTTTTCAACGTCGAGTAACGCTATGGCAATCAGACGTTCATAAATATACAAGAAGACAAAATATGTTAAGTTTTATAATAAATAAACTCAAGCAAATAGTTCTTTGTCGTCTAGAAACTGTCTTCTGCCAGACTAAAGCCTATTTTTCAGCTTCAACTAACGTTATGGTTTGAGTCTGATAGAAGACAGCTTTTAGACGATGAAGTTGTGAACTTGTGAACGTCTGATTGCCATAGCGGTACTCGAAGCTGAAAATAGGCTTGCGTCTGGCAGAAGACAGCTTCTAGACGACGAAGAACTACCTGCTTGAGTTTATTTATTAGAAGACAACATTTCTTGCCTTCTAGTCAATTTTTAGTGGCGAGCGATCTTCTGGCAAGCAGAGGCTAGTAAAGATGCTATAGGATAAAAAGATTATAAAATGCTTCTGGTTGATAATCAAATATTCTTCTTCTTGAAGTCATTTACCGACAGACTCGAGTTTACCTGCCGGTGTCGAGTAACTTCATGGCAAGTAGAGGCTAATAAACATGTACAAGCACAAAAAAGAATCGTTATATCCTGCAGATGAATAAGCCTAGCAAATATTTGTCCGTCTAGAAATCATCTTCTGTCAAACCGGAGTCCATCGTTTAATGTTGGGTCTAGAAGCTGTTTTATTTCAGACTCAAGCCTATTTTGTCAGCATCAAGCAACACTATGGCAATCAGACGTTTATAAATATGCAAAAAGACAAAAAATGTTGTCTTCTAAAAATAAACTCAAAAAAAGAAGTTGTTCGTCGTCTAGAAGCCGTCTTCTGTCATACAAAAGCATATTTTCAACATCAACTAACGCTATGGCTTGAGTCTGGCAGAAGATAGCTTCTAGACGACGAAGAACTACCTGCTTGAGTTTATTTATTAGAAGACGAAATTTTTTTGTCTTCTTAAATATTTATGAACGTCTAATTGCCATAGCGTTACCCGACGCTGCAGAACAGGCTTGAGTCTGGCAGAAGACAACATCTAGACGACGAAGAACTACTTTCTTGAGTTTATTTATTAGAAGACTTATCAACGCCTGATTGTCATAGCGTTATTCGACGTTAAAGATAGGCTTTAGTCTGACTGAAGACAGCTTCTAGATGACGAGGAACTACATGCTTGAGTTTAATTATTAAAAAACAACATTTTTTTGCCTTCTTGCATATTTATGGACGTCTGATTGTCATAGCGTTAGTCGACGCTGAAAAATATGCTTGAGTCTGGCAGAAGACCGTTTGTAGATGACGAAGAGCTACTTGCTTGAGTTTATTTATTAGAAGACTTAGCATATTTTTGACTTCCTGTATATTTATCAACGTTTGATTGCCATAGCGTTACTCAACGCTGAAAAATAGGCTTGAGTCTGGCAGAAGACAACATCTAAACGACGCTGAACTACTTGCTTGAGTTAGTTTTTTAGAAGACAACACTTTTTTGTCTTCTTGTATATTTATGAACGTCTGATTGCGATAGCGTTACTCAATGTTGAAAAATAGGCTTGAGTCTGGCAGAAAACAATATCTAGACGACGAAGAACTACTTGCTTGAGTTTATTTGTTAGAAGACAATTTTTTTTATCTTCCTGCATATTTATGACGTCTTATTGTCATACCGTTAATCGAAGCTGAAAAATATGCTTAAGTTTGGCAGAAGACTGCTTCTAGACAACGAGGAACTACCTGTTTGAGTTTATTTACTAGAAGACAACACTTTTTGTCTTCTAACATATTTATGAACGTTTGATTACCATTGCGTTACTCGAAGCTGAAAAATAGGCTTGAGTCTAGCAGAAAACGGCTTCTAAACAATAAATAACTTCTTGCTTGATTTTATTTATTAGAAGACAACATTTTTACGTATTCTAGCATATTTAAAGAACGTCTGATTGCCGTAGCGTTACGCAACGCTGAAAAACAGATTGAGTCTGGCAGAAGACAACATCTAGACGACGAAGAACTACTTGTTTGAGTTTATTTATTAAAAGACAATATTTTTTTGTCTTCTTGCATATTTATTAAGGTCTGATTGCCATAGCGCTACTCGACGCTAAAAAATACGTTTGAGCTTGGCAGAAGACAGCTTCTAGACGACGAAGAACTACTTGGTTGAGTTTATTTATTAGAGGACTTAACATTTTTTATCTTCTTGCATATTTGTCAGTCTGATTGCCATAGCGTTACTTGACGCTGAAAAATGACTTGGGCCTGGCAGAAGACGGCTTCTAGATGACCAAAAACTACATGCTTGAGTTTATTTATTAGAGGACAACTTTTTTTGTTCTTTTTGTATATTTATGAACGTCTGATTGCCATAGCGTTACCCGATGCTGAAACATAGACTTGAGTCTGGCAGAAGACAGCTTCTAGACGACTAAGAACTACTTGCTTGAGCTTATTTATTAAAAGATTTAACATTTTTTTGTCTTCTAGCATATTTAATGAACGTCCGATTGCCATAGCAATGATGAAAAACAGGCTCGAGTCTGGCAGAAGACCTGCTACAGTTTATTTATTAAAAGACTACATTTTTGTCTTCTAGCGTATTTATGAACGTTCGTAAATTTGTTAGATGACAAAAAAAGTAAAATCTTCATATAAATAAACTCAAGCAGGTAGTTCTTCGTCGTGTAGAAGCTGTCTTCTGCCAGATGAAAGCCTATTTTTCAGCTTCGAGTACCGCTATGGCAATCAAACGTTGATAAATATACAAGAAGTCAAAAAAATGTCTTCTAATAAATAAACTCAAGCGGGTAGTTCTTCGTTGTCTAGATGTTGTCTTCTGCCATACTCAGGCATATTTTTCAGCGTCGACTAACGCTATGGCTTGAACCTGGCAAAAGAAAAATAGGTTGTGTTTGGCAGAAAACAACATCTAGACGACGAAGATCTACTTGCTTGAGTTTATTTATTAGAAGACAACATTTTTGTCTTCTAATATATTTATGAACGTCTGATTGCCATTGCATTAGTCGACGCATACAAATATGCTTGAGTATGGCGGAAGACAGCTTCTAGGCGACGAAGAACTACCTGCTCGAGTTTAATTATTAGAAAACTTAGCATCTTTTGTCTTCCAGCATATTTATAAACGTTCATAAATATGCTATAAGACAAAAAAGGTTAAGTCTTCTAATAAATAAACTCAAGCAGGTAGTTCTTTGTCGTCTAGAAGCTGTCTTCTGCCAGAGTCAACACTATTTTCCAGCTTAAGGTAATGCTATGGCAATCAGACGTTCATAAATATGTTAGGAGGCAAATACCAATAAATAGACTCTTGCAGGTAGTTCTTCGTCATCTAGATGTTGTCTTCTGCCAGACTCAAACCTATTTTTCAGCATCGACTAATGCAAGAAGACAGAAAAAGGTAAAGTCTTACAACAAATAAACTCATGCATGTACTTCTTTGTTTAGAAGTCTACCAGACTCGAATTCACCTTTTAGTGTCGAGTAACTTCACGGCAATTAAAGACAAGTAAACATGCAAGAGGATAAAAAGATTATAAAAGACTTCTGATCGATAATCAAAGACTTATTCTTCTTGAAGTCATCTACCAACAGACTTGAGTTTGCCTTCGGTGTCAAGTAACTTCATGGCAGGTAGAAGCCAATAAACATGCACAAGGACAAAAAAGAACCGTTAGATTCTGCAGATGAATAAACCTAGCAAATATTTCTCCATCTTGAAGTAATCTCCTACCAGACCCGAGTCCATCGTTCAGTCTCAGTTAACTTACGGTAAGTAGATGCTAACAAATACCTAAAAGGACCAAAAAAGAGTCAATTTTCAGTGTTGAGCGATCTTACAGCAAGCAGACATACAAGAAGACAAGCACTTCTTTCTCTAGAAGTCATCTACTGCCAAGACCCGAGTCAATCCTTCCGTGTCGACAACTTTTTGGCAAATGGAGGTTAATATACATGTACGAGGACAAAATGGATCGCTTCAGACAATAAACAAATTCAAGTAAGTACTTTTTCCTAAACAGTCTACTGTTTACTAACGGATTGCTATGTCGAGTAACTTCAGACAAATAAAAGTTAGTATACGACAAAGGATTAGATATCGACAACACGATTACAAAATGCGTTACACAAAACTAACTCATACCCAATCGTATCAAAAATAGCACGACAATCCATTTCGGAGCACTGTCGAGTCGAATTAGCAACCCGTTGTATACCTCCAGTATAAAATAAATAAAAATACCACACGCAGTATAATGTAAGTAAGAGACGCCACACTAGTGGCCACATCCCAATGCTCCACCTGAAGTTTCTACGTTGTATACCCCATAAACGGCATGCCTTAGTCAGCATCGTAGCTAGACCGTCGAACGAAGCACCTTGCAATGATTTCGATTACGCCGTCACCAGCGTACGTTTCGACTACACGTTACAACATTTTATTAATGCAATGTATTTAACAAGTCAATCCAACAAATATTAACATAGATAAAAGCATCGAGGAACATTTCAATTGCATTCTTAACATCCTAGCGACTACAATGAGCAAAAATAAACTTAACGTCTACCAATAATCTTCGGCTATATAAATTTTAAGGCTTTGTGGCAGTGGAAGTTTCTGTATATTATCAACAGTCACGTACTGTCTTATAATAAACCTACACAAATATTGCAAACACCGTACTTCAGTAAAACGACTGATCGGTTTAATTAATCTAACGGGATAACACGGTCGTACGTCGTCGCCCCTCTGCGACGAATAACACAAAACATCACTCTCCGAAAGCCCCATCGATGTCTCGATCAGCTCTTGAATGTTAGGAAAGCCACGTTGTTGCGAGTAAAACGTATAGTTGCCGAAACTGTGTTCGATGCGTGTGTGAAAAGTACGACCGGAGCTTCGGAAGCTCAACGAAAGTATGTAGTTATCAGAGGACGAGTCGCGGACTAGAAAAGCACCATCGGGTTCATCTTTGAGTCGTTCTTCGACTTTGGCTCGTGATATCGAACCCCAGTACCAACCAATGCGGGATAGCTGTAGGAGTTCTTCGTGCACGCTCCGATTTGTATTCACTAAGTTCTAAAAAAGGCTCGGTTAGGTCTTGTAACAATTCAACTACTTACAAAATCATTGCACTGGCGGAGTTCGGGAAAACGTGGAGGCACTGGAGGTGGTGTACAATTAACTTCGGGTGGATCGTGCGGTTGAGTTTCAGGAATTTGTACGACCTCCGGACACTGTTTCTGCTTCGGTTTACAACTACTTATAGTGTACATTTACATTTTTTCTTTGGCAAAAATTCGGGCAATAATCGGTAAGATTTAACAACAATTTCAGAAGTTCAGTTTTCTAGCTGCAAAATTTAACCAAAACTACCGAACTTCGGGATTTAAGCGATAAAATTTGATCGGAATGGTAAAAAATTCGATCTTTAAACGGTAACATTTAAACACATTTTCTAAATTTCAGTCTTCGAGCTACAAAATTTAATCAAAACTACCAAACTTTGGCCTTTAATCGATAAAATTTCATCAGAATTGTCAAAAATTCAGTCTGCAAACTGTATGATTTAACCACAATTTCAGAAGTTCGTCCTTCAAACTGCAAAATTAAACCAAAACTACCAAACTTCGGCTTTAACCAATAAAATTTGATCAGACTTGGCAAAAATTCTGCCTTTAACCGGTAAGATTCAACCACAATTTTTAAAGTTTGGCCTTCGAGTTGCAAAATTTAACCAAAGTTACCGAACTTCAGACATTTTACCGATAAGATACGATCGGAATTGGTAAAAACTCGGTCTTGGTAAGATTTAACCGCAATTTCTAAAGTTTGACCTTCGAACTGCAAAATTTAGACAAAATCAGCTAACTTCAGCGTATAAACGATAAAATTTGATTAGAACTGGCAAGAATTCGGTCTTTAACCGGTAAGATTTAGCCACAATTTTAGAAGCTCCGCCTTTGAGCTGCAAAATTTGACCAAAACCACCAAACTTCAGCGTTTAACCGATAAAATTTGATCAGAACTAGCAAAAATTCGGCCTTGGTAAGATTTGATCACATTTTCTAAAATTCGGCCTTCGAGCTTTAAAACTTATTCAAAACTATCGAACTTTGGCCTTTAATCGATGAAATTTAATCAGAATTGGAAGGATTTCAGCGTTTAATCGGTAATGTTTAACCACAATTTCAGAAGTACGGCTTTTTATCTGAAAAATTTAACCAAAACTACCAAAGTTCGACCTTCAACCGATAAAATTTTATCAGAATTGACAAAAATTCGACAATTAACCAATAAAATTTAACAACAATTTTAGAAGTTCGGCCTTCGAGCTGCAACATTTAATCAAAACTTCCGAACTTCGACCTTTAAGCGATAAAATCTGTTTAGAGTTGCCAAAAATTCGGCCTTTAACCGGTAAGATTTAACCACAATTTCAAAAGCTCAGCCTTCGAGCTTGAAAATTTAAACAAAACTACCGAATTTCGGTCATTAACCGATAAAATCTGATCAGAAATTGCAAATTTTCGGTGTTTAACTGATAAGATTTAACCACAATTTCAGAAGCTCAGCCTTCGAACTGCAAAATTTAAATAAAACTACCGAAAACTTTGGCTTTTAACCGCTGAAATTTGAATGGAAATGGCAAATTTTTGGCCTTCAACTGGAAAGATTTAACCACAATTTCAGATGTTCGGCTTTCGAGCTGTAAAATATAACCAAAATTACCGAACTTCAGTTTAACCGATAAAATTTGATCAGAATTGTCAAAAACTCGGTCTTTAAACGATAACATTTAACCACATTTTCTAAAATTCAGCCATCGAGCTGCAAAATTTAATCAAAACTACAGAACTTTGGCATGTAACCGATAAAATTTGATCGAAATTGACAAAAATTCGTTATTTAACCGGTAAAATTTAACCACAATTTCAGAGGCTCGGCCTTCGAGCTGCAAAATTTAACCAAAACCATCCAATTTCGGCTTTTAACCGATAAAATTTGATCAGAATTCAACCTTGGTAACATTCAACCACAATTTTAAAAGTTAGACGTACGTGTTTCAAAATTTAAACACACTACGGAGCTTCGGCCTTTAGCCGATACAATTCGATCAGAATTCGTAAAAGTTCTACCTTGGTAAGATTTAACCACAATTTCTAACGTTACGTCTTCAAGCTGCACAATTTAACCAAAACTACCGAACTTCGGTCTTTAAGCGATAAAGTTTGATCCGAATTGGCAAAAATTCGACCTTTAACCGACAAAATTTGATCAGATTTGGCAAAAATTGGACCTTGGTAAGATTCAACCACAATCTTTAAGTTCGGCCTTCGAGTTGCAAAATTTATTCAAAACTATCAATATCGGCCTTTAACCAACAAAATTTGTTCTGAATTGGCCAAAATTCGGCGTTTATCAGGTAATATTTAACCACAATTTTAGAAGTTCGGCCTTTGAGCTGCAAAATTCGAACGAAACTATCGCATTTCAGCATTTAGTCGATAAAATTTTACCAGAATTGGCAAAAATTTGGGCTTGGTAAGATTTATCCACATTTTCTAAAGTTCGGCCTTCGAACTGTAAAATTTAACCAAAACTACCGAACTTCGACCTTTAAGCGGTAAAATTTTATCAGAAATGGCAAATTTTTGGCCTTTGACTGGTAAGATTTAACCACAATTTCAGAAGCTCGGCCTTCAAGATGCAAAACTTAACCAAAGCTACCGAACTTCGGTCCTTAACCGATAAAATTTGCTCAGAATTGACTTTAACCATTGACATTTAACCACAATTTCAGAAACTCGGTCTTAGAGCTGCAAAATTTAATCAAAACTGCCGAACTTCGGCCTTTAACCGATAAAATTTGATGAGAATTGGCAAAAATTCGGTCGTTAACCATTAACATTTAACCACAATTTCAGAAGTTCTGCCTTTTAGTTAGAAAATTTAACCAAAACTACGGAACTTCGGCATTTAATTCCTGCAGATGAATTAACCTAAGCAAATATTTCTTAGTCTAGACATCATCTCCTGTTAGACCCGTGTTCATCTTTCACTGTCAGGCAACTTTATGGTAAGTAGAGACTAATAAATACTTAAACGAACAAAAAAAAGTCAATTTTCAGTGTCCAGCAATCTTACGGCAAGCAGAGGCCAATAAATATGCAAGAGGTTAAAAAAGATTATAAAAGACTTCTGATCAATAAGCCCAAGTAGATATTTCTTTTTCTAGAAGTCATCTACTACCAGACCCGAGTCCATCTTTCAGTGTCGAGTAACTTCATGGCTAGTAGAGGCTAATAAACATGTACAAGGACAAAGAAGAACGGTTAGATCCTGCAGATGAATAAACCTAGCAAATATTTGTCCGTCTAGAAATCATGTTCTGTCAAACCGCAGTCCATCGTTTAATGTTGGGTCTAAAAGCTGTTTTATTTCAGACTCAAGCCTATTTTGTCAGCATCAAGCAACGCTATGGCAATCAGACGTTTATAAATATGCAAAAAGACAAAAAATGTTGTCTTCTAAAAATAAACTCAAAAAAAGAAGTTGTTCGTCGTCTAGAAGCCGTCTTCTGTCATACAAAAGCATATTTTCCAGCATCGACTAACGCTATGGCGTGAGTCTGGCAGAAGATAGCTTCTAGACGACGAAGAACTACCTGCTTGAGTTTATTTATTAGAAGACGAAATTTTTTTGTCTTCTTAAATATTTATGAACGTCTGATTGCCATAGCGTTACCCGACGCTGCAGAACAGGCTTGAGTCTGGCAGAAGACAACATCTAGACGACGAAGAACTACTTCCTTGAGTTTATTTATTAGAAGACTTAGCATTTTGTTAACCTTTTGTATATTTATCAACGCCTGATTGTCATAGCGTTATTCAACGTTGAAGATAAGCTTTAGTCTGGCAGAAGACAGCTTCTAGATGACGAGAAACTACATGCTTGAGTTTAATTATTAGAAAACAACATTTTTTTGCCTTCTTGCATATTTATGGACGTCTCATTGCCATATCGTTACTCGTAGCTGAAAATAAGCTCGAGTCTGGCCGAAGACAACTTATAGACGACGAAGAACTACCTGCCTGAGTTTATTTATTAGAAGACTTAACACTTTTTGTCTTCTAACGTTTATAAACGTCTGATTGCCATAGGGTTACTCAAAACTGAAAGATAGGCTTGAGTCTGCCAGAAGACAACATCTAGACGACAAAGAACTACTTGCTTGAGTTTATTTATTAGAAGATTTAACATTTTTTTTCTTCTTCTATATTTATGAACGTCTGATTGCTATAGCGTTACTCGACGTTGAAAAATATGCTTGACTCTGGCATAAGACAGTTTGTATATGACGAAGAGCTACTTGCTTGAGTTTATTTATTAGAAAGTCTTAGCATTTTTTTGACTTCTTGTATATTTATCAGCGTCTGATTGCCATAGCGTTACTTGGTGCCAAAAATAAGCTTGAGTCTGGCAGAAGACAACATCTAGACGACGAAAAACTACTTGCTTGAGTTTATTTATTAGAAGACAACTTTTTTGGTTCTTTTTGCATATTTATGAACGTCTGATTGCCATAGCGTTACCCGACGCTGAAAAATAGGTTGAGTCTGGCAGAAGACAACATCTAGACGACGAAGAACTACTTGCTTGAGTTTATTTATTAGAAGACACCAATTTTTTGTTTTCTTGCATATTTATGCACGTCTGACTGCCATATCGTTATCCGATGTTGAAAAATAGGCTTGAGACTGGCAGAAGACAACATCTAGATGACGAAGAATTACCTGCTTAAGTTTATTTATTAGAGAACATCATTTCTTTGTCTTCTTGCATGTTTATGAACGTCCGATTGCCACAGCATTACTCGATACTGAAAAATTGGCTCGAATCGGGCAGAAGACAACATCCAAACAACGAAGAATGACTTGCTTGAGTTTATTTATTAGAAAACTTAACATTTTTTGTCTTCTAGCATATTTATGAATCTCTGGTTGCCATCGCTTTATTCTAAGCTGAAAAATAGGCTTGAGTGTAGCAGAAGATAACATCTAGACGATAAAGAACTACTTGCTTGAGTTTATGTATTAGAAGACTTAACGTTTTTGTCGTTTTGCATATTTATAAACGTCTGATTGCCACAGTGCTGCTCAACGCTAAAAAACAGGCTTTAGTCTGGCAGAAGACAGCTTCTAGATGACGAGAAACTATTTGCTTGAGTTTATTTATTAGAAGACAAAATTTTTGTCTTCCTGCATATTTATGAACCACTGATTGCCATAGCGTTACCTATCGCTTAAAAATAGGCTTGAGTCTGGCAGAAGACTACATATAGACAAAGAAGAAATACTTCCTTGAATTAATTTATTAGAAGACTTATCATTTTGTTGACTTCTTGTATATTTATGAACGCCTAATTGCCATAGCGTTTTTCGACTTTGAAAAATAGGCTTTAGTCTGGCAGAAGGCAACTTCTAGACAACGAAAAGAACTACTTGCTTGAGTTTAGTTATTATATATATATATATATATATATATATATATATATATGAACGTCTGATTGCCATAGCGGTACTCTAAGCTGAAAAATAGGCTTGCGTCTGGCATAAGAGATTTAGAAAAAGATTTTTCCTGCTTGAGTTTATTTATTAGAAGACAACATTTTTTGTCTTCTAACATATTTATGAACGTTCATAAAAATGCAAGAAAACAAAAATGTTGTCTTTTAATAAATAAACTCAAGCAGGTAGTTCTTCGTCGTCTATAACCTGTCTTTTGCCAAACTTAAACTTATTTTTCAGCGTCGAGTAACGTTACGGCAATCAGACGTTCATAATTATGTTAGAACACAAAAAATGTTGTCTTCTAATAAATAAACTTAAGCAAATAGTTCTTCGTTGTCTAGATGTTATCTTCTGCCAGACTCAAGGCTATTTTTCAACGTCGGGTAACGCTATGGCAATCAGATGTGCATAAATATGCAAGAAAACAAAAAAATGTTGTCTTTTAATAAATAAACTCAAGCAGGTAGTTCATCGTCGTCTAGAAGCTGTCTTCTACCATACCCAAGCCTATTTTTCAGCGTCGAGTAATGCTACGGCTATCAAACGTTCATAAATATGCAAGAAGACAAAAAAATGTTAAGTTTTCTAATAAATAAACTCAAGCAAGTCGTTCTTCGTTGTATGGATGTTGTCCTCTGCCAGACTCAAGCCAATTTTTCAGTATCGAGTAACGCTGTGGCAATCAGACGTTCATAAACATGCAAGAAGACAAAAAAATGATGTTCTCTAATAAATCATTGTATTTGTCCTCTAGCATATTTATGAACGTCTGGTTGCCATAGCGTAACTCGACGCTGAAAAATAGGTTGAGTCTGGCAGAAGACAATATCTAGACGACGAAGAACTACGTGTTTGAGTTTATTTACTAGAAGACAACATTTTTTGTCTTCTTGCATGTTTATGAATGTCTGATTGCCATAACGTTGCTCTAAGCTGAAAAATAGGCTTGGGTATGGTAGAAGACAGCTTCTAGACGACGATGAACTACCTGCTTGAGTTTATTTAGTAGAAGACAACATTTCTTGCCTTCTAGCATATAAAGGAGTCAATTTTCAGTGGCGAGCGATCTTGTGGTAAGCAGAGGCTAATAAATATGCAAGAGAATAAAAAGATTGTAAGACTTCTGGTCGATAATTAAATATTCTTCTTCTTGAAGTCATCTACCAAAAAGACTCGAGTTTGCCCTTCGGTGTCAAGTAATTTCATGGCAAGTAGAGGTTAATAAACATGTACAAGGACAAAAAGGAACCGTTACATCCTACAGATGAATAATATTTCTCCTTGTAGAAGTTATCTCCTGCCAGACCCAAGTCCTCCTTTCAGTGTCGAGTTACTTCATGGTAAGTAGAGGCTAATAAACATGTACAAGAACAAAAAAAGAGTCAATTTTCGGTGTCGAGCAATATTATGGCAAGCAGAGGCTAATACATATGCAAGAGGTTAAAAAAGATTGAGCTCAGATACTTCTTCTTCTAGAAGTCGTCTACTGCCAGGCCCGAGTACATCTTTCAGTGTCGGCTAACTCGATGATAAGTAGAGGCTAATAAAAACCTAAAAGGACAAAAAAGAGTCAATTTTCAGTGTTGAGCAATCTTACAGCAAGCAGACGTTAATAAACATGCAAGAAGACGAGCGCTTCTTTCTCTAGAAGTCATCTATTGCCAATACCCGAGTCAATCCTTCCGTGCCGACAACTTTATGGCAAGTGGAGGTTAATAAACATGTACGACGACAAAGTGGATCGCTTCAGACAATAAACAAATTCAAGTAAGTACTTTTTCCTAAACAGTCTACTGTCGAGTAACTTCACGACAAGTAAAAGTTAGTATACGACAAAGGACTAGACTTCTGACACACGATTACAGAATGTTTTAATACGTTACACGAAACTAACTCATATCCTAATCGTATCAAAAATAGCACGACAATCCATTTCGGAGCACCGTCGAGTCGAATTAGCAACCCGTCGTATACCTACAGTACGAAATAAAAATACCACACACAGTATAATGTAAGTAAGAGCCGCTACGCTAGTGGCCACATCCGAATGCTCCACCCGAAGGTAAACATTGTGTACCCCATAAACGGCATGCCTTAGTCAGCATCGTAGCTAGACTGTCGGACGAAGGGCCTTGCATCATTTCAATTACGCCGTTACCAGCGTACGTTTCGACTACACGTTACAACATTTTATTAATGCATTGTATTTAACAAGTCAATCCAACAAATATTAACATACATAAAAGCGTCGAGGAACATTTCAATTGCATTCTTAACATCCTAACGACTACAATGAGCAAAAATAAACTTAACGTCTACCAATAATCTTCGGCTATATAAATTTTAAGGCTTTGTGGCAGTGGAAGTTTCTGTATATTATCAACAGTCACGTACTGTCTTATAATAAACCTACACAAATATTGCAAACACCGTACTTCAGTAAAACGACTGATCGGTTTAATTAATCTAACGGGATAACACGGTCGTACGTCGTCGCCCCTCTGCGACGAATAACACAAAACATCACTCTCCGAAAGCCCCATCGATGTCTCGATCAGCTCTTGAATGTTAGGAAAGCCACGTTGTTGCGAGTAAAACGTATAGTTGCCGAAACTGTGTTCGATGCGCGTGTGAAAAGTACGACCGGAGCTTGAAGCTCAACGAAAGTATGTAGTTATCAGAGGACGAGTCGCGGACTAGAAAAGCACCATCGGGTTCATCTTTGAGTCGTTCTTCGACTTTGGCTCGTGATATCGAACCCCAGTACCAACCAATGCGGGATAGCTGTAGGAGTTCTTCGTGCACGCTCCGATTTGTATTCACTAAGTTCTAAAAAAGGCTCGGTTAGGTCTTGTAACAATTCAACTACTTACAAAATCATTGCACTGGCGGAGTTCGGGAAAACGTGGAGGCACTGGAGGTGGTGTACAATTAACTTCGGGTGGATCGTGCGGTTGAGTTTCAGGAATTTGTACGACCTCCGGACACTGTTTCTGCTTCGGTTTACAACTGCTTAGTGTTCCTTTACATTTCTTCTTGAGGCTTCTGAATATACTTAGGGTTCGACTGCGGTTACTTGCATGTGGACGTTCGTCTTGGTCTTTTTTGCAATCGTCTTCGTCGCTTTTAAAACTATTTTTCAAATTCTTCAGGCTGAATTTTGTTATTCTTTTGGTATCTTTAGGGTCCATTTGTGGTATTTTTGTACGGAGATGAGTCACTCAACATGATTTCCTAAGAAAATTGTATGTTATTATTGTTGATATCCAGGGATTATAATTAGAAACAAAGGAACGGATCAGCTGATTTGACGGCAGAGATATGTAGGCGAGAGCTTGTGAATTCCAGATAAGAAATATAGGTTCTTTTAAGCAAATCTGATTGGAGGAAAAAATTACCTTGAATATGAGATTTATTTGACTAAAATTATTTAAAGCACAAGCAAGGACGCTAAACAATTTGTTTATTTATATTTGTGCTTAATTATAGGTTGTCCTTCATTACAATTTTGCTTGATTAGGGATTTGTTCACCCAACAATTTGCTCATTTACAGTTCTGCTAAATTGGAAATTTTTTATAAACAAAGTTGTTTTTTTAAAGATTTGCTTGATTAGATATTTTGCTTGGTACATTTTCGTTTGTTAAGAGTGTAACACGCTTCCTAATATAGAAATTCTTGCAAATTCTGCTTAAACTTTATCGGCTAAAAGCCGAAATTCAGTAGTTTTGGTTAAATTTTGCAGCTTGAAGGCCGAGCTTCTCAAATTGGGTTAAGTTTTAACGGTTAGATGTCAAATTTTTGTCAATTCTGTTCAAATTTATTCGGTTAAATGCCGAAGTTTGGTGGTTTTGGTTAAATTTTAAAGCTCGAAGGCGGAACGTTAGAAATTGAGGTTAAATCTTATCAAAGCCGAATTTTTGCCACTTCTGATCAAATTTTATCAGTTAAAGACCGAAGTTCGGTATTTTGGTTAAATTTTGCAGCTCGATGGTACAGCTTCTGAAATTGTGATTAAATCTTAATGGCTAAAGGTCGAATTTTTCCAATTCTGATCAAATTTTATCAGTTAGACCGAAGTTCCACAGTGTTGGTTAACTTTTGCAGGTCGATCGCGGAGCTTCCGAAATTGTAGTTAAATCTTAATGGTTAAAGACCGAATTTTTGCCAATTCTGATCAAATTTTATCGTTTAAAGATCAAAGTTCGGTGGTTTTGGTTAAATTTTGCAACTCAAAGACCGAACTTCTGAAATTGTGGCTAAGTGTTAATGGCTAAAGACCGAATTTTTTCCAAATCTGATCAAATTTTATCGGTCAAAGGCGTAGTTTGCAGCTCGATGGTTTAACTTCTGAAATTGTGATTAAATTTTACCGATTAAAGGCCGAATTGTTGCCAATCCTGATCAAATTTTGTCGATTAAAGGCCGAAGTTCAGTAATTTTGATAGAATTTTGCCGTTCCAAAGCCAAACTTTATAAAATGTGGTTAAATCTTACCAGTTAAAGGCCAAATTTTTGACAGTTCTGATAAAATACTATCGATTAAAAGCCGAAATTCGGTGGTTTTGGTAAAATTTTGCAGCTCGAAGGCCGAAAGTTAGAAATTGTGGCTAAATCTTAATGGCTGAAGGCCGAATTTTTGCCAATTCTAATCAAATTCTATCGATTAAAAGCCGAAGTTTGGTAATTTCGGTTGAATTTTGCAGTTCGAAAGCCGAACTTTATAAAATGTGGTTAAATCTTACCGGTTAAAGGCCGAATTTTTGCCAATTCTGATAAAATTTTATCGGTTAATGGCCGAAATTCGGTGGTTTTAGTAAAATTTTGCAGCTCGAAGGCCGAACATTAGAAATTGTGGCTAAGTCTTAATGGCTAAACGCCGAATTTTTGCCAATTCTGATCAAATTTTATCGGTTAAAGGCCGTAGATCGGTAGCTTTGGTTAAATTTTGCAGCTCGATGGTCTAACTTCTGAAATTGTGGTTAAATTTTACCGGATAAAGGTCAAATTTTTGTCAATTCTGATCAAATTTTAACGGTTGAAGGCCGTAGTTTGGTAGCTTTGGTTAAATTTTGCTGTTCGAAGGCAGAACTTTATAAAATTGTGGTTAAATCTTACCAAGGTCAAATTTTTGCCAGTTCTGATAAAATTTTATTGGTTAAAAGCCGAAGTTCAGTAGTTTTGCAGCTCGAAGTCCGAACTTCTGAAATTGTGGCTAAATCTTAATGGCTAAAGGTCGAATTTTTGCCGATTCTGATCAAATTTTAACGGTTGAAGGCCGTAGTTCGATACCTTTGGTTAAATTTTGCACTTCGATGGTCGAACTTCTGAAATTATGGTCAAATTTTACCGGTTGAAGGCTGAATTTTTGCCAATTTTCATCAAATTTTATCGATTAAATTCCGAAGTTCGGTAGTTTTGGATGAATTTTGCAGCTCGAAGACCGAACTTTATAAAATGTGGTTAAATCTTACCGGTTAAAGGCCGAATTTTTGCTGGTTCTGATAAAATACTATCGATTAAAAGCCGAAATTTGGTGGTTTTGGTAAAATTTTGCAGCTCGAAGGCCGAACGTTAGAAATTGTGGCTGTCTTAATAGCTAAAGGCCGAAGTTTGCCAATTCTAATCAAATTTTAACGATTAAAGACCGTAGTTCGGTAGTTTCGATTAAATTTTCCAGCTCGAACGTTAAACTTCACAAAATCTGGTTAAATCTTACCAAGGCCCAATTTTTGTCAATTCTGATCAAATTTTATCAGTTAGAGACCGAAATTCGGTAGTTTTGGTTAAATTTTGCAGTTCGGAAGCCGAACTTAAGAAAATGTGGTTAAATCTTAGCAAGGCCTAATTTTTGCCAACTCTGATCAAATTTTATCGCTTAAAAACCGAAGTTTGGTAGTTTTGGTTAAATTTTGCAGCTCGAAATCGGAGATTGTGAATTTGTGGCTAAATCTTACCAGTTAAAGAGCGAATTTTTGCCAGTTCTGATCAAATTTTATTGGTTAAAAGCCGTAGTTCGGTAGCTTTGGTTAAATTTTGCAGCTCGAAGTCCGAACTTTATAAAATGTGGTTAAATCTTACCAATGCCGAATTTTTTGCCAGTTCTGATAAAATTTTATCGGTTAAAGGTCGAAGTTCAGTGGTTTTGCAGCTCGAAGTCCGAACTTCTGAAATTGTGGCTAAATCTTAATGGCTAAAGGTCGAATTTTTGCCGATTCTGATCAAATTTTATCAGATAAAGGCCGAAATTCTGTAGTTTTAGTTTATTTTTGCAACTCGAAGGCCGAACTTTACAAGATGTGATTAAATCTTACCAGGTGCGAATATTTGCCAATCCTGATCAAATTTTATCGATTAAAGGCCGAAGTTCGGTAATTTTGGTTAAATTTTGCAGCTCGTAGGTCTAACTTCTGAAAATGTGCTTTAATTTTACCGGTTATAGTCCGAATTTTTGCCAATTCTGATCAAATTTTATCGGTTAAATGCCGAAGTTCGGTAGTTTCGGTTGAATTTTGCAGCTCGAAAGCCGAACTTTATAAAATGCGGTTAAATCTCACTGATTAAAGGCCGAATTTTTGCCAGTTCTGAAAAAAATTTATCGGTTAAAGACCGAAATTCGGTGGTTTTGATTAAATTTTGCTGCTCGAAGGTCGAACTTTAGAAATTGTGGTTGAATTTTAATGATTAAAGGCCGATTTTTGCCAAATCTGATTTTATCCGTTAAGGGCCGAGGTTCGGAAGTGTTGGTTAAATTTTGCAACTCGAAGGAAGAACGTTAGAAATTGTCGTTAAATTTTACCAAGGCCGAATTTTGCCAATTTTGATCAAATTTTATTGACTAAAGGCCTTAGTTCGGTCGGTTTGGTTAAATTTTGCACTTCGATGGTCGTACCTCTGGTGGTTAAATTTTATCGGTTAAAGACGGAATTTTTGAAAATTCTGATCAAATTTTATCGGCAAAAGGCCGAAGCTCCGTAGTTTTGGTTAAATTTTGCAGCTCGAAGGCCGAACTTCTGAAATTATAGTTATATCTTAATGGCTAAACGCCGAATTTTTGTCAAACCTGATCAAATTTTATCGGTTATGGTCCGAACTTCGGTAGTTTTGGTTAAATTTCGCAGCTTGAAAGCCGAACTTTAGAAATTGTGGTTAAATCTTACAGGTTGAGGACCGAATTTTTGACAATTCTGATCAAATTTTATCGGTTATTGACCGAAGTTCGGTAGTTTTGGTTAAATTTTGCCGTTCGATGGTCGAACTTCTGAAATTGTGGTTAAATTTTACCGGTTACAAGCAGACTTTTGTCGATTCTGATCAAATTTTATCGGTTAATGTCGAAGTTCAGAAGTTTCATTCAAATTTTGCAGCTCAAACGCCGAATTTTTGCCAATACTAATTAAGTTTTATTGGTTAAATGCGGGAGTTCGATAGTTTTGGTTAAATTTTGAAGCTCGAAGGCCGAACTTTAAAAATTGTGGTTGAATCGTACCGGTTGAAGGCCGTATTTTTGCCAATTCTTATCAAGTTTTTTCGGTTATAGGCAGAAGTTCGTCAGTTTAGCTGAAATTTCGCAAGGTCGAAGGACGAGCTTCTGAAGTTGGGCTTAAATCTTACCGGTTAAAGGCGGAATTTTTGTCAATTTCGATAAAATTTTATCGATTAAATGTCGATGTTCGGTAGTTTTGGTTAAATTTTGCAGCTTGAAGGTGGAGATTCTGAAATTGTGGTTAATTTTCAATGGTCAAAGGCCGAATTTTTGCCAATTCTGGTTAAATTTAATCGGTTAATGGCCGAAGTTCGGTTGTTTCGGTTAAATTTTGCTGCTCGAATTCCAAACTTCTGAAATTGTGGTTAAGTCTTAATGGTTAAAGGCCAAATTTTTACCAATTCTCATCACATCTTATCGGTTAAAGGTCGAAGTTTGGTAGTTTTGGTTAAACTTTGCAGCTCGCCAACCGAACTTCTAAAATTGTGGATAAATCTTACTGGTTAAAAACCGAATTTTTGCCGATTCTGATCAAATTTTATCGGTTAAAGGCCAAAGTTCTTTAGTTTTGGTTAATTTTTACAGCTAAAAGGCCGAAGGTCTGAAATTGTGGTTGTCTTACCGGTTAAAACCCGAGTTTAGCCAATTCTGATCATATTTTATCGGTTAAATGCCGAAGTTCGATAGTTTCGTTTAAATTTTGCAGCTCGAAGGTCGAACTTCTAAAATTGTGGGTAAATTTTATTGGTTAAAGGTCGAATTTTTACTAATTCTGATCAAATTTTATCGGTTGAAGGCCAAAGTTCTTTAGTTTTGGTTAATTTTTACAGCTAAAAGGCCGAAGGTCTGAAATTGTGGTTGTCTTACCGGTTAAAACCCGAGTTTAGCCAATTCTGATCATATTTTATCGGTTAAATGCCGAAGTTCGATAGTTTCGTTTAAATTTTGCAGCTCGAAGGTCGAACTTCTAAAATTGTGGGTAAATTTTATTGGTTAAAGGTCGAATTTTTACTAATTCTGATCAAATTTTATCGGTTGAAGGCCAAGGTTCGATAGTTTTGGTTACATTTTGCTGCTCGAAGGCCGAACGTTAGAAATTGTGATTAAGTCTTAATAGTTAAAAGCCGAATTTTTGGCCATTCTCATCAAATTTTATCGGACAAAGGTCGAAGTTTGGTAGTTTTAGTTAAGTTTTGCAGCTGGAAAGCCGAACTTCAGAAATTCTGGTTAAATTTTTTGGTTAAAGGCCAAATTTTTGCAAATTCTAATCAAATTTTATCGGTTAAAGGCCGAAGTTCGATAGCTTTGATTAGATTTTGCAACTCGAAGGTCGAACTTTAGAAAATGTGGTTAATTTGACCAAGGACGAATTTTTACCAGTTCTGATAAAATTTTATCGGTTAAAGGCAGAAGTTCGGTTGTCTTGGTTAAATTTTGCAGCTCGAACGCCGAACTCCTAAAGTTGTGGTTAAATCTTACCTGTTAAAGGTAAATTTATGCCAATTCTGATTACATTTTATCAGTAGAGGCCGAAGTTTCGTAGTTTTGGTTAAATTTTGCAGCTCGAAGGCTGAGCCACTGAAATTGTGGTTAAATCTCAGCGATTAAAGGCCAAATTTTTGCCAATTCTGATCATATTTTATCGGTTAAATGCCAAAGTTTAGCAGTTTCGGTTAGATTTTGCAGCTCGAAAACCGAACTTTGGAATATGTGGTTAAATCTTACCTAGGCCGAATTTTGCCAGTTTGATAAAATTTTATCGGTTAGAAACCGAAATTCGGTAGTTTTGTTTAAATTTTCCAGTTCGATGATCGAACTTCTGAAATTGTGGTTAAATTTTACCGGTTAAAGGCTGAATTTTTACCAATTCTGATCAAATTTTATCGTTTAAATTCCGAAGTTCGGTAGCTTTGGTTAAATTTTGCAGCTAGAAGGTCGAACTTTTTAAATTGTGGTTAAGTTTTACCGGTTAAACGTCGAATTTTTTGCCAATTCTGATCAAACTTTAACGGTTAAATGCCGAAGTTTGCTAGTTAGCAGTTCGAAGGCCTAACGTTAGAAATTGTGGTTAAATCTTGCCAAGGCCGAATTTTTGCCAATTCTGATCAAATTTTATCGATTAAAGAGCGAAGTTCGGTAGTTTCGTTTAAATTTTGCAGCTCGAAGGTCGAGTTTCTGAAATTGTGATTAAATTTTACCGATTAAAGGGCGAAACGCCGAATTTTTTCCAAATCTGCTCAAATTTGGTGGTTTTGGTTAAATTTTGCAACTCAAATTCCGAACCTCTGAAATTGTGGTTAAATGCCGAAGATCGGTAGTTTTAATTAAATTTTGCAGCTAGAAGGCCGAATTTCTGAAATTGCGGTTAAATTTTAACGGTTAAAGGTCGAATTTTTGCCAATTCTAATCAAATTTTATCGGTTAAAGGTCGAAGTTTGGTAGTTTTGGTTAAATTTTGCAACTCGTAGGTCGAACTTTTAAAATTGTGGTTGAATCTTACCAAGGCCGAATTTATGCCAATTCTGATAAAATTTTATCGGTTAAATGCCGAAGTTCGGCCGTTTTGGTTAAATTTTGCTGCTCGAAAACCGAACTTCTGAAATTGTGGTTAAATCTTACGGTTCAAGACCGAATTTTTGTCAGTTCTGATCATATTTTATCGGTTAAAGGTCGAAGTTCAGTAGTTTTGATTAAATTTTGGTACTCGAAGGTCGAACTTTAGAAGTTGTGGTTAAATCTTACCAAGGCCGAATGTTTGCCAATTCTGTTCAAATTGTATGGGTTATATCTCGAAGTTCAGTAGCTTAGATAAATTTTGAAGCTTGATGGTCGAACTTCTTAAATTGTAGTTAAATCTTACTAGTTAAAGGTCGAATTTGTATCAATTCTGATCGAGTTTTATCGGCTAACAGCCGAAATTCGGTAGTTTTGGTTAAAT
This sequence comes from Platerodrilus igneus, assembly GCA_036346225.1. Lineage (NCBI taxonomy): Eukaryota > Metazoa > Arthropoda > Insecta > Coleoptera > Lycidae > Platerodrilus > Platerodrilus igneus. The sequence continues at coordinate 2,751,166 of JARFIW010000549.1, read as the reverse complement.
TTTGCAGCTCGAAGGCCGAACTTTAAAAAATGTGGTTAAATCTTACAAAGACCGAATTCTTGCCAACTCTGACCAAATTTTATCGGTTAAAGGTCGAAGATCCGTAGGTTTGGACAAATTTAGCAACTTGAAGATCGAACTCTAGAAAATGTGGTTAAATCTTACGAAGGCCGAATTTTTGCCAGTTCTAAGAAAATTTTATTTGTTAAATGCCGAAGTTCGATAGTTTTGGTTAAATTTTGCAGCTCGAAGACAGAACGTTAGAAATTGTGGTTAAATCCCTACCAAAGCCTAATTTTGTGCCAATTCTGAACGAATTCTATCGGTTAAAGGCCGAAGTTTGATGATTTTGGTTAAATTTTGCGGCTCGAAGGTCGCACCTTAGGAAATGTGGTTAAATCTTACCAAAACCGAATGTTTGCCAGTTCTGATAAAATTTTCGGTTAAAGGTCGATGTTTGATGACTTCGGTTAAATTTTGCAGCCCGCAAACCGAACTTTAGAAAATGTGGTTAAACTTTACTAAGTTCGACTTTTTGCCAATTCTGATCAAATTTTATCGGTTAAAGACCGAAATTCGGTAGTTTTGATTAAATTTTGCAGCTCGAAGGCCGAACGTTGGAAATTATGGTTAAAGATTACCAAATCCGAATTTTGCAGCCCGAAAGACGATCGTTAGAAATAGTAGTAGTAATCACCAAGGCCGAATTTTTGCCAATTCTGATAAATTTTTATCGGTTAAAGGCCGAAGTTCGGTGATTTTGGTTAAATTTTGTAGCTCAAAGGCCAGATTTCTGAAATTGTGGTTAAATTTTACCGGTTAAAGGTCGAACTTTTGTCAATTCTTATAAAATTTTATCGGTTAAAGGCCAAAGTTCGGTAATTTTGGTTAAATTTTGCAGCTAAAAAGCCGAATTTTTGAAATAGTGGTTGTTTTACTGGTTAAAGGTCGAACTTTTGTCAATTCTAATCAAATTTTATCGGTTAAACGCCAAAGTTTGGTAGTTTTGGTTAAATTTTATAGCTCCAAGGCCGAACTTCTAAAATTGTGGTTAAATCTTACCGGTTAAAGGCCGAATTTTTGCCAATTCTGATCAAATTTTATCGGTTAAAGGCCAAAGTTCGGTAGTTTTGATTAAATTTTGCAGCTAGAATGCCGAATTTCTGAAATTGTGGTTAAATTTTACCGGTTAAAGGGCGAACTTTTGTCAATTCTGATCAAATTTTATTGGTTAAAGGTCGAAGTTCGATAGTTTTGATTAAATTTTACAGCTCGATGGCCGAACTTCTAAAATTGTGGTTAAATTTTACCGGTTAAAGGTCGTATTTTGCAACTTCTAATTAAATTTTATCGTTTAAAGGCCGGCCTTCCGTATTTATGGTACTTAAGAGCCAGGCTTTGGAAATTCTAGTCAAATTTTTTCGATTAAAGGCTCGAATTTGAAATTCTAGTTAAGTTTCACCGGTTAGAGAATGTGTGACTTAATCACAATTGCCGAAATCCGGCCTTTAAGCGACAAAATTAACCAAATTTACCAAAACCCGGCCATTAACCGGTAAAATTTTGGGCGAAATCCGGTCTTTAACCGGTAAAATTTAACCAAAATCGCTTAAACCGTGCTTATATACATGTTGGCTATAACCAGACTACTACTTACTATAGTTTCTTGTCGTCAAGGCATTAGTTGGGTTGGTGCAATTTTCCAAGCCGCGTGTTCGGCTCCAGCCGATGCGATCTTTGTTTTATGTAGAGATTGCGTTCTACATTACTTTTCGTGGAAATACAGGTCGTTTGTCGCGTTTGGAGCCGTTCTAGAGCTTATTTCAAGCTTCTGTATCGTTCGAGAGCAGTAGTAATTCGATAATTATTAGTGTATGGTGGGTTGCCTTTTTGCGTACGTTTGGTTGCCTACACGCACATCGCAAATTCATATAGCGGCTTTATCTGTTAAAAATGACGTTGAAACTGTATCTGATTGGCTAATTGCATTTCAATAAATTTTTGACTGAAAAAACCGCTCATCTCCTCAAATAGATCTTCGTACACGACAAAAACAGATCTTAACAAGCTCATCCTATCTATCGCCGACGATTAGATAATGATAAACCACTCGAAGCAAGGAATTTGTGTAATACTTTATAATTTATGCTCCCCCTTCCGATAGGCATAAACAAAAAAAATACAATTACATCACGCTGAAACATATTAAACCTCTGAAGTGAAATATTATTAAAAAATAAGATTACGGCTGTTATCAGCCAACCGTGTGAGCTCAAAAACATGGTGTTCCAATCGTCAGTTAGACGCAAAGAGCGCGAGCTGAAATGAGACGTCGTTGTTGTTGTTGCTTATGCGGGCCGAAGTTGCTCATCATCCCTGTTGCGATCGGGATCTTCCTGGTTATAGCCGGAACTCTCATTGGTCTCCTGCTGTTTCCTTACCTGCTTGAGAAGTTGATCAAAGAGGTACGTTTTTACTGTTCTTTTGGCTTTTGAAAACGATTTTTCGTAGAGTGTTGAACTGAGAGAGGATACGGTCCAATGGGATCGCTACGTGGATGTACCTCTTCCGTTTGATTTCAAGGTTACCTTTTTTACCATCGAGAATCCTGAGGATACGCTAGGTGGTGCGAAGCCTGTTGTCAAGGAACAAGGACCGTATGTTTATACGTAAGTGGTTTATTTAGCAATAGTGATAAGGGCGCTTTCGTCATTCCTGGACTACCAGCTCTCAAACTCACCTTAAAATATTCCTGTAGACAATGGAGGAAGGTTATAGCTCGCTCCTGTTGGGGCACCTGAAGGTTGAAATGGTCGGATTTAAATAAACGATAAAGGAATGTTTCCGTTAGCAATAAAAAAACGGTAATCTTTGACTGTAATCTCAAAATCCCTTTGTCGAAAAACAATTGGTAAAGTGAGATAATAATTTACAAATTGTGGCTTGTTTCCTATGAGCAACGAGAACAATTGGTCACCGTGACCTTGGAATATTTTCGTTGAAACAAATGACGATGTGAGATCATGATGTAAAAACAATAGGTTGGTAACTGAGGACGACGCGAGAGAATAAAACTGGCGTTTCTTAGGGTTTCCTGTTCGCACAGTCTTCAATTAAGACAATTGTTCACAATGACCTTGGAATTTTGTTGATTTAAATTACTACCTGAGGTTCTCAGTTGCTAGTTGTGGCAACTGGAAATTTTTGAAATCTCTGTAAAGTCACATCTGAGGTTCTCAGTTGTCAGTTGTGGCAACTGGAACTTTTTGAGGTTTTTGTAAAGTCACATCTGAGAATCTCAGTTGCCAGTTGTGAACTGGAAATTCTTGAGGTCTGTGTAAATTCACATCTGAAGATCTCAGTTGTCAGGTGTAAACTGGAAATTTTTAAGATTTCTGTAAACTAACATCTGAGGTTCTCAGTTGTCAGTTGTGGCGATGAGGATATTCTATGGTTTTGTCGGTTTAGATTACATCTGAGGTTCTCGGTTGCTAATTGTGGCAATTGGAAATGTTTGAGGTCTTTGTAAATTCACATCTGCACTTCTCAGTTGCCAGTTGTAAACTGGAAATTTTTAAGATTTCTGTAAATTCACATCTGAGGTTCTCATATGTCAGTTGTGGCAACGACAAAATTCTATTATTTTGTCGGTTTAAATTACTTTCTGAGGTTCTCGGTTGCTAATTGTGGCAATTGGAAATGTTTGAGGTCTTTGTAAATTCACATCTGAACTTCTCAGTTGCCAGTTGTGAACTGGAAATTTTTGAGGTCTTTGTAAATTCACATCTGCACTTCTCAGTTGTCAGATGTAAACTGGAAATTTTTAAGATTTCTGTAAATTAGCATCTGAGGTTCTCAGTTGTCAGTTGTGGCAACGACAATATTCTATTATTTTGTCGGTTTAAATTACTTTCTGAGGTTCTTCGTAATTTTTGGGGTTCCTTTAAGTTCACATCTAAGTTTCTCAGTTGTCAGTTGTGGCGGTGGGATATTCTATGATTTTGTCTGTTTAAATTACTATCTAAGGTTCTCGGTTGCTAGTTGTGGCAACTGGAAATTTTTTGAAATCTCTGTAAATTCACATCTGAGGATCTCAGTTGTCAGTTGTAAACTGGAAATTTTTGAGATCGCTGTAAATTCACATCTGAGGTTTTCAGTTGTCAGTTGTGGCGACGAGAATATTCTATGATTTTGATGATTTAAATTACTATCTGAAATTCTCAGTTGTGGCAACTGGAAATTTTTGTTGTCTGTTTAAGTTCACATCTGAGTTTCTCAGTTGTCAGTTGTAAACTGGAAATTTGTGAGATTTCTGTAAATTTACATCTGAGGTTCCCAGTTGTCAGTTGTGGCAACGACAATATTCTATGATTTTGTCGGTTTAAATTACTTTCTGAGGTTTTCAGTTGCTAGTTGTGGCAACTGGAACTTTTTGAGGTTTTTGTAAATTCACATCTGAGAATCTCAGTTGGCAGTTGTGGCGACGAGAATAATGTATGATTTTGTTGATTTAAATTACTATTTGAGGTTCTCCGTTGCTACTTGTGGCAACTGGAAATTTTTGTGGTCTTTTTAAGTTCACATCTGAGTTTATCAGTTGTCAGTTGTGGCGATGAGGATATTCTATGGTTTTGACGGTTTAGATTACATCTGAGGTTCTCGGTTGCTAATTGTGGCAATTGGAAATGTTTGAGGTCTTTGTAAATTCACAACTGAACTTCTCAGTTGCCAGTTGTGAACTGGAAATTTTTGAGGTCTGTGTAAATTCACATCTGAAGATCTCAGTTGTCAGTTGCAAACTGGAAATTTTTAAGATTTCTGTAAATTAACATCTGAGGTTCTCAGTTGTCAGTTGTGGCAACGACAATATTCTATGATTTTGTCGGTTTAAATTACTTTCTGAGGTTCTTCGTTGCTATTTGTTGCAACTGGAAATTTTTGTGGTCTCTTTAAGCTCACATCTAAGTTTCTCAGTTGTCAGTTGTTGCGGTGAGGAAATTCTATGATTTTGTCGGTTTAAATTACTATCTGAGATTCTCGGTTGCTAGTTGTGGCAACTGGAAATTTTTGAAATCTCTGTAAATTCACATCTGAGAATCTCAGTTATCAGTTGTGAACTGGAAATTTTTTAGGTCGCTGTAAATTCACATCTGAGGTTTTCAGTTGTCAGTTGTGGGTACGAGAATATTCTATGATTTTGTTGTGGCAACTGGAAATTTTTGAGATCTCTGTAAATTCACATCTGAGGTTCTTAGTTGTCAGTTGTGACGACGAGAATATTCTATGATTTTGTTGATTAAAATTGCTAACTGAGGTTAGTTGCTAGTTGTGGCAACTGGAAATTTTTGAAGTTTTTATAAATTCACTTCTGAGGTTCTCGGTTGTCAGTTGTAGCGACGAGAATATTCTCTTGTTTTGTCGGTTAAAATTACTATCTGAGGTTCTCGGTTGCTAATTGTGGCAATTGGAAATGTTTGAGATCTTTGTAAATTCACATCTGAACTTCTCAGTTACCAGTTGTAATCTGGAAATTTTTGAGGTCCGTGTAAATTCACATCTGAAGATCTCAGTTGTCAGTTGTAAACCGGAAATTTTTAAGATTTCTGTAAATTAACATCCGAGATTCTCAGTTATTAGTTGTGGCAACGACAATATTCCATGATTTTGTCGGTTTAAATTACTTTCTGAAGTTCTCAGTTGCTAGTTGTGGCAACTGGAATTTTTTTGAGGTTTTTGTAAATTCACATCTGAGAATCTCAGTTGTCAGTTGTGGCGACGAGAATAATGTTTGATTTTGTTAATTTAAATATCTATCTGAGGTTGTCGGTTGCTAGTTGTGGCAACTGGAAATTTTTGAAATCTCTGTAAATTTACATCTGAGGATCTCAGTTGTCAGTTGTGAACTGGAAATTTTTGAGGTCGCTGTATATTCACATCTGAGGTTTTCAGTTGTTAGTTGTGAGTACGAGAACATTCTACGATTTTGTTGTGGCAACTGGAAATTTTTGAGGTCTCTGTAAATTCACATCTGAGGTTCTTAGTTGTCAGTTGTGGCGACGAGAATATTCTATGATTTTGTCGATTTAAATTACTATCTGAGGTTCTCAGTTGCTAGTTGTGGCAACTGGAAATTTTTGTGGTCTCTGTAAATTCACATCTGAGTTTCTCGGTTGTCAGTTGTGGCGATGAGGATTTTCTATGGTTTTGTCGGTTTAAATTACTGTTTGAGATTCTCGGTAGCTAATTGTGGCAATTGGACATGTTTGAGGTCTTTGTAAATTCACATCTGAACTTCTCAGTTGCCAGTTGCGAACTGGAAATTTTTGAGGTCTGTGTAAAGTCACATCTGAGGATTTCATTTGTCAGTTGTGAACTGCAAATTTTTGAGATTTCTGTAAATTCACATCTGAGGTTCTCAGTTGTCAGTTGTGGCAACGAAAATATTCTATGATTTTGTCGGTTTAAATTACTACCTGAGGTTTTCAGATGCTAGTTGTGGCAACTGGAAATTTTTAAAGTCTTTGTAAATTCACATCTGAGAATTTCAGTTGTCAGTTGTAAACTGGAAAATTTTGAGATCTCTGTAAATTAACATCTGAGATTCTCAGTTGTCAGTTGTGGCGATGAGGATATTCTATGATTTTGTCAGTTTGTCAGTTGCTAGTTGTGACAACTGGAAATTTTTGTTGTGTCTTTAAATTCAGATCTGAGTTTCCCAGTTGTCAGTTGTGGCGATGAGGATATTTTATGGTTTTGTCGGTTAAAGTAACTACCTGAAATCCTTGGTTGCTAGTTGTGGCAACTTGAAATGTTTGAGGTCTTTGTAAATTTACATCTGTTGTCAGTTGTAAACTGGAAATTTTTGAGATCTCTGTAAATTAACATCTGAGGTTCTCAGTTGTCAGTTGTGGCGACAAGAATAGTCTATGATTTTGTTGATTTAAATTACTATCTGAGGTTCTCGGTTGCTAGTTGTGGCAACTGGAAATGTTTGAAGTCTTTGTAAATTCACATCCGAGGATCTCCGTTGTAAACTGGAAATTTTTGAGGTCTTTGTAAATTCACATTTGAGAATCTCAGTTGTCAGTTGTGAACTGGAAAATTTTGAGATCTCTGTAAATTAACATCTGAGGTTCTCATTTGTTAGTTGTGGCAGTTTAAATTATTATCCGAGGTTCTCAGTTGCTAGTAGTGGCAACTGGAAATTTTTCAGGTCTCTGCAAACTTACATCTAAGGTTCTCAGTTGCCAGTTGTGAACTGGAAATTTTTGAGGTTTCTGTAAATTCACATCTGAGGTTCTCAGTTGTCAGTTGTGGCGACGAGAATATTCTATGATTTTGTCGATTTAAATTACTATCTGAGGTTCTCAGTTGCTAGTTGTGGCAACTGGAAATTTTTGAACTCTTTGTAAATTCACATCTGAGAATTTCAGTTGTCAGTTGTAAACTGGAAATGTTTGAGATCTCTGTAAATTAACATCTGAGGTTCTCAGTTGTTAGTTGTGGCGACAAGAATAGTCTATGATTTTGTTGATTTAAATTACTATCTGAGGTTCTCGGTTGCTAGTTGTGGCAACTGGAAATGTTTGAAGTCTTTGTAAATTCACATCCGAGGATCTCCGTTGTAAACTGGAAATTTTTGAGGTCTTTGTAAATTCACATTTGAGAATCTCAGTTGTCAGTTGTGAACTGGAAATTTTTAAGATCTCTGTAAATTTACATCTTAGGTTCTCAGTTGTGAGTTGTGGCGACAAGAATATTCTATGGTTTTGTAGATTTAAATTACTGTCTGAGGTTCTCAGTTGCTAGTTGTGGCAACTGGAAATTTTTGAGGTCTCTGTAAAATCACATCTGTGGTTCTCAGTTGCCAGTTTCTGTAAATTCACATCTGAGGATCTCATTTGTCAGTTGTGAACTAGAAATTTTTGAAGTCTCTGTAAATTCACATCTGAGGTTCTGAGTTGTCAGTTGTGGCAACAAAAATATTCTATGATTTTGTGATTTAAATTACTATCTGAGATTCTCAGTTGCTAGTTGTGGCAACTGGAAATTTTTGTTGTCTCTTTAAGTTCATATCTAAGTTTCTCTGTTGTCAGTTGTGGCGATGAGGGTATTTTATGGTTTTGTCGGTTTAAATTACTATCTGATGTTTAGTTGCTAGTTGTGGCAACTGGAAATCTTTGAGGTCTCTGTAAATTCACGTCTGCGGTTCTCAGTTGCCAGTTGTGAACTGGAAATTTTTAAAGTTTCTGTAAATTTATATCTGAGGATCTCATTTGTCAGTTGTGAACTGGAAATTTTTAAAGTCTCTGTAAATTCACATCTGAGGTTCTGAGTTGTCAGTTGTGGCAACAAAGATATTCTATGATTTTGTTAATTTAAATTACTATCTGAGGTTCTCAGTTGTGGCAACTGAAAATTTTTGTTGTGTCTTTAAATTCAAATCTTAGTTTCCTAGTTGTCAGTTGTGGCGATGAAGATATTTTATGGTTTTGTCGGTTTAAATTACCATCTGAGGTTCTCGGTTGCTAGTTGTAGCAACTTTAAATGTTTGAGGTCTTTGTAAATTCACATCCGAGGTTCTCAGTTGCCAGTTGTAAACTGGAAATTTTTGAAGTTTCTGTAAATTCACATCTGAGGATCTTATTTGTCAGTTGTGAACTGGAATTTTTTGAAGTCTGTAAATTCACATCTGAGGTTCTCAGTTGTCAGTTGTGGCAACAAAGATATTCTATGATTTTGTTAATTTAAATTACTATCTGTGGTTCTCAGTTGCTAGTTGTGGTAACTGGAAATTTTTGTTGTGTCTTTAAATTCAGATTTTAGTTTCCCAGTTGTCAGTTGTGGCGATTAGGATATTCTATGATTTTGTCTGTTTAAATTACTATCTGAGGTTTTAAGTTGCTAGTTGTGGCAACGGGAAATCTTTGAGGTCTCTGTAAATTCACATCTGAGGTTCTCAGTTGCCAGTTGTAAACTGGAAATTATTGAGGTCCCTGTAAATTCCCATTTGAGGTTTTCAGTTGTGGTTACGAGAATACTGTACCATTTTGTCGATTTAAATTACTACCTGAGGTTCTCATTTATCAGTTATGGTAGCGTCAATATTCTAAGATTTTGTCAGTTTAAATTACAATCTTAGTCTCAGCTGTCAGTTGGCGCAACGAGTTATTTCAAGTTACCACCTGAGGTTCTCAGTGGTCATTTGTGGTTGCGGAAATTTTTCTAATACCTTGTTTGTTTCAATTACCATCTGCGATTTTCAACTGTCAGTTGTGGCAACAAGAATATTCTACGAATTTGTCAGTTTAAATTACAATCTGAGATTCTCATTGCCAGTTGTGGCAACTGGAAATATTTGAGGTCTCTATAAATTCACATCTGAGGTTCTGTTGCCAGTTGTGGCAGCTGGAAATTTTTGAGGGTTCTGCAGATTCACATCTAAGATTCTCAGTTGTCAGTTGTGGCGACGAGAACTTTCTAAAATTTTGTCAGTTTAGATTATCATCTTACGTTGTTCGTTGTTATGCCATTGGCTGATTTATTTGAACCCACAACCACCATTAAAAAACACGACAGTGTTCCCAACTCAGCATTTTTTATAAATAGCTTTCGTTTATCATATTCACCTTTCTTAACTTACGTTACGCAAATAGCTCCATCACAACTCGCACTGATTTTTTAATACAATGTTCCTAGAAACAGTAATCGAAGATAAAACAACGTGTAAGTCAAGCGAGATATACTTGCCTTAGTACAAAAACACCTGCATTACATGAAATTAAGCGTTTTATCTTATCCATGTCGATAACCTTCTCCTATTTACATCCTTTTGATTAGGAAACCGACCTGAATGTATCTAACAGCTAGCAAATTATCAAAATAACGTAACCTACATAGCTTATGTCTAAATCACTTCGTAACCTTTGAAAAATAACCATTATTTTAGTATTTACATACGATATTATATGGAATTGATTGTAGGCAACCAACAGTACACGCTTTAACATACTGCGTTTTGATTGGTAGACAGCGATGTCAAATTCTTGAAGTCAGAAAATTACATTTACATCGTGCAAGAAGTGTTAGAAACGCACCAGTTACGTAACGTAATTTAATTGTACGTCACGTGTAGTACAAGGGTTTTATTTGCATATTTTCATAATGCACTAGCGCAGGGTAGGCAACCCGCGTAGCGATCAATAAAAGTTTACTAGTTAGAATGCGTCACCTGTTCAAAGAGAACTCGGGGCTTTTGTTCTCGCCACTTCAATAACTCGCCGCAAATTTTCAAGGTCTGCTCATGTTAATCCAATGGTTTTTACTTCTGATCTAACCTTTCTTTTTGTAGAAGATGGAAAATCTTCAATTTGCTCTCGTTGTAACTTGCCCTTGTGCGTTGCGGCTTCCAAACCCCTTATCATGAAATCTGCACGGCAACTAGATCTATAAGGCAAGTAAGGCCGGTAAGGGGTTCTCATCGGCTTCCCCTACCAGGAAACCAAGTAACTTTCTTTCTTGCGCCTTTCTGCCTTGCGGCTTCCAGATTCCTTATCAAGAGGACGGCATCGGCAACTAGATCTATTTTGCGGGTAAAGCTGGTAATGAGTCCAGATCTCCTCATCAGCCTCTCCCATCAGGAAACCACGCAATACTTTTTCTTGTGCCCTTGTGCTTTGCGGATTCCAGTCTCCTTATCAGGAGCATGACATCGGCAACTAGATCTATGCTGCGGGTAAGGTCGGTAAGGAGTCCCAGATCTTCTCATCGGCCTCCACATCAGGAAACCACGCAACTCTCTTTCTTGTGCCCTTGTGTCTTGCGGCTTCCAAACTCCTTATCAAGAAGACGGCATCGGCAACTAGATCTATTTTGCGGCTAAGGCTGGTAATGAGTCCAGATCTCCTCATCAGCCTCTCCCATTAGGAAACCACGCAATACTTTTTCTTGTGCCCTTGTGCTTTGCGGATTCCAGTCTCTTTATCAGGAGCATGACATCGTCAACTAGATCTATGCTGCGGGTAAGGTCGGTAAGGAGTCCCAGATCTCCTCATCGGCCTCCACATCAGGAAACCACGCAACTCTCTTTCTTGTGCCCTTGTATCTTGCGGCTTCCAAACTCCTTATCAAGAGGACGGTATCGGCAACTAGATCTATGCTGCGGGTAAGGTCGGTAAGCAGTCCCAGATCTCCTCATCGGTCTCCACATCAGGAAACCACGCAACTTTCTTTCTTGTGCCCATGTGTCTTGCGGCTTCCAAACTCCTTATCAAGAGGACGGCATCGGCAAATAGATCTATTCTGCGGGTAAGATTGGTAATGATTTCAGATCTCCCGTCGGCCTCCCTCATCAGGAAACCACGCAACTCTCTTTTTTGTGTCCTTCTGCCTTGCGGCTTCCAGACTTCTTATGAGAACGGCATCGGCAACTAGATCTATGCTGCGGGTAAAGCCGGTAAGGAGTCCCAGATTACGTTATCGGTCTCCCCATCAGGAAACCACGCAACTTTCTTTCTTGTGCCCTTGTTCCTTGCGGCTTCCAGACTCTTTATCATGAAGACGGCATCAGCAACTAGATCTATGCTGCGGGTAAGCCGGTAAGGTGTCCCAGATCTTCCCATCGGCCTCCCCCATTAGGAAACCACGCAACTCTCTTTCTTGTGGCCTTGTGCTTTGCGGCTTCCAGCCTCCTTATCAAGAGGACGACATCGGATCTATGCTGCAGGTAAGACCGGTAAGAAGTCCCTGATCTCATCGGCCTCCCCATCAGGAAACCACGCAACTCTCTTTCTTGTGCCCTTGTTCCTTACGGCTTCCAGAGGACGGCATCAGCAACTAGATCTATGCTGCGGAAAAGGCCGGTAAGCAGTCCATGATCTCCTTATCGGCCTCCCCCATCAGGAAGTCGCGCAATACTTTTTCTTGGCCCTTGTACCTTGCGGCTTCCAGCCTCCTTATCAAGAGCACGACATCGGCAACTAGATTTATGCTGCGGGTAAGGTCGGTAAGGAGTCCCAGATCTCCTCATCGGCCTCCACATCAGGAAACCACGCAACTCTCTTTCTTATGCACTTGTGTCTTGCGGCTTCCAAACTCCTTATCAAGAGAACGGTATCGGCAACTAGATCTATGCTGCGGGTAAGGTCGGTAAGGAGTCCCAGATCTCCTCATCGGCCTTCACATCAGGAAACCACGCAACTTTCTTTCTTGTGCCCTTGTATCTTGCGGCTTCCAGACTCCTTATGAAGAGGACGGCATCGGCAACTAGATCTATGCTGCGGGTAAGGTCGGTAAGGAGCCCTAGATCTATTCATCGGCCTCTCCCATCAGGAAACCAAGCAACTCTTTTTATGTGCCCTTGTGCCTTGCGGCTTCCTGACTCCTTATGAAGAGGACGGCATCGACAACTAGATCTATGCTGCGGTTGAGGCCGGTAAAAAGTCCCAGATCTCCTCATCGGCCTCCCCCATCAGGAAACCAAGCAACTCTCTTTTTTGCGCCCTTGTGCCTTGCGGCTTCCAAACTTCTTATCAAGAGGACGGCATCGGCAACTAGATCTATGCTGCGGGTAAGACCGATAAGGAGTCCCAGATTTCGTTATCGGTCTCTCCCATCAGGAAACCACGCAACTCTCTTTCTTGTGCCCTTGTGCGTTGCGGCTTCCGACTCCTTATCAAGAGGACGGCATCGGCAACTAGATCTATACTTTACATGTGATTTTCCAATGCTCCACCCGAAGGTACTACATTGGCCAGCAAGCGAGTTTTTTTTTACTTGGAAAATTTTGAATTTTGCCGAACCCTTGCTGTTCCAAGCAAGGTAGGGATCTTTAACGTGCGTGACAACACTCACACACGGGACCTCCATTTTACCTCTCATCCGAACGAGGGTGTATTTTTGTGAAAAATGCTCGCCTAACATTTTTCAAGCGGACCGTGTCGGGATTCGAACCCGGGACCTTGGGCGTAGTAGTCACACACATACCACTACGCCATGGAGCCGCTCAACTAGATCTATACTGCAGGTAGGGCCGGTAAGGGGTTCCAGATCTCCTCTTCGGCCTCCCCTATCAAGAAACCACGCAACACTCTTTCTTGTGCCTTTGTACCTTGCGGCTTTCAGACTCCTTATGAAGAGGATGGCATCGGCAACTAGATCTATGCTGCAGGTAAGACCGATAAGAAGTCCCAGATTTCGTTATCGGCCTCCCCCATCAGGAATTTACGCAACTCTCTTCTTGTACCCTTGTGCCTTGCGTCTTCCAGACTCCTTATCCAGAGGACGGCAGCGGCAACTAGATCTATGCTGCAGGTAAGGCCGGTAAGGAGTCCCAAATCTCCTCATCGGCCTCCCCCATCAGGAAATTACGCAACTCTCTTTCTTGTGCCCTTGTGCCTTGCGGTTTCCAGACTCCTTATCAAGAGGAAGGCATCGGCAGCTAGAACTATGTTGCACAGAAAACGCTTGCATTGACGATATATTAGTGCAACGGTGAGTTACACACCGAGCACTTGCAATATTAATCCAGTAGTGAGTTATGCGCAAGAAAAGGTTAACCCGATGGCGAATTGCGCATTACACGTTTACGGTAATGACGAATTAGACATGAGACGTTTGTGTTAGCAACAAGTTAGTGTAGCGTCTAGTTAGGCATCGGACGGTTACATTGACGGTGAGTTAGACGTAGGTACTCAAATTGACGGTTAGTTAACCAGCGGCGAATTAAACCCAAGGCGCTCACGTTGACGTTGGATTGATTCAACGGCGAGTTATAAGAACGACGGTGTTACTGCCGGCGAGTTAGTGCAGCGACGAGTTAGACATCAGATGTTTGCATTAACGGCGAATTAGTCAAGCGGCGAGTTAGACGTAGGCACTCGAATTGACGGTTAGTTAACCAGTGGAGGATTAGACACAAGGCGCTCACGTTGACAACGGATTAATCCAACTGCAAGTCATACCAACGACAGTGGTGCTGGCGGCGAGTTAGTGCCGCATCGAGTTAGGCATGGGATGGTTGCATTGACGGTGAGTTAGTTAAGCGGCGAGTTAAACGTAGCCACTTCAATTTATGGTTAGTTAACCAGTGGAGAATTAGACCCAAGGCGCTCACGTTGGTAGTGGATTAATCCAACGGCAAGTTATGCGAATGACGCTGGTGTTGGCGGCGGGTTAGTGCAACGTCGAGTTAGGCATCAAATGGTTGCACTGACGGTGAGTTACTCATGCGGCAAGTTAGACGTAGGCGTACAGATTGAAGGTTAGTTAACCAGTGGCGAGTTAGGCCCAAGACGTTCATGTTGGCCGTGTATTAATTCAACGGCAAGTTATACGAACGACGCTGGTGCTGGCGGCGGGTTAGTGCAGCGACGAGTTACACATCGGAAGGTTGCATTGACGGTGAGTTAGTCAAGCGGCGAGTTAGACGTAGGCACTCACATTGACGGTTTGTTAACCAGTGGCGAATTAGACAAAAGGCGCTTGCGTTGGCAGCGGATTAATCCAAGTGTGAGTCATACGAATGACGCTGGTGCTGGCGGCCAGTTAGTGCAGCGTTGAGTTAGGCATCGGATGGTTGCATTGACCGTGAGTTATTCAAGCGGCGAGTCATACGTAGGGACTCGAATTGACGGTTTGTTAACCAATGGCGAGTTAGATTTAAGACGCTCACGTTGGCTGTGGATTAATGCAACTGTGAGTCAGAGCGGCGAGGTAGACGTAGGAAGTCGAATTGACAGTTAGTTAACCAGTGGTGAGTTAGTGTATTAATCACCGGCGAGTTATAAGAACGACGCTTGTGCTGGCGGCGTGTTCTTACATTTAAAACAATAATTACATTTAGAAGTTCGATTAATACAGTTAAAAAGTTCATAAATACATCGCGCAAGCGCGATGAAAAAGCGATGCCACGGCAGGCGGTAGCTCCAAGCTTACACAAGCTTTAGCGCGGCCATCTGCCAATGACGTCACCAATGCACAATTTATATTGCGCAATAATCGGAAATTTATATAGATATACGACAATAGATAATACAGCGAACAAATTAGATAATGGACTACTTACATCAGAAATCCGAACGTCCTGCGGGGTTGAGCTAAAGTAGGCCTCTATTAAAGTCCATCAGCGCTCCATCCCGGAGGGATTAAAGATGGTACGCCCGACGCTCTTCCAAAGCGTTCGGACCAGCTCCGGCAATCATGGGGCTCCTTCATTCAGGGTCGTGCAGTACGGTTCGCCTACGGCTCAAATTGTCACCTACCTATGCAGGGAATGACGGGAACATGGTATAAGGGGCGGCAAACAAAGACAAGCAAGCAAGGAAATCTACATAGGTAAAGATAAGGCACGATACGATACCTGACACCGACCACACTCCTCGAAGATCAAAGGCAAACAGCCTCGTTATAGAGAGCACAGGAAACTTGTCCCCACTTTTTGTCTTTTACACGTCGGCGCGAGGTTATTCGTCCAACCCACTCGCGTCGCGCGATCTGGCGTAAATGCACTGTGACGTAACGGAAATACGCGCCCCGAGTCTTTTGAAATTGTGGCGCGAAACTTCCGCACATCAAAATTATCCTAAGACATGTTTAAGGGCCAATTTGATTGGCACGTAACAGTGTTTGCGCAGGCATTGGACATTTGCATTGACGGTGAGTTAGTCAAGCGGCGAGTTAGATGTAGCCACTAAAATTGACGGTTTGTTAACTAGTTGCGAGTTAGAACCAAAGCGCTTACGTTGGTGGTGTATTAATCCAATGGCGAGTTATAGGAACGACACTGGTGGTGACGGCGAGTTAGGAATCGCATGGTTGCATTGACGGTGAGCTAGTGAAGCGGCGAGTTAGACGTGGGCACTCGAATTGACGGTTTGTTAACCAGTGCCGAATTAGACCCGAGACCCTCACGTTAGCGGTGTATTAGTCCAACGGCGGGTTACAAGGACGACGCTGGTGCTGGTGGCGAGTTAGTGCAGCGACGAGTTAGTCATCGGATGGTTGCATTGACGGTGAGTTAGTCAGGTGACGAGTTAGACGTATGCGCTCGAGTTGGCGCTTAGTTATCCAGCGGCGAGTTAGTACCAAAACGCTCGCGTTGACAGTGAGTTAATCCACCTGCGCGTTATAGTAACGACGCTGCTGCTGGCGGCGAGTTAGTGCAGCGTTGATTTAGGCATCGGATGGTTGCATTGACGGTGAGTTAGACGTAGGCACTCAAACTGACGGTTTGTTAACCAGTGGCGAATGAGACACAAGGCGCTCGCATTGGCAGCGGATTAATCCAACTGCGAATCATACGAACGACGCTGGTGCTTACGGCGAGTTACTGCAGCGTCGAATTAGGCATCAAATTGTTGCATGGACGGTGAGTTATTCAAGCAGCGAGTTAGACGTAAGCACTCAAATTGACGGTTGGTTAACCAGTAGCGAATTAGACCCCAAGGCGCTCACGTTGGCGGTGGATTAACCCAACGACGATCATATTAACGACGCTGGTCCTAGCGGCGAGTTAATGCAGCGACAAGTTAAACGTCGAACGTTTTCATTGGCGCTGAGTTAGTGCGCGGTGAGTCAGACATCATACGATTGCATTGACGGCAATTTGTATAAATTATTATGCGTGTAAGCGTGCGCACGCGTGTAAAGCCCCCGATTCCACCGAACGCACGAAGTAATTGATTTAATACCAAGTTTAAGGCAAGTTTTTAGTACAGTTTGTGTCTACCCGTCACCATGAAGCGCTGACTTTGCTTAGGATTGTTTTTATTTGACTGTACCAGTGGGCGTGGGTGCGTGTGCATGCGCGCGTGCGCAAATATCAAATAGCTTTACGTCACTAATTACCGATTACTAACTAGCTGATTGAGTACGTGTGAGCGCGCTCGTGCGCAGATTGTGTGCGCGTGCGCGTGCGCGTATGTTATTCTAGGGTTTTTATACTAGAACATGTATTGTTAATTGCGCGTGCGCGTGAGTGTGCGCGCGCGCGTGCGCGCTGACATCCACTCGTTTACTAAAACAAACTCAAAGTTGTTCTAATCCTTTTTTATTTTAGCGAAAGAAGAAAGAAAGTGGACGCAAAAATCGAAGACGCAGAAGTTCGGTACAACGATTTGATAAGTTTTAAATTTAATGCCGAGAAGTCGCATCCACTGACAGAAGATGACTTAGTCCACGTTATAAACATCCCTCTTATTGTAAGATATCATCTTTAGTAGATTTGTTTTTTCTTTATTGTTGTACAGGCGATCATGCAAAGCATAGAAGACATCAATCTGAATCTTCCTGGCCCCATCGACCAGGTTCTAAGGGAAATGTTTGAAGACAATAAAATATTCACGAGCTTAAGGGTAGCAGACTACGGCTTCGGTGGTATTCAAATGTGCAACAAAGATAAAACCTCCCTATTTAGTAGTAAGCTTATTTGTCTTGCGGCCATGGTGATGAACCTGCGAACCCTTAAGTACAACCCCGACAGATCCATGACGTTTACCCTCTTTCAATACGTAAGTGCGTTCTTGTAAGATACAAAACAATAACGTCTGTTTTAGAAATCCAAGCTCGATGGACCATTTACAGCTAACACCGGAACGGAAGACATCGATCTCTTAGGTTTACTAACAAGCTACAAGGAGAAGAAGTACCTTGATATTTGGAAAGGTGGTGAGTCGACGTGCAATGCTGTTACAGGACACGTAACAACTTTTCCCCCGTTTATTAAGCCGGAGGGTGAAATTCTATCGTACAGCACCGATATTTGCAAGTAAGTGTTGGTTCATTGTGTTTGATGCGTTAGTGATTTGCAGGATTTAGCTGGTAGTTTTTAAGATTCTTACACTTTAAAAGTTCATAATTACCACTCCGCAAGCGCGGTATATTAGACACCACGGCAGTTGGTAGCGCTAATCTTTGTACAGATTTTGGCGCGCCCATCTGTCAATGACGTCACCAATATACAAATTAAATGCACAATTGACGGAAAATATATATTAAATTCGCAAACAATTATGACAATAAGGTACTCACATAAACAGGTCCAGACTCCCACGAAGTACGCCAAACGTCCTTCAAGATGGCTGGAACAGATCTCAGGGCTCCCTTCCGGAGTGTTTAAAGATGGTGCTCCGATTCGTTCCCCGGGTCGTGGGCTACGGTTCGTCCTAGGCGGCTTACAAATTTATCATCTACCTATGCATGGAACGGATAAGGAAACAGGTATAAGGGCGACAATCAGATCAGGCAAGGAAATCTACATAGATAAAGATAAAGGCACGATACGATACCTAACACGACCACACTTCTTGAAGTCCCAGGCAAAACAGCCACGTTACAGCGGCTCACGGAAAAACTTCTCTCACTTTCGTTCTGGCACTCGCGTCGCGCGATCTGTTTTTAGGTGCGTGAAGTTAGCGGAATAATGTCGGCAGGAATAATTTTAATTGGTGTAATTGTTAGTGCTTCATTAGTGCTCAAGCATGAATGCCAACGGACTACTAAAAAAAATAGTTATATGCAGTTAAAATTAATCCGCAAACATGACGCCCAGTGTAAAACTGTCGGCAAGAATTATTTTGAGTCGATGTAATGCTTAGTGCTTCGTTAGTGCTTTTTAGTGCTTAAATATGAATGCCAGCAAACGATTCAAACGCGTCAAGTTAACGGAATAAATTTAACTACCTGTAACTATTTTTGTGTGGTCCATTAACATGCATATTTTCGCACTAAAAAGCACTAACAAAGCACTAACTATTACGTCGATTAAACTTATTCCTACCGACACTTTTGCTCCGGGCGTCATGTTGGCGGAATAACTTTAACTGCAAACAACTTTTTTTTGAGTAGTCCGCTGGCATTCATATTTGGGCACTAAAGAGCACTAACTAAGCACTAACCATTACACCCGCTACAATTATTCCTGCGGACACTTTTCCGCAAGGCGTGAAGTTGGCGGAATAACTTTAACTGCATATAACAATTATTTGAGTAGTCCACTGGTATTTATATTTGGAACTAAAAAGCACTAACGAAGCACTATCCATTGCACCTGCTACAATTACTGCTGCCGACATTTTTCCGCCGGGAGTGAAGTTGGCGGAATAACTTATACTGCTTATAACTATTTTTTGAGTAGTCTGCTGGCATTCAAATTTGGGCACTAACAAAGCACTAACCATTACACCTGCTACAATTATTCCTGCTAACATATTTCCGCCAGGCGTGAAGTTGGTGGAATAATTTTAACTGCATATAACTTTTTTTTTAGTTGTCGGCTGGCATTTATATTTGGACACTAAAAAGCACTAACGAAGCACTAACTATTACGTCGACTAAAATTATTTCAGTCGATACTTTTCCGCCAGGCGTCATGTTGGCGGACCAACTTTAACTGCATATAACTTTTTCTGAAAACTCCGCTGGCATTTATATTGTGACACTAAAAAGTACTACCGAAGCCCTAACCATTACGTCGACCAAAAATTATTCCTGCAATACTTTTCCGTCAGGAGTCATGTTGGCGGACTAACTTAAACTGCATACATCTATTTTTTGAGTAGTCCGCTGGTGTTCATACTTGGGCACTAAAAAGCACTAACGAAGCACTAACTTAGTCGACTAAAATTATTTCTGCCGACACTTTGCCACCGGGCGTCTTGTTGGCGGACTAACTTTAACTGCATATAACTTTTTTTTTAGTAGTCCGTTGGCATTTATATTTGGGCACTAAAAAGTACTAACGAAGCACTAACGATTGCGTTGGCAAAAATTATTCCTGTCCATACTTTTCCGTTGTGCGGCATGTTAGCGGACTAACTTTAACTGCATATAACTATTTTTTTAGTAGTCCGCTGGCATTCATATTTTGGTACTAAAAAGCACTAACGAAGAACTAACGATTGCGTAGGCAAAAAGTATTCCTACCGACACTTTTCCGCCGGGCGTCATGTTGGCGGACTAACTTTACTGTTTTTGAGTAGTCTGCTGGCAATTATATTTGGGCACTAAAAAGCACTAACGATACACTAGCCATTACACCTGCTACAATTATTCCTGCCGGCATTTTTCCACAGGGCGTCATGTTGGCGAATTAACTTTAACTGCTTATAACTATTTTTTGAGTAATCCGCTGGCTTTTATATTTGGGCACTAAAAAGCACTAACGAAGCACTAACCATTACACCTGCTACAATTATTCCTGCCGACACTATTCCGCAAGGCGTGAAGTTGGCGGAATAACTTTAATTGCATATAACAGTTATTTAAGTAGTCCACTGGCATTTATATTTGGGCACTAAAAAGCACTAACGAAGCACTAACTATTACGTCGACTAAAATTATTTCTACCGACACTTTTCCGCCGAGCGTCACGTTGGCGGACTAACTTTAACTGCATGCAACTGTTTTTAGTAGTCCGCTGACATTTATATTTGGGCACTAAAAAGCACTAACGAAACACTAACCATTACGTCGACTAAAATTATTCCTGCCGACATTTTTCCACAGGGCGTCATGTGGGCGAATTAACTTTAACTGCTTATAACTATTTTTTAAGTAGTCCGCTGGCATTCATATTTGGGCACTAAAAATGACTAATAAAGCACTAACGATTACGACCGATAAAATTATTCCTGAGCACACATTTCTGCAGGCGTCATATTGGCGGACTTACTTTATCTGTATATAACTTTATTTTAGTAGTCTGCTGTCATTTATATTTGGACACTAAAAAGCACTAACGAAACACTAACCATTACGTCCACCAAAAATTATTCCTGCCGACACTTTTCCGCCGCGCGTCATGTTGGCGGAATAACTTTAACTGCATATAACTTTTTTTTGAGTAGTCCGCCGGCATTTATATTTGGGCACTAAAAAGCACTAACCATTAATCGGATAAAATCATTCCTGCCAATACTTTTCCACCGGGCGTCATTACTGCGGAGTAGCTTTAAATGCATATAACTTTTTTTTAGTACTCCGCTAGCATTTATATTAGGACACTAAAAAGCATTAACGAAGCACTAACAATTACGTCGACTAAAATTATTCCTGCCGACACTTTTCCACCGGGCGTCATGTTGTCGGACTAAGTTTAACTGCATATAACTATTTTTTAGTAGTCCGCTGACATTTTTATTTGGGAACTAAAAAGCACTAACAAAGCGCTAACCATTAAACCTGCTACAATTATTCCTACCGACACTTTCCCGCCGGGCGTTATGTTGGCGGAATTACTTTAACTGCATATAACTTTTTTTTATTAGTCCGCTGGCATTTATATTTAGGCACTAAAAAGCACTAACAAAGCACTAACAATTGCGACAGCAAAAATTATTTCCGCCGACACTTTTTCGCCGGGCGTCATGTTGGCGGATTAACTTTAACTGCATACAACTTTTTTTAGTAGTCTGCTGGCATTTATACTTGGGCACTAAAAGCACTAACAAAGCACTAACCATTACGTCGACTAAAATTATTCCCGCCGACATTTTTCCTCTGGGCGTCATGTTGGCGAACTAACTTTAACTGCATATAACTTTTTTTTAGTAGTCCGCTGACATTTTTATTTGGCCACTAACGAAGCACTAACCATTAAACCTTTTGCAATCATTCCTGCCGAGACTTTTCCGCCGGGCGTTATGTTGGCGGACTTACTTTCACTGCATATAACTTTTTTTTAGTAGTCCGCTGGCATTTATATTTGGGCACTAAAAAGCACTAGCAAAGCACTAACCATTACGTCGACTAAAATTGTTCCTACTGACACTTTTCTGCATTTAACTGCATTGAACCATTTTTTATTAGTCCTCTGGTATTCATATTTGGGCACTAAAAAGCCTTAACGAAGCACTAACCATTAGTCAACTAAAATTATTCCCGCCGACCTTTCTCCTCTGGGCGTCATGTTGGCGAACTAACTTTAACTGCATATAACTTTTTTTTAGTAGTCCGCTGACATTTTTATTTGGGCATTAAAAAGCACTAACAAAGCACTAACCATTAAACCTTTTGCAATCATTCCTGCCGACACTTTTCCGCCGGGCGTTATGTTGGCGGACTAACTTTAACTGCATATAATTTTTTTTTAGTTGTCTGCTAGCATTTATATTTGGGCACTAAAAAGCACTAACGAAGCACTAACCATTAAGTTGACTAAAATTGTTCCTGCCGACACTTTTCTGCATTTAACTGCATTGAACTATTTTTTGATTAGTCCTCTGGTATTCATATTTGGGCACTAAAAAGCACTAACGAAGCACTAACCATTAGTCGACTAAAATTATTCCCGCCGACATTTTTTCTCTGGGCGTCATGTTGACGAACTAACTTTAAATGCATATAACTTTTTTTTAGTAGTCCGCTGACATTCATATTTGGGCACTAAAAAGCACTAACAAAGCACTAACCATTAAACCTGTTACAATCATTCCTGCCAACACTTTTCCGTCGGGCCGCATGTAGGCAGGCTTACTTTAACTGCATATAACTTTTTGATTGAGTAGTCCGCTAGCATTTATAATTGGGCACTAAAAAGCACTAACAAAGCACTAACAATTGCGTCGGCAAAAATTATTCCTGCCGACACTTTTCCATTGGGCGTTATGTTGGCGACTAACTTTAACGGCATTAACCATTTTTTGAATAGTCCGCTGGCATTCATATTTGGGCATTAAAATGCACTAACGTAGCACTAACGATTGCATCGGAAAAAATTATTCCTGCTGATACTTTTCCGCTGGGCGTCATGTTGGCGGATTAACTTTAACTGCATATAATTTTTTTTAATAGTCTGCTGGCATTTATATTTGGGCACTGAAAAGCACTAACGAAGCACTAACCATTGCGTCGACTAAAATTATTCCTGGCAAGACTTTTCTGAAGTGCGGCATGGTGGCGGACTAACTTTAAGTGCATATAACTATTTTTTAAGTAGTCCGTTGGCATTCATATTTAAGCACTAAAGAGCACTAACGAAGCACTAACCATTACGTTTACTAAAATTATTTTTGCCGACACTTTTTTGCCGTGCGACATTTTGGCGGACTAATTATACCTGCTATTTTTTGAGTAGTCCGCTTGCATTCATATTTGGGCACTAAAGAGCACTAACAACGCACTAACCACTTCACCTGCTACAATTATTCCTGCCTACACTTTCCCGCCAGGCGTGAAGTTGGCGGAATAATTTTAACTGCATACAAGTTTTTTTGAGTAGTCCGCTTGCATTCATATTTGGGCACTAAAAAGCACTAACAAAGCACTAACGATTACGTCGGCAAAAAATCTTCTTGCCGACACATTTCCGCCGGGCGTCATGTTGACGAAATAACTTTAACTGCATGTAACTGTTTTTGAGTAGTCCGCTGGCATTTATGTTTGGGCACTAAAAAGCACTAACAAAGCACTACAATTACGTCGACTAAAATTATTATTGCCGAGACTTTTTCGCAGGGCGTCATGTTAGCGGACTAAGTTTAAATGCATATAACTATTTTTCGAGTTGTACGCTAGCATTCATATTTGGGCACTAAAAAGCATTAACGAAACACTAACAAAGCACTAACGAAGCACTGACGATTACGTCCGCTAAAATTATTCCTGCCGACACTTTTCTGCCGGGCGTCATGTTGGCGGATTAACTTTAACTGCATATAACTATCTTGTGATTAGTTTGCTGGCATCTATATTTGGGCACTAAAACGCACTAACGAAGCACTAACGACTACGTACGCTAAAATTCTTCCGGTCGACACTTTTTCGCCGCGCAACATGTTGGCGGACTAACTTTAACGACATGTAACTTTTTTTTTAGTAGTCCGCTGGCATTTATATTTGGGCACTAAAAAGCACTAACCATTACACCTGCTACAATCATGCCTGCCGCATTTTTCGTCAGGCGTGAAGTTGGCGGAATAATTTTAACTCCATATAGCCTTTTTTAGTAGTTTGCTGGCATTCATATTTGGGCACTAAAAAGCACTAACAAAGCACTAACCATTACACCGGCAGGAATAATTTTAGGGCACTTAATCGTTAGTGCTTCGTTAATGCTTTTTAGTGCCCAA
The DNA here is from genome assembly GCA_036346225.1 of Platerodrilus igneus. NCBI lineage: Eukaryota > Metazoa > Arthropoda > Insecta > Coleoptera > Lycidae > Platerodrilus > Platerodrilus igneus. The sequence continues at coordinate 2,727,101 of JARFIW010000549.1, read as the reverse complement.
ATATGACTGCCAATGGACTACTCAAAAAACAGTTATATTCAGTTAAAGTTAGTCCGCCAACATGACGCTCGACGGGAAAGTGGCGGCAGGAATAATTTTGAGTAGTCCGCTGGCATTCATATATGGGCCCTAAAAAGCACTAACGAAGCACTAAGCATTACACCGGCTACAATTATTCCTGCCGACATTTTTCCGCCAGTCGTGAAGTTGGCTGAATAATTTTAACTGCATATAACTTTTTTTGGGTAGTCCGCTAGCATTCATATTTGGGCACTAAAAGCACTAACGAAGCAATAACCATAACACCTGCTACAATCATTTCTGCCGACATTTTTCCGCCAGGCTTGAAGTTGGCGGAATAATTTTAATGGCTTATAACTATTTTTTGAGTATTCCGCTGGCAATCATATTAGGACACTAAAAAGCACTAACAAAGCACTAACCATTACACCTGCTACAATTATTCCTGCCGGCACTTTTGCGCTATGCGTGAAGTTGGAGGGATTTTAACTGCATATAACTTTTTTTGGGTAGTCCGCTTGTATTTATATTTAGGGCACTAAAAAGCACTACCAAAGCACTAACCATTACACCGGCAGGAATAATTTTAGCGCACGTAATCGTTAGTGCTTCTTTAGTGCTTTTTAGTGCCCAAATATGAATGCCAGCGGACTACTAAAAAAAGTTCAAGCAGTTAACGTTAGTCCGTGAACATGACATCCAGCGGAAAAGTGTCGGTTGGAATAATTTTTGCCGACGTAATTGTTGGTGCTTTGTTAGTGCTTTTTAGTGCCAAATATAAATACTAATCATTACACCGGCTCTAATTATTCCTGCCGACATTTTTCCGCCGGTCGTGAAGTTGGCTAAATAATTTTAACTGCATATAACTTTTTTTTTGGTAGTCCGCTAGCATTCATATTTGGGCACTAAAAAGCACTAACAAAGCACTAACCATTACACCTGCTACAATTATTCCTGCCGGCACTTTTCCGCTAGGCGTGAAGTTGGCGGAATAATTTTAACTCGTATAACTTTTTTTTGAGTAATCCGCTTGTATTCATATTTAGACACTATAAAGCACTACCAAAGCACTAACCATTACACCGGCAGGAATAATTTTAGCGCACGTAATCGTTAGTGCTTCGTTAGTGGTTTTTAGTGCCCAAATATGACTGCCAGTGGACTACTCAAAAAACAGTTATATTCAGTTAAAATCAGTCCGCCAACATGACGCTCGGTGGAAAAGTGGCGGCAGGAATAATTTTGAGTAGTCCGCTGCATTTATACTTGGGCCCTAAAAAGCACTAACGAAGCACTAATCATTACACCGGCTACAATTATTCCTGTCGACATTTTTCCGCCAGTTGTGAAGTTGGCTGAATATTTTTACTGCATATAACTTTTTTTTGGGTAGTCCGCTAGCATTCATATTTAGGCACTAAAAAGCACTAACGAAGCAATAACCATGACACCTGCTACAAACATTCCTGCCGACATTTTTTCGCCAGGCTTGAAGTGGTCAGAATAATTTTAACTGCTTATAACTATTTTTTGAGTAGACCGCTGGCATTCATATTAGGACACTAAAAAGCACTAACGAAGCACTAACCATTACACCTGCTACAATTATTCCTGCCGGCACTTTTCCGCTAAGCGTGAAATTGGCGGAATAATTTTAACTGCATATAACTTTTTTTTGAGTAGTCCGGTTGTATTCATATTTGGGCACTAAAAAGCACTAACGAAGCAATAACCATGACACCTGCTACAAACATTCCTGCCGACATTTTTTCGCCAGGCTTGAAGTGGTCAGAATAATTTTAACTGCTTATAACTATTTTTTGAATAGACCGCTGGCATTCATATTAGGACACTAAAAAGCACTAACGAAGCACTAACCATTACACCTGCTACAATTATTCCTGCCGGCACTTTTCCGCTAAGCGTGAAATTGGCGGAATAATTTTAACTGCATATAACTTTTTTTTGAGTAGTCCGCTTGTATTCATATTTGGGCACTAAAAAGCACTACCAAAGCACGAACCATTACACCGGCAGGAATAATTTTAGAGTACGTAATCGTTAGTGCTTTTTAGTGCCCAAATATGAATGCCAGAGGACTACTAAAAAAAATTTCAAGCAGTTAACGTTAGTCCGTCAACATGACACCTAGCGGAAAAGTGTCGGCTGGAATAATTTTAGGCGACGTAATCGTTGGTGCTTCGCTAGTGCTTTTTAGTGGCAAATATAAATACTAATCATTACACCTGCTACAATTATTCCTGCTAGCACTTTTCCGCTAGGCGTGAAGTTGGCGGAATAATTTTAACTCATATAACTTTTTTTTGAGAGTACGCTTGTATTCATATTTGGGCACTAAAAAGCACTAACCATTACACCGGCAGGAATAATTTTAGCGCACGTAATCGTTAGCGCTTCGTTAGTGCTTTTTAGTGGCTAAATATGAATGCCAGCGGACAACTCAAACAATAATTATATGCAGTTAAAGTTCGTCAACATTAAGCCCGGCGGAAAAGTGTTGGTAGGAATAATTGTAGTCGTTGTAATGGTTAGTGCTTCAGTAGTGCTTTTTAGTGCCCAAATATAAATGCCTGCGGACTACTCAAAAACAGTTATATGTAGTTGAAGTTAGTTCGCCAACATGACGCTCGGCGGAAAAATGGCGGCAGGAATAATTTTGAGTAGTCCGCTGGCATTCATACTTGGGCACTAAAAAGCACTAAACATTACACCGGCACTTTTCCGCCAGGCGTGAAGTTGACGGATTACTTTAACTACTTATAACTATTGTTTGAATACTCCGCTGATTTTTATATTTGGGCACTAAAAAGCACTAACGAAACACTAACAAAGCTATAACAATTACACCAATTAAAATTATTCCTGCCGACATTATTTCGCTAACTTCACGCACCTTTTAGTTTTCACTGGAGATGTCTCGGTTGTTGGTCTCATTCTGAAAGTTTGTTTAACGTTTTTGCAAGGGTAACATGCGTTTAGCAGGTGGTTTTGTACATTAGTAGATGTGACGTTAAAAAAAACTCAGAAAAGTTCCGCTATCTACGTTATCGAACGTCAAAGCGGCGCGATATCTAGTCGTTCCAAGGTGAAAGTGATCACGCGTAAGTTGGGTTGCCTATCCATTTTAAACGTATTTAAACGTAAACGGCTAAGAATAGGTAGAATAGTTTTGCCTTTTTGCTGTTTTGTTCGTTAACAGCGCGTCAAATCAGCTGTGCGTTGTGGCTCAGCGGTAGTACTGGTCACCCTACATGTGATTTCCCAATGCAAAAAAAGAAGAATCATCGATATTGTTAACAAAAACAAATTTACATACATTTGTTTTACTATTAATCTTGCGGTAATTTCATTACTTTGTGGTTGAGCATATCAACTAGTTATTAACAAACCCTTAAGCTACGTAGCTTATTGATGGGTTGCGAACTGGTGTCGAATTCAGTTTCAGTATAAACGCCCTTTCGCGCAGCTTGCAATTATCTGCTCCGAGTTCGCGTTACGTAACCTTACATTAGCCTTCAATTCTGACGTTTACTGATATTTATTTATTGCTGCTATTTGTACTAATCAATTACGCGCAACAGTACGATGAGTTCAAACTTCAAAAATAATGCAACGTCAGTGTGTTAAATTCTTAAGCGTAACGACAGCCTTACTCACAGGTCTACGCATGAGCGCCGCAATGGCTTCAGAGGTCGACAACTGGAGAACCAAGCAATCAATCTACGATTTCACAGCTAAAACAATCAAGGGAGAAGAAGTCTCCCTTGCTAAGTACAAGGGGCATGTTTGTATAATAGTAAACGTAGCATCAGAGTGCGGTTATACAAGAAACCACTACGAAGAGCTCAATGATCTTTACGATAGGTATGCAGAAAATGAAGGTTTGAGAATACTGGCGTTTCCTTGTAACCAATTCGGTAACCAGGAACCTGGTGATTCCGAAGCGATTTGTACTTTCGCAAGCCGTAAGATGGTCAAGTTCGATATATTTGAGAAGGTCGAGGTGAACGGTGCTGGTACACATCCCTTATGGGAGTATTTGAAACATAAGCAGGGTGGTACGCTTGGTGATTATATTAAATGGAATTTTACTAAGTTTATAGTCGATAAGAACGGACAACCCGTTGCGAGATTTGGTCCGAATACGAGTCCCAAAGAGCTTATTCCTACGCTAGACAAATACTGGTAATTTCCTTACGAAACCGACGTTTCATGATTACTAATTGTATAATTTTAGGAAGCAAGATGCCGCTCAGGATAATCATCGGGTTGATCTTTAATCTGCGGCGCATTTAATATGTTTTTGCTGTCTACTAATTTTTAAGTGTGTGTGTATCTTGTAGTTTGTACTCGATGTATTGATTTTGCTTTAGTAAAGAAAATCTAATAATAGGGTTAGTAGGGGCGTTCCGAAGCTCCTCTTGATTTGGTTCGCAAAGTTGTGGTTCTTGGGAATGCGACTGGTTGTCGTTTACGTACTCGAGTACACTTCGAAGAATTTCTAGAACCGAAAGGAATGCTCCGAGGCACCGGCGAACTCAACTCAGACTCCGTTTCATAAATATGTATTAAGAGACCGTTGCGCCGCTCATAGTTCAAAGGGATCTTGATTCCTAATTAAAGAAATTGTAATTACAAAATTGTATGACGTCGTTTGTCTTGTGGTTTAAACCTCCTAGATCGATACCCGATTAGGAACAGTCGTTTGTGCACTCGAGTATGCTGTAGTTTCTGGTCCAAAAGTTTCGAATACATAGGAACGTGTAAGTATGATGGTCCAGAGACTCTAGTAAATAAAACGATATTCAAAGGTATTGGGGGGCCGTATAATTTGAGTAAAGACCAGTACACTTGCGGCTATGTCCCCAATGCTCTACCCGAAGGTACCACATGGTTTAAACGCGAATAATTACGTGCTTCGTATAAGCTTCAAAATTAATTAATCGTTAAATATAATTTATAAATTAACGTTTCGTTACCCATAGCGTTAGGGGATTGAGTGTGAAACCCCTGGTTTAATTCCTAATTAAAGAAAATTATACCGTTTTGGAGTGTGAGCTGGTCTGAAGCTCCCAGATTGATATCCGAAAAGTAATCTGAACGTTACGAGCTGTCTGTAATTTCCGGTTCAAGTCCTTCGAATACATAAAGCTTATTAATTATGCATAAGCGTGATGGGAATGCTCTGTGGTACTGCGGAGCGAATATGGCTTAGCCCAGAGACTCCGTTTAATAAATAAAACAATTTTCAAACAAAGGGGCCATGTGACTCGTGGTCCGACTTCCGGTCCAAGAAGCCCTAGAGTCGAAAAAGTGTATGAATTAAATAAGCTCGAATGGGAATACTCTGTGGCACTTTGGAGAATGCTCTGTAGCACAGCGGATTAAATATAGCGCAGCCCAGAGACTCCGTTTAATAAATAAAACAATTTTCAAACAAAGGGACCAAGTAACTTATGTTCCGACAACGGTCCAAGAAGTTAGAGTCAAAAAGTGTATGAATGAAATTAGTTCGAGTGGGAATACTCTATTGCATTGTGGAGAATGCTCTGTGGCACAGCGGAGCAAATATGGCTCAGCCCAGAGACTCCGTTTAATAAATAAAACAATTTTCTAACAAAGGGACCATGTGACTCGTGGTCCGGCTTCCAATCCAAGAAACCCTAGAGTCAAGAAAGTGTATGAAATAAATAAGCTCGATTGGGAATACTCTGCGGCACAGAGGAGCGAATATGGTTCAGCCCAGAGACTCCGTTTAATAAATAAAACAATTATCAAACAAAGGAACCGTGTGACTCATGGTCTGACTTCCGGTCTAAGAAGCCCTAGAGTCGAAGAAGTGTATGAATTAAATAAGTTCGAGTGGGAATACTCTGTGGCACTGTGGAGAATGCTCTGTGGCACAGCGGAGCAAATATGGCTCAGCCCAGAGACTCCGTTTAATAAATAAAACAATTTTCTAACAAAGGGACCATGTGACTCGTGGTCCGACTTCCGGTCCAAGAAACCCTAGAGTCGAAAAAGTGTATGAATTAAATATGCTCGAGTGGGAATACTCTGCAGCACTGTGGAGAATACTCTGTGGTACAGCGGAACGAATATGGCTCAGCCCAGAGACTGTTTAATGAATAAAACAATTTTCAAACAAAGAGACCATGTGACTCGTGGTCCGACTTCCGATCCAAGAATCTCTGATTCCCATTTAGTAAGAAATGTTTTATTATGAGCGCTATGTGACACAGAGGAGTGTGAATGACTCGGTCCAGAGACTGCTTCATAAATAAAACAATATTTAAAGGTTTTAGGGGCCGTAGAGTGTTTGTGACTCATGGTTCAAACGTCTCGTTTTGATTCCTACTTAAAGCAAAATATTATTGAACGTTGTAGAAAGCGTGACTCGTCCAAAGGTCCTAGATTGATTCCCATTTAATAGAAGTGATTAAACAGGGTCCTTTGTACAGTGTAATGTGTTGTGACTCACGGTCCAAGAGTCTCTGATTTTTATTTACTAAGGAATGTTTTATTATGAGCACTCTGTGGCACAAAGGCGTGTAAATGACTCAGTCCAGAGACTGCTTCATAAATAAAACAATATTTAAAGGTTTTAGGGGCCGTTGAGTGTTTGTGACTCATAGTCCAAACGTCTCGGTTTGATTCCTACTTAAAGCAAAATATTGTTGAACGTTGTAGGAAGGTGACTCGTCCAAAGGTCCTAGATTGATTCCCATTTAATAGAAGTATTAAACAGGGTCCTTTGTGCAGTGGAATGTGTTGTGACTCACGGTCCAAGAGTCACTGATTCTCATTTAGTAAGAAATGTTTTATTATGAGCGCTCTGTGGCACAGGAGTGTGAATATGACTCAGTCCAGAGACTGCTTTAATAAATAAAACAATATTTAAAGGTTTTAGGGACCGTTGAGTGTTTGTGACTCATAGTCCAAACGTTTCGGTTTGATTCCTACTTAAAGCAAAATATTATTGAACGTTGTAGGAAGTGTAACTCGCCAAAGGTCCTAGATTGATTCCCATTTAATAAAAGTAATTAAACACGGTCCTTTGCGCAGTGGAATATTTGTGACTCACGGTTCAAGAGTCTCTATTCTCATGCAGCAAGAAATGTTTTATTGAGCGTTCTGTGGCACAGGAGTGTGAATATGACTCAGTCCAGAGACTGCTTAATAAATAAAACAATATTTAAAGGTATTAGGGACCGTTTAGTGTATGTGACTCATAGTCCAAACGTCTCGGTTTGATTCCTACTTAAAGCAAAAATTATCATAACGTTGTAGGAAGGTGACTCGCCAAAGGTCTTAGATTGATTTCCATTTAATAAAATAATTAAAGACGGTCCTTTGCGCAGTGGAATATGTTGTGACTCACGGTCAAGAGTCTCTGATTCTCATTTAGTAAGAAATGTTTTATTACGAGCGCTCTGTGGCACAGGAGTGTGAATATGACTCAGTCCAGAGACTCTTTAATAGATAAAACCAAATTCTAATATCCATATATAGGGATTTCCAGTTGAGTGTATGTGACTCATGGTCCAAAAGTCTCGGTTGATTCCTACTTAAAGAAGAAATATCATATAACGTTGTAGGAAGTGTGACTATCCAAAGGTCCTAGATTGATTCCTTTATAATAAAATTAATTAAAGACTGGTCCTTTGCTGTTGTGACTCACGGTCCAAAGTCTCGTGATTCTCATTAGAAGAAATGTTTTATAGCAAGCGTTCTGTGGTACAGGAGTATGAATATGACTCAGTCCAGAGACTCCGTTTAATAGATAAAACAATATTTAAAAATATTAGGGACCATTTGGTGTATGTGACTCGTGGTCCAAACGTCTCGGGTTGATTCCTACTTAAAGAAGAAATATCATAAAGCGTTGTGAGGAAGTGAAGCTCGCCCAAAGGTCCTAGATTGATTCCCATTTAATAAAAAGTAATTAAAGAGGTCCTTTGACATGTATGTGTGACTCACGGTCCAAGAGTCTCTAGATTCTCATTAGAAAAATGTTTTATTACGAGCGCTCTGTGGCACAGGAGTGTGAATATGACTCAAGTCTCAGAGACTCCTTTAATAAATAAACAATATTTAAAGCATTAGGGCCATTCGGATGTATGTGACTCATGGTCCAAACGTCTCATTTGATTCCTACATTAAAGAAAATATTTTATTGAACGTTGTGACGGAAGTGATGACTCGTCCAAAGGTCCTAAATTGATTCACATTTAATATAAGTAATTAAAGAGGCCCTTGCTGTTGTGACTCATGGTCCAAGAGTCTCGTTGATTCTCATTTAGTAAAAATGTTTTATTGCAGCGCTCTGTGGCAGCAGAATTGAATATGACTCAGGTCCAGATGACTTCTTAATAAATAAAACAATATTAAAGGTCCTTAGGACAGTGTGATGTATGTGACTCATGGTCCAAACGTCTCGTTTGATTCCTACTTAAACAAAATATTATTGAACGTTGTAGAAGCTTGTCAAGTCTAGTGATTCACCATTTAATAAAAATAATTAAAGAGGTCCTTCTGCTGTATTGTGACTCACGGTCCAAAAGTCTCGGTTGATTCCATTTAAAGAAAAATGTTTTATTGAAAGCGTTGTGGAAGGGATCGTCAAATGGTCCAGATGATTCCCGTTAATAAATAAAAATATTTAAATATTAGGGTCCTTTGAGTGTATTGTGACTCATGGTCCAAACGTCTCGTTTGATTCACTTACTAAGAAATGTTATTATTATGAGCGCTCTGTGGCACAGGTGTAAGTATGACTCAGTCCAGAGACTGTCCCTTATAAATAAAACAATATTTAAAGATTCGGGTCTTGGTGTTGTGACTCACTGGTCCAAGACGTCTCGTTGATTCTCTACTTAAACAAAAATGTTATTATTACGAGCGCTCTGTAGGCACAGAGTGTGAACTACGACTCAAAGTCCTAGATTGATTCCGTTTAATAGATAAAACAATATTTAAAGATGGGTCCTTTGTGCGTATGTGACTCACGGTCCAAGAGTCTCGGTTATTCATCTTAAAGAAATGTTTTATTAGAGCGTCTGTGGCACAGGTGTGAATGACTCAAGTCCAGATGACTCCTTTAAATAAAACAATATTTAAAGTTTAGGCCTTTGTGTATGTGACTCATGGTCCAAACGTCTCGGTTGATTCCTACTTAAAGCAAAAATTTTATTGAACGTTGTGAGGAAGTGTACTGCCAAAGTCCTAGATTGATTCCATTTAATAAAAGTAATTAAAAGGTCCTTTGCTGGATATTGATTCAGGTCAAGAGTCTCAATTCTCATTTAGAAGAAATGTTTATAGCTCTGTGCACAGGATGTGAATATGACTCAGTCCGAGACTCCTTTAATAAATAAAACAAATTTAAAGTTTACGGACCTTGAGTGATGTGACTCTGGTCAAAAGTCTGGTTGATTCCTACTTAAAAAAAATATCATAAACGTTGTGGGAATGGGACTGCCAAAGGTCCTAGATTATTCCTTTTATAAAATAATTAAAGACGGTCCTTTGCTGTTGTGACTCACGGTCCCAAAGTCTCTGATTCTCATTTAGTAAGAAATGTTTTATAGCAAGCGCTCTGTGGCACAGGAGTGTGAATATGACTCAGTCCGGAGACTCCGTTTAATAGATAAAACAATATTTAAAGATATTAGGGGCCATTCGGTGTATGTGACTCGTGGTCCAAACGTCTCGGGTTGATTCCTACTTAAAGAAAAATATCATAAACGTTGTAGGAAGTGACTCGCCAAAGGTCCTAGATTGATTCCCATTTAATAAAAGTAATTAAAGACGGTCCTTTGCTGTTGTGACTCACGGTCCAAGAGTCTCTATTCTCATTCAGCAAGAAATGTTTTATTACGAGCGCTCTGTGGCACAGGAGTGTGAATATGACTCAGTCCAGAGACTCCGTTTAATAAATAAACAATATTTAAAGACATTAGGGGCCATTCGGTGTATGTGACTCATGGTCCAAACGTCTCAATTTGATTCCTACATAAAGCAAAATATTGTTGAACGTTGTCGGAAGTGTGACTCGTCCAAAGGTCCTAAATTGATTCCCATTTAATAAAGTAATTAAAGACGCTTTGCTGTTGTGACTCACGTTCAAGAGTCTCTGATTCTCATTTAGTAAGAAATGTTTTATTGCAAGCGCTCTGTGGCACAGAGTTGAATATGACTCAGTCCAGAGACTGCTTAATAAATAAAACAACATTTAAAGGTTTTACGGACAGTTGAGTGTATGTGACTCATGGTCTAAACGTCTCGGTTTGATTCCTACTTAAAGCAAAACATTATTGAACGTTGTGAACTGCAAGGTTTGTTGATTCCCATTTAATAAAATAATTAAAGAGGCCTTTGCTGGATTTGTGACTCACGGTTCAAAGTCTCTGATTCCATTTATAAGAAATGTTTTATTGAAGGGCTCTGTGCACAGGAGTTGAATATACTCAGTCCAGAGACTCCTTTAATAAATAAACAATATTTAAAGTATTAGGGACCTTAGTGTATGTGACTCATGATCCAAACGTCTTGGTTTGATTCCAACTTAAAGCAAATAATTATTATTGAACGTTGTAAAAAGTACTCGTCAAGGCAGTTTCCCATTTAATAAAGTAATTAAAGAGGTCCTTGCTGTTGTGACTCACGGTCTAAGAGTCTTTGATTCTCATTCAGCAAGAAATGTTTTATTATGAGCGCTCTGTGGCACAGGAGTGTGAATATGACTCAGTCCAGACTCCGTGTAATAAATAAAACAATATTTAAAGGTATAAGGGACCGTTAAGTGTATGTGGCTTGTGGTCCAAACGTCTCGTTTTGATTCCTACTTAAAGCAAAATCCATTATAAATGAATAACGTCTGTAGGAAGTGTGGACTCGCCCAAAGGTCCTAGATTGATTCCCCCCCCCCCCCCCCCCCCCCCCCCCCCCCCCCCCCCCCCCCCCCCCCCCCCCCCCCCCCCCCCCAAAAAAAAAAAAAAAAAAAAAAAAAAAAAAAAAAAAAAAAAAAAAAAAAAAAAAAAAAAAAAAAAAAAAAAAAAAAAAAAAAAAAAAAAAAAAAAAAAAAAAATTACGCAATGATCCATTAATATTAATTAGCAACAATTATGTGAATATAGTGTGACTCACATAATAGGTCCATTGATTTCGATAGTCCACATTATTGCGTGCCTGTCAAGGCATTAGATCAAAGTGCCTTCAGCACATATCGATAAGGCAGTGCTTATTGGCGCTCTGTAAGAATAATTAGTCTGGAGTGGTGCCAACGTACTTCCACGCTGGGAAACTCCGGATTCGTAGTAAAGACAATCTTTAAATCTAGGGCTGGCTTCGGTTTTCCAGCTCTGTCCAATTATCTCGTGATCGCACTGTAGGATCACCAAAGAATTATCAGGTATAGGGTTGTACTGAAAATGATGTAAACAAAAGGTCCAAGAATGATTCCAGTCTTAAATAAAGATAAAGGGTCATTGCGTACTGTGATCACGCTAAAGTCCTATTCTCATTCGCAAGAAGTTTTCAGCGCTAGGGACAGCCATGATATCGCGTCTCCGAACTCTTCTAATTCAACATATTTAAAACTCAGGCCATTCGCGTGTATGTGACTCTGGTCCAAACGTCATGGTTGATCGTACGAAATAAGCAAAAGTCTATCATAAATTGTGGCAAGGAACTCGCAATCCAAAGGTACCTAATGATTCGCCAATTTATAGGCAGTAATAACAGACGTCTTGCGTTTGATCCACGCAAGACTCTATTCTCATTCACAAAATGTTTTATTACGAGCGTGCTCTGGCAAGCATTGAGTCTGAAAGTACTCAGTCCAAGTCTCCATTTAATAATGGCAAACATTGATTAAAGTTAGGGTGCATTGTATGTGCATGTACAATGATTTGATCGTTACAAAAGCAAATATCGATTAATCATTTCCACCGTCTAAGGTCACAAATTATCCATTAAAAATATTAAGCCCTTAGGATCAGTTATCTTAAGAAAGTTTGTCATGGCACTTGGTCCAAAGGTCCCCATTCAAGTCCCATTTGATAAGGCAGATTGATTAGTTGGGGGGGGGGACTTCGTGGTAGCATGTACATGATTTGTAGTTCAAAGTATGGATTTGATTTCCACCGCTAAGAAAATTATCCGTTAAAATATTTTAATTACGAGGTGTCTACGGCACTTGGCCCTAAGGTCCCCATTCAAGTCCCATTCGATAAGGCAGATTGATTAGTTAGGGGTGCTTCGCGGTAACATGTACATGATTTATCGTTCAAAGTATCGATTTCATTTCCACCGCTAAGAAAATTATCCATTAAAATATTTTAATAACGAAGTGTCTACGGCACTTGGTCCTAAGGTCTCCGTTCAAGTCCCATTTAATAAGGCAGATTGATTAGTTAGGGCTGCTTCGTGGTAACATGTACATGATTTGTCGGTTTGATTTCGACAGCTAAGAAAATTATCCATTAAAATATTTTAATTACGAAGTGTCTACGGCACTTGGTCCTAAGGTCCACGTTCAAGTCCCATTTGATAAGGCAGATTGATTAGTTAGGGGTGATTGGTGGTAGCTTGTACATGATTTATCCATTTGATTTTGACAGCTAAGATTATCCATTAAAATATTTTAATTGCAAAGTGTCTACGGCACTTGGTCCAATGGTCCCCATTCAAGTCCCATTTGATAAGGCAGATTGGTTAGTTAGAGGTGCTTCGTGGTCAGTTCATTTTAAAAAGTACATAAGATTTATCGGTTTGATTGTCCAACCGTCTATAGCCATTAAAGTTATCTGTTAAAAGTATTTGTAATTATGAAGTGTCTACGGCACTTGTTCCTAAGGTCCCCATTCAAGTTCCATTCGATAAGGCAGATTGATTAGTTGGGGGTGCTTCGTGATAGCATGTACATGATTTATCGGTTTGATTTCCACCGCTAAGAAAATTATCCGTTAAAATATTTTAATTACGAGGTGTCTACGGCACTTGGTCCTAAGGTCCCCATTCAAGTCCCATTTGATAAGGCAGATTGATTAGTTAGGGGTGCTTCGTGGTAGCATGTACATGATTTATCGGTTTGATTTCCACCGCTAAGAAAATTATCTGTTAAAATATTTTAATTATGAAGTGTCTACGGCACTTGGTCCTAAGGTCCCCATTCAAGTCCCATTTGATAAGGCAGATTGATTAGTTAGGGGTGCTTCGTGGTAGCATGTACATGATTTATCGGTTTGATTTCCACCGCTAAGAAAATTATCAGTTAAAATATTTTAATAACGAGGTGTCTACGGCACTTGGTCCTAAGGTCCCCGTTCAAGTCCCATTTAATATGGCAAATTGATTGGACCGATTGAGGTGCTCCAAAGCACACAAGTGTGTATGCCTTCTAGTCCAAAATCCCGGTTTGATTCCCACTTCGCAAACAAAATTTATCCATTAACATAGACATAATAGGTGTTTGTGACACTTGGTCCAAAGTTACCCGTTCTTCTAGCCCCGTTTTTTAGTGTAGATTGATAAGTTGATCGTGTTCTGTGGCAGCATGAAGTTTGTACAAAATGACGGTTTGATTTCCAGCAAAAAATTATCCATTAAATATTTACGTTGTACCAGAGTGTCCTACGATACTTAGTCCAAAGGCACCGTTGGATTGGTTAAGGTGTACCGTGGCACACTGCAACGTATAAGACACGCAGTCCGAGATCCCATTTTGTTTATTAAAATATTCGTTATAGCGGAGTGTCTGGGACACTTGGTACAAGGTCCCTGTTCTAGCGCCATTTAAAAGGCAGATTGATGTTCTGTGACATTTGAGTAAGGGCTGTTATGTCTGCGGCCACGTATCCAATGCTCCACCCGAAGATACTACGTTGTGGTGGGCTGTGACAACATGATGTCGTTAAAAATATCGGTTTGATTCCCACCACAAACAAACGGTAACGGTCTACAAGACGTGGTCCAAAGGTGCCCGTTCCAGTCCCAGTTAGACAAATTGATTAAATTACTCGAGGTGAACCACAGCACACTGGAGTGTATGACTCGTAGCCCAAGATCCCGACTTGATTCCCACTTATAATAGTCATAACGCAGTAGAGCTGCGTCAAACCGACCTTAAGTAAAGTCGAAAACAAAGATGACGAGTCATAACGGAGCATCTACGGCACTTACAGTTACAGCAGCTCCGTTTAGTAAAATAGAGTGATTGGGTGCAGTTGTCGAGGTGCATTGAGGGCAGCCTGAAACGTGTACACGGCTTGTTCGAAAATATCGATTTGATTCCCCTATTCAACGCAAATCAATCGAGTGACAGATTATTATAGTAAAAATGGTCCAAACCCTATTCTGGTCCCATTTAATAAGAACACTGGAACATGTTTCACAGCAATGAAAGTTAATCGCAACTTCCGGTCCAAAGGTTTACAATTTTTTCCCATAGTTACATAGGTTATCGAAGCGCTCCTTGATACAACGGCTCATAATACAAAGGTCGCTTTGGTTTCCGTTTTAAGAAAAACAGACGCAATGAAGTATATTTTCGCTTCCAGGTCCAAAGGTTCTTGTTTTAATACAAATTTATTTTCAGGAGTGTTATTTATCGCGTTTCAAAAACTTCTCGTACTGTAAAACTGAACATTTCGACAAGCTCGAGCTTCCGATTTCAAGCGTTATCGCTCAAATAATCTTTAGAACTCAGCGGTACGTACTTGCGTAATTAACCTAATTACCAGACACCTCGTCGTACATTCCTCAACCTACAGAAACATACAAACACAACTTTTACATGTATTTCTGCAATTCAACTAACTAACATTTGCAGACTACTAAAAACAAATACATAGATAACGTTAAAATGGAATTTCCGATACCTAATCCCTTAAATATATCAGTGCAGCATGCAATATTTGAGTAAGATAAATAAACATTACAAGTATTTTTCCAGAGTCGAAGCAATTCCTTTCGGAGAGACGTTCGGCCCGAAACGAGCGACCGGCTTTCCATCCTTATCGACCACGAACTTCGTAAAGTTCCACTTAATAAAATCGCCTAGCGTTCCACCCTGCTTATGCTTCAAAAACTTCCAAAGCGGGTGCGCATCTGACCCGTTCACATTCACCTTATCGAACAGGTCGAACCTAACGTTCTTTTTCTCTGCGAAATTGCAAATCATATTCGCATCACCAGGTTCTTGTCCGCCGAACTGATTGCACGGGAACGCCAGGATCTTCAAGCCCTTGTTTTCGCCAAATTGATCGTAGAGTTCGTTGAGCTCCTTGTAGTGGTTCTCTGTGAAACCGCATTTCGAGGCAACGTTGACGATTACAGCGACGTGTCCTTTGTAAGAAGCGAGTGGGACGTCTTCGCCTTTTATGTTTTTGGCTGTGAAGTCGTAGATTGTTGAGGCGGTTTTAAAATCGTCGGGTGATGCCATTGTGAGACTGCGGAAGAGAAAACAAGTTAGTCTGGGGTTAAGGCGACTGTGATAAAACATCGCGTGGTGGTGAGATAACGTATCTATACCTGATAACAAGCTGTATTATTAGAAATTGATTGGCTGGAAGTGGTCCAAATATTTATTTTGTTTGGGTTTTGATTGTCATCATCTAAAGTTCAAGGATTGTTTGAATTGTTACGATAGGGGCGACTTGCGAAGGCTCGTTGAATATAAAAGCAATACGATGATTTGTTTATTGCGATACGGTGATTGGTCCATTGCTGTCCAATCACGAGCGTGCCTGTCGCGCTTTATTTATAAACATACTGAACTTGACATAAAAGCTAATAAGGTACGAAAATTTTACTAATAAAAGGCGCGTTTAGAATTCACAACTATTGGGCTTTCTACCAAGATTGAGCTAGAAAAAGCTACGCTATCGTGAGCCTCGTTGTGTAAGATTCAAACTAGTCGTAGATATATCCAAGGGCAAGAGTGTACTATGACGTTTATAGAACGATAGCAATAATTTTCGGGTATATTTTGCTAAAAAATAACCAAGGCTAATTTTGAATTTCTGTAAAAATTAAAAACGTATATAAAATAAATAAGGTTTATTTTAGGTTATTTTTTGTTAAAACGGTAAACAATGTTTATTTTGAGGTATCTTCTGTTAAAACGTAAACAACTTTTATCAAATAAATAACGTTTATAAAATAAACAGGGTTCATTTTTGAGTTTTTATTTAAAATATAAGAAGAAGATTATTTTAAGACCTTCTGTTAAAAAGCAAACGACGTTTATAGAACAATAACACTTATTTTGGACCATATTCTGTTAAAAAGTAAACAAGGTATTTTTGAATATCTTCTGTTAAAATTTAAACCACGTTTATAAATATAAATAAGGTTTATTTCGGAGTATTTTTGTTTCAAACGTTTAAAAAATATTTTGAGACCTTCTGTTAAAAAGTGAACGACGTTTATAGAACGATAGCATTTATTATAAGGTCTATTTTGTTAAAAAATATCCAAGGTTAATTTTGAATATCTTCTGTTAAAATGTAAACGTTTCTAAAATAAATATTATTTATTTTGGGGTATATTTTATTAAAACAGTAAACAATGTTTGTATTGAAATATCTTCCCTTAACAGGTAAACAATGTTTATAAAATTAACGTTTATTCTGGAGCATATTCTGTTAAAATGGTATACAATGTTTATCTTGAGATATCTTCCGTTAACAAGTAAACAACGTTTATAAAAAATAACGTTTATTTTCTAGCATATTTTGTTAAAATTGTAAACAAGGTTTATTTTGAGGCATCTTTTGTTAAAAAGTAAACGACGTTTATAAAATAAACAAGGTTTGTGTTAGTATTTTTTGTTCAAAAAATGAGATAAAATTATTTTGAGATTAACCTTTTTGGAATATTAGCATTTATTTTCGGATATATTCTGTTAAAAAATCGAAAAGGTTAATTTTGAATATCTTCTGTTAAAATGTAATGACGTTTATAAAATAAATAACGTTTATTTAGGGGTATATTTTGCTCAAACGGGTAAACAATGCTTATTTTGAGATATCCTCGTTTAAAAAGTAAACAACTTTTATGAAATAAATAAAGCTTATAAAATACACCGCGTTTATTTTTGAATATTTTTGTTTTAAAAAAAAATATTATTTTGAGAACTTCTGTTAAAAAAACAAACGACATTTATAGAATAATAACATTTATTTTGGTGGCATATTCTGTTAAAAAGTAAACAAGGTATTCCTGAATATTTTCTGTTAAAATATAAACGACGTTTATAAAAATAGATAAGGTTCATTTTAGCATTTCCTTTTAAAATATTTAAAAAATATTTTTAGACCTTCTGTTAAAAAGTGAACGACGTTTATAGAACAATAGCATTTGTTATGGGGTATATCTTGTTAAAAAATAACCAAAATTAGTTTTGAATATCTTCTGTTAAAAATTAAACGACGTTTATATAATAAATATTTATTTTGGGGTACATTTTGTTAAAACAATAAACAATGTTTATTTTGAGATATTTTCGGTTAACAAGCAAACAATATGTATTAAAATTACGTTTATTCTGGAGCATATTTTGTTAAAATGGTAAACAAAGTTTATTTTGAGATATCTTTTGTTAAAAAGCACATAGCATTTATAAAATAAACAACGTTTATGTTGGGGGTTTTTTGTTTAAAACATTTAAAAAATATTTTGTAACCTGTTAAAAAGTGAACGATAGCCTTTACTATGGGGTCTATTTTGTTAAAAAATAACCAAAGTTAATTTTGAATATCGTTTGTTAAAAGTAAGCGACGTTTATAAAATAAATAAAATTTATTTTGGGATATATTTTGTTAAAACCGTAAATAATGTTTATTTTGAAATTTTCTATTACAAATCAAAGGACGTTAATAACAATAGCATTTATTTTGAGGCTTATCTTGTTAAAAAATTAACAAGGTACTCTTAAATATCTTCTGTTAAAATGTTAAAATGTAAACGATGTTTATAAGAATTGATAACGTTTACTCTAAAAAATATATTCTTAAAACGGTAAGCAATGTTTATTTTGATTTATCTTTCGTTAACAAACAAACATTTTGAGGTATATTTTGCTAAAACGATAAACAATGTTTATTTTGAGATACATTTTGTTAAAAAGTAAACGACGTTTCTAGAACGATAATTTTGAAAATCTTCTGTTCGAAGTAACCGACATTTATAAAATAAATACAATTTATTTTGGGGTATATTTTGTTAAAACAGTAAACAATGTTTATTTTGAGATATCTTCCGTTAACAGGTAAACAATGTGTACAAAACCAACGTTTATTCTGGAGTATATTTTGTTAAAACGGTAAACAAGATTTATTTTGAGATATCTTTTGTTAAAAAGTAAGCGAAGTTTATAAAATAGACAAGGTTCATTTTGGAATGTTTTTGCTAAAAAAATTTAAAAATATACTGAACTTGACACAAAAGCCAATAAGACACGATAATTTTACTAATAAAAGGTGTTTAGAATTCACAACGAAGCTACTTATGAAAACTTTTGGGCTTTCTATAAAGATTAAGCTGGAAAAAATTACGCTATCGTGAGCCTCGTGTGTGTAAAGTTCAAACTAGTCGTGGATACATCCAACAGCAAGCGTGTACTATGACGTTCATAAAACGATAGCAATAATTTTCGGGTATATTTTGTTAAAAAATAACCAAGATTAATTTTGAATTTCTTCTGTAAACAGTAAAAACGTTTATAAACTAAATAACGCTTATTTTAGATTATTTTTTTTTAAATGGTAAACAATATTTATTTTGAGGTATCTTGTGTTAAAAAATAAACAACTTTTATCAAATAAACAATGTTTATTTTTGAATTTTTTTGTTTAAAAATAATGAAAAATTATTTTGAGAAGTTCTGTTAAAAAGCAAACGACGTTTATAGAATAACCATTATTTTGGAGCATATTCTGTTAAAAAGTAAACAAGGTATTCTTGAATATCTTCTGTTAAAATGTAAACGACGTTTATAAAATAAATATCATTTGTTTTGAGGTATATTTTGTCAAAACAGTAAACAATGTTTATTTTGAGATACCTTCCGTTAGAAGGTAAACAATGTTTATAAAACTAACGTTTATTCTGGAACATATTTTGTAAAACGATAACCAAGGTTTATTTTGAGATATCTTCTGTTAAAAGGTAAGCGACGTTTATAAATTAAATAACGTTTATTTTAAAGTATATTTTGCTAAAACGGTAAACAATGTTTATTTTGACATATCTTCTGCTAAAATACTTACTCTTATCAAATATGAGATCTTCTGTTAAAAAGTAAACGACGTTTATAAAATAAATAAAGTTTATTTTGGGATATATTTTGCTAAAACGGTAAACAATGTTTATTTTGAGATAACTTCTGTTAAAAAAAATTAACGGTGTTTATAAAATAAACAACGTTCATTTTGGAATATTTTTGTTTAAAAAATTTTATAAATTTTTAGGCCTTTCAGTTAAAAAAGGAACGAGGTTTATAAAATAAATATAATTTATTTTGGGGTATATTTTGTTAAAATGCTTATCACTTCTGTTAAAATATAACCAAATTCTATCAAATAAATAACGTTTATAAAATAAACAGCGTTTATTTTGGAGTTTTTTTGGTTAAAAAATTAGAAAACATTATTTTGAGACCATCTGTTAAAAAGCACGATGTTTATAAAACAAAATCGTTTATTTTGGGACATATTCTGTAAAAAAATAAAGAAATTACTCTTGAATATCGTCTGTTAAAATATAAGCGACGTTTATAAAAATAACGTTGACTTTGAAGCATATTTTGTTAAAACGGTAAACAATGTTTATTTTGAGATATCTTCTGTTAAAAAGTATACAACGTTTATAAAATAAACGCTTATTTTGGAATATTTGTTTAAAAAATTTTAAAAATATTTTGAGATCTTCTGTTAAAAGTGAAGGACGTTTATAGAACGATAGAATTTATTATGGGGTCTATTTTGTTAAAAAATATTCATGACTAATTTTGAATATCTTCTGTTAAAAAGTAAACCAGGTTTATAAAATAAATGACGTTTATTTTGGGTTATTTTTTGTTAAAACTGTAAACAATGTTTATTTTGACATATTTCTGCTAAAAAACGTTTATAAATAAGTAACGTTTTTTGAACTACTTTTGTTTAAAAATAAAAAGAATTGTTTTAAGATTTACTGTTAAAAATCAAACGACGTTTATAGAACAACAGCATTAATTTTGGAGCATATTCTGTTAAATAATTAAACAAGTTACTCTTTAATACCTTCTGTTAAACTATATACGATGTTTATAAAAATTAATGTTTATTTTGGAGTATATGTTGTTAAAACGATAAACAATGTTTATGGTGAGATATTTTTTTGTTAAAAAGTAAACAATGTTTACAAAATAAATAATGTTTATTTTGGAATATTTTTGTTTAAAACATTTAAAAAGTATTTTGAGACGTTCTGTTACAAAGCGATCGACGTTTATAGAACGATAGCATTTATTATGGAGTATATTTTGTTAAAAAATATTCACGGTTAATTTTGATTAAACGCTGTTTATAAAATAAACAAAGTTTATTTTGGAATTTTGTTATTTAAAATATTTTTATAATGTTTTGAGAACTTCTCTTTAAAAATAAACTATCTTTATATAATAAATATCATTTATTTTGGGGTATATTTTTTTAAAACGGTAAGCAATGTTTATTTTGAGATACCTAACCTTAACAAGTAAACAACGTTTATAAAAATTTGTAATGTTTATTCTTGAGCATATTTTGTTAAAACGATAAACAAGATTTATTTTGAGATATCTTTTGTTAAAAAGTAAACAATGTTTATCAAATAAATATCGTCTATTTTGTTAAAACGGTAAACAATGTTTATTCTTTTATTTAAAGAATAAGAAAAAATTATTTTGGGATCGACCTTTATAGAACAATAGTATTTATTATTTTTGGGTATATTCTGTTGAAAAAGTCAACAATGGTAATTTTAAATCTCTTCTGTTAAAAGGCAAACAACGTTTATAAAATAAATAACGTTTATTTTTGCGGTATATTTTTTAAAACAGTGAACAAGGTTACTTATAAGGTATCTTCTGTTAAACAGTAAACGTCGTTTGTTAAATAAATAACGTTTATTTTTGGGGTATATTTTATTAAAACGATAAACGTCTAATTTGTGGAATATCTTCTGTTAAAAAGCTTGAAACTTCCTCCCTGAAGATGCACTCGTCCTCTTTCTAACGCAAATTAAGGTTATGTTAGCTTCAGCAGTTTTTGTTGTAAATCGGTGACGCCATACTAAGATTATGAAGTGCCTAAAGCTGAGCCGGTGGACTGCAGTGCTCTAGTTAAAAAATCGATGTAAAAACAACAATCACCAATACTTCTCCAAGGTCGATACAATTTCCTTAGGGTTCACATTGGGTCCATACCGCGCCACTGGCACCCCTGCTTTATCAACCACAAACTTAGTAAAATTCCACTTGATAAAATCCCCTAAAGTACCGCCTTGCTTATGTTTGAGAAACTTCCACAACGGATGCGCGCACGAACCATTAACCTCAATCTTATCAAACAGGTCGAATTTAACCTTCTTTCTTTCGGCAAAAGGGCAAACTTCGTCCATATCGCCAGGCTCTTGGCCAAACTGGTTACTGGGAAACGCGAGTATCTTAAGCCCCTTGCTCTCGCCATATTCTTGATCGAGTTCGGCTAGTTCTTTGAAGTTGGTGGCTGCGAGACCGCATTGTGACGCTACGTTTATTATGAGAAGAACGTGTCCGGAGTATTTTTGAAGGGAGACGTCATCGCCCTTTGGGCCTTTGGCGACGAATTCGTGGATGGATTTGACGTCTTTGTAGTTTTCTGGGTTGTTCGATGTCATTTCGACTGAGGTTCGTGAATAACTAGGAATTTGCAAAGCGTGTATTGATTCTTATAAATTATAGAAGGTAGTGAGCGAATCGATAGCGCGCTAGGGTTAAACGTGAATATTTAATGTAGGTTATGTAATATTTAGTTGGAAATGTAGGTGATTTATGTTTTTAAGGAAGTCTAGTTTTACACGCCCAGTTCTCCCTATAACCTACAAACTTGTTTTAAATCAAGGTTGTTGATTTAAAAACAGTGTCAGGGTTAACGCGGAGGAAAATCAAGTCGACCAAGCTATCCAACGGTATGAGGTGGTAGATTCTGAGGCGTCTGGTGGTTGATGCTACGATCTCTTTGATGACGTCGCGGGTTTTCCATGCTACTTTTTAATGATTTTTATTTATAAGGTTTTTTTAATCATTGTCTCTGTAGAAGATCTCGTTTGCTAATTTTTGATTAACCTCACATTTAAAAATTGAATAAAAATTTCAAACACATTCTAAAATTGAGGTCTTTAAATGGTGACGGAAAGAGAAGATTGATAGGAGAGAACGAGAGAGGAAGAGGTGGCGGTGGGAGTGAAGGGAAAGGAGCGAGAGCGAAATGGAGCAAGGAGTTAGAACGAATGGGAATTGGGAGAAGGAGGGAGAGAT
Organism: Platerodrilus igneus; assembly: GCA_036346225.1. Classification (NCBI taxonomy): domain Eukaryota; kingdom Metazoa; phylum Arthropoda; class Insecta; order Coleoptera; family Lycidae; genus Platerodrilus; species Platerodrilus igneus. The sequence goes on along the minus strand of JARFIW010000549.1, from coordinate 2,704,510 downwards.
GAATGTAGGGAATAAGAGTGAGCGATGATGGAGAGTGCGAGAGGGAGTGAGGGAGATGGTTTATTTTGAGGTATATTTCGTTAAAAACTGTAAACAAGGTTTAAGTGCAGATATCTTCTGTTAAAACTTAAAAGACATTTATAGAACAATAGCATTTATTTTAGGGTATATTCTGTTAAAAAATAAACAAGGTTAATTTTGTATACCTTCTGTTAAAAAGTAAACAATGGCTATAAAATAAATAAAGTTTATTTTAGGGATATATTTTGTTAAATCGGTAAACAATGTTTATTTTGAGATATCTTCTGTAAAAAAGTAAACAACTTTTATCAAATAAATAACGTTGACAAAATAAGCAACGTTTATTTTGGACTACTTTTGTTTAAAACTAAAAAAATTCTTTTGAGATCCTCCGTGAAAAAGCAAACGACGGCTATAGAATAATAGTATATTTTGGGGTATATTCTGTTAAACAATAAACAAGGTTAATTTTGAATACTTTCTGTTAAAAAGCAAACGACGTTTATAGAGCAATAGCATTTTTTGGGGCATATTCTGTTAAAAAATAGATGTTACTCTTGAATTCTTCTGTTAAAATATAAGTGACGTTAGGAAAAATTAAACTCGTATATTTTGAAGCATATTTTGTTAAAACGATAAACAAGGTTTATTTTGAGATATCTTCTGTTAAAAATAAACGCTTATTTTGGAATAAATTTATTTAAAAAATTTTAAAACTATTTTGGGATCTTCTGTTGAAAAGTTTACAGAACGTTTACAGAACGATAACATTTTGCAGTTTATTTTGTTAAAAAATATTCAAAATTAATTTTTGAATATCTTATGTTAAAAAATAAACGACGTTTACAAAATAAATATTTATTTTGGGGTATATCTTGTTAAAACAATAAAACAATGTTTATTTTTAGTTATCTTCTTTTAATAAGTAAACGTTTATAAAATTATAAATAACGTTTATTTTCGAGTCTATTTTAAGATATCTTATGTTAAAAAGTAAGCACCGCTTATAAAATAAACGTTTATATGGGGTATTTTTGTTTAAAACATTTAAAAAATATTTTGAGACCTGTTAAAAAAATTATGATTATTTAGGGTCGGTTTTGTTAAAATAGTGAACAAGGTTTATTTTCAGATACTTTGCTGTTAAAAAGTAAGCGACACTTTATAATATAAATAATGTTTATTATGGTATTTTTGTTAAAAAGGCAACAAGGTTAATTTTATGGTATCTTCTGTTAAACGGACTGGCATTTATAAAATAAATAAAGTTTATTTTGGGGTATATTTTGTTAAAATAGAAATGAACTATTTTATTGTTTCCTGTTAAAAAGTAAACAGACGGTTAAAACGTTTATTTAGGGTATAATTTGTTAAAACAATAAACAACGTTTATTTTGAGATATCTTGTTAGAAAGTAAAAGGCATTTTATAAAGTAAATAACGTTAATTTTGGGGTATATTCTGTTACAAATGTAAACAAGGTTAATTTTGTGGTATATTCTGTTAAAAAGAACCGGCGTTTATAAAATAAATAACGTTTATTTTGGGGTATATTTTGTTAAAACGGTAGAAGAAAGAAATATGTGGAAAACGGTAAAAAAGAGGAGAGAGGATGATAGGCCACATACTAAGACATGAGAGTATAGTGCGGAATATACTAGAAGCAGAGATAGGAAAAAAGAGGCAGACCTAGGTTAGACTACTGGACACAGATAGTGAACGATGTAGGTTGTGAGAATTTCGGGAAAATGTGAAGGCTAGCTCAGAATAGAAATCAATGGAGGAACGCATCTAACCAGCCTCAAGTTGGCTAAAGTAATGACGAAAAATAACTGTACTTAAACATGATGATTATTATAACCAACTACAAGTATTGTTACGTGCCAAAGTGGCACTAAACATTGTTTTAGTTTAATTTTGATGTGCGGAAGTTTCGCGCCATAAATTCAAAAGACTCGGTGTGCGTATTTCAGTCACGTCAAAAGTGGGTTGGACGAATAATTTCGCGCCGACGCGTGAAAGGACAAAAAAGTGGGAGAAGTGTTCCCGTGAGACGCTTTAACGTGGCTTTTTTGCCTGGGACTTCAAGAAGTGTGGTCATGTTAGGTATCGTATCGTGCCTTTATCTTATATCTATGTAGATCCTTGCCTGATTATCTTTGTTGTCGCCCTTATACCTGTTCCCGTCTTTCCCTGCATAGGTAGGAGACAATTTGAAGCCGCCTAGGGCAACCGAGTCCACGACCCTAGAACGAGCCGGATGTCCATGCTCCGCCAACAGCACCGAAGCAGTCACCATCTGTAACTGCCTTAAAAGGGCCATCAGTAGCCCTGATGGACTTCAACAGAAGCCAACTTTAACTCAGGGACATATTCATGTGAGTATTTCGATGTTCTACACTATTGTCTTAAATTTATATTTTTCGATAATTGCGAAATTCTTACAGTTTAAATCATATTTGCACAATTTAAAGGTTTAAATTCTTACCATTTAAAAGTCGATAAATACATCGCGCAAGCGCGGAAAAAGCGACGCCACGGGCGGTTGGTAACGCTAATCTTGTACAGATTTTGGCGCGCCCATCTGTCAATGACGTCACACAATGCACAAATTTAATACGCAATTATCGGAAAATATAAATTTAAGACAATAATGTAGAACAGCGAAATACTTACATGAATATGTCCCTGAGTTAAAGTTGGCTTCTGTTGAAGTCCATCAGGGCTACTGATGTCCCTTTTAAGGCAGTTAAAGATGGTGACTGCTCCGGTGCTGTTGTCGGAGCATGGACATCCGGCTCATTCTAGGGTCGTGGACTCGGTTGCCCTAGGCGGCTTCAAATTGTCTCCTACCTATGCAGGGAAAGACGGGAACAGGTATAAGGGCGACAACAAAGATAATCAGGCAAGGATCTACATAGATATAAGATAAAGGCACGATACGATACCTAACACGACCACACTTCTTGAAGTCCCAGGCAAAAAAGCCACGTTAAAGCGTCTCACGGAAACACTTCTCCCCACTTTTTTGTCCTTTCACGCGTCGGCGCGAAATTATTCGTCCAACCCACTTTTGACGTGACGGAAATACGCGCACCGAGTCTTTTGAATTTATGGCGCGAAACTTCCGCACATCAAAATTAAACTAAAACAATGTTTAGTGCAACTTTGGCACGTAACAGTATTACTTGGGCAATATTCTCGAATAATGTTAATTGTGTGAAAGGATTTACTGGAAAACTATTAATTCGGCAAATGTGTAAGTGTTGGGTGATCTTGGCAGCCACAGGCTGCTTAACCCCCCTCCACATACCACTGAATCTCGGTGAAATAGGGCATATAATTACAAAACAATAGAAGGGGAACCAAGCTATATATAGGCTGTGTCAGAATTTCAGGGAACTGTGTAGACTAGCTCAGAATATAAATAAATGCAGGTACATGTCCAACCAGTTTTGAGACGGACAACCTAACGCCGAAAGAATAAGCGCAGATAAATCTGATGATTATTATAAACAACTACAGGTGTTGGTGTGAAATATCTGCAACTAATGTTGACTGTGCGAAAAGATATTTCGGAAAAAATTTTAAATAGGCAAATGTTCAAGTGCTGGGGGAACTTGTTAACCACAGTCTGCTTACTCCCCTTCACAACCTTACATGTGATTTTCCAATGCTCCACCCAAAGGTACTACATTGGCCACGAAGCGAGTTTTTTTACCTGAAAATTTGGAATTTTGCCGAACCCTTGCTATTCTAAGCAAGATAGGAATCTTTAACGTGCGTGACAACATTCACACACGGGACCTCCATTTTACCTCTCATCCGAACGAAGGTGAATTTTTGTGAAAAATGCTCACCTAACATTTTGCAAACCTGGGACCTTGGGCGTAGTATTCGCACACATACCACTATGCCACTGAGCTGCCTCCCCCTTCACAACCACTGAATGTCGGAGAAATAGGGTATATAGGGTATATAATAAAACAATAGAAAGGGACCAAACTGCATCTAACAAGAAAGAACCGCACCTATAATGAAAGACAACAAACATAGAAACAAGAAGAAAATTGTTGAAAGCACAGCACAGAATATCTATTAAATACGGACAGTAGGAAAAGCAGACAGAAAAACGGTTGCAACCTTTCTTACAATTTAAAAAGCGATAATTCTTACAATTAAAAAGTCGATAATTACAGTTAAAAAGTCGATAAATACAGTTAAAAAGTTCATAAATACATCGCGCAAGCGCGAAATAAGCGACGTCACGGGCGGGTGGTAGCTCCAGCTTACACAGGCTTTAGCGCGGCCATCTGCCAATGACGTCACCAATGCACAATGTATATTGCGCAATAATCGGAAATTTATATAAATATACGACAATAGATAATACAGCGAACAAATCCCGGAGGATTAAAGATGGTACGCCCGACGCTCTTCCAAAGCGTTCGGACCAGCTCCGGCAATCATGAGCTTGTTTATCCAGGGTCGTGCAGTACGGTTCGCCTACGGCTCAAATTGTCACCTACCTATGCAGGGAATGACGGGAACATGGTATAAGGGGCGACAAACAAAGACAAGCGAGCAAGGAAATCTACATAGGTAAAGATAAGGCACGATACGATACCTGACACGACCACACTCCTTGAAGATCAAAGCCAAACAGCCACGTTACACAGAGCAGAGGAAAAACTCCACTTTTTCCCCTACTCCACTCGCGTCGCGCGATCTGGCGCAACGCACTGTGACGTAACGGAAATACGCGCACCGCGTCTTTTGAAATCATGGCGCGAAACTTCCGCACACCAAAATTAACCTAAAAATAATGTTTAAGTGCCAATTTGATTGGCACGTAACACCTTTTGGAATGTTGTACTTCAGATGTATGAGGATGATAGCATGAACAGACAAGGTAATAACAAATAGGTTATAGAAATAGTAGGATATCTGTGGAAAAAAAAGGAGAAATAGAAGGGCAGAATACGTTCTAAGACATTTTTGGGGAATAATATGGGATATAGTACAAGCAGAAATAGGAAAAAGGAGGTAGATGTAGATCTAGATCAGATAGTTATAGATGCAGACTGTGCAAATTTCAGGGAAATGTGTAGGTTAGTTCAGAATAGGAAACAACGAGGGTACCAGTTCCATGATTGAAGACCTAATGATAATGATGAACTAATTTCACTCGTCGCTCCTTCATCCATTTGTTTATTTTTCATTCATTCGTTAATCTATTAAATCACGTATGCGTTCAGTAATTCATTGACCTTGTTGTTTATTTATTTGGCAGTATATTCGTTTTTTCATTCAAGATCGTGCATTTATTTGACTAATTAATTCATTCGCTCATTTATTAAACCATTCAATCCTATATACGTTATTCGTTCATTCATTCATTCATTTATCAATTCAAAATTTCCTTCATATCTTGAGTCACACCGTTTGTTAAATTATTTATTTAATCATTCATTCATTAACCATTTATTCGCTCATTTATTCACTCGTTTATTCTTCATTCATTGATCCATTACATCATACATTCATTGGTTACTTATGCATTTATAAACAAGTACTCGACAAAATATTTATTCATTCACTTATCCATCGATTCATAATTTTCATTCGTTTACTGAGCCATTCATGCATTCCTTAAATCATTCGTTCAAAACATTTGTTTAGTCGTTCATTCATTAATTCATCAGGCCAATCAATCGTACATTAAATAATACATTCATCCATGCACCTTATTCACTATTTGCTCATTCATTCACTCATTTAATCCTCATTCATCCATTGGTTCATTAGAGCACGTATTCATTCAGTAATTTATAGATTTAGTTGTGCACTTCTTCTGTTAATAACTCAACAATTTATTCATTCCTTACATATTTATTAAACCATTCAATCCTATGTACATTCACTTTTTCATTCATTCATTTACTAAGCCATTTCTTAAATTATTCATTCAAACATCTGGTTACTCATCATTCATTAATCTATCAGGTCATTCTATCGTTCAATAAATCATACATTCATCCCAGATTCTGTCATTCGCTCATTCGTTCATTCATTTATTCTTCATCCATTTGTTCAAATTCATTGCTCTGATAGATCTTGAATTGCCAGTAGTTTATTGTGCCGTTATACGCTTAATTATTGGACTCATTCATTTACATATTTATTTGTGTAACTAATTCATTCACTCATTTATTGAAAAATTCAATCCTACATACATTTATTTATTCATTCATTAACCTTGGAGTCATTTATTCATTCAATAAATTATGCGTGCGTCACATTCCGCTGCCGTTCTTTCATTTATTTTTCGTTCATTAATTGATCCATTTGATTGTATTCATTCACTAATTGATTATTTATTCGTTCATTTGCACATTTATTCATTTGCTTCTTTATTAAACCAAGTAATCTCATATTTATTCATCAATTAATTTATAATTTTCATTCATGTACCGAGTCAATAATTTATTCCTTAAATCATGCATTTAAGCATCTGTTTACTCATTCATTCATCAATCTATTATGCCATTTTATCGTTCACGTATGCATCACATTCTGCTGTTTGCTCATTCATTTACTCATTTATTATTCATTCATTCATTCATTGATCCATTACATCATGTATTCATTCCGTAATTCATTGTCAGAAGTAGATTTTTTACTTAATTATTCATTCATTCACGTATTTATTAAATCATGTAAACATATGTACATTCACTTATTTATTCATTCGTGTACTAAGTTATTCATTCATTCCTTAAATCATCCATTCAAGCATCTGTTTACTCATTCATTCATTAATCTATCGTTCTCCAAATAATGTATTCATGCATGCATCCACATTCTGCTGTTTGCTCATTCATTTACTCATTTATTCTTCATTCGTTCATTCATTGATCCATTACATCATGTATTTATTCGGTAATTCATTGTTAGTACATTTTTCACTTAAATATTCATTCATTCACGTATTTATTAAATCATACATTCACTTACTTATGCATTCTATCAATTTATAATTTTCATTCATGTACTAAGTTATTTGTTCATTCCTTAAATCGTCCATTCAAGCATCTGTTTATTCATTCATTCATTAATCTATCGTGCCATTTTATCGTTCACTAAATAATGCATTCATGCATGCATCATATTCTGCTGTTTGCTCAGTCATTTACTCATTTATTCTTCATTCATTGATCCATTACATCATGCATTCATTCGGTACTTCATTGTCAGTACATTTTTTCACTTAATTATTCATTCATTCGCGTATTTATCAAATCATGTAAACCTACGTACATTCACTTATTTATCCGTTCATCTAACAATTCATAATTTTCATTTGTGTACTGCCATTCATTCATTCCTTAAATCATTCATTCAAGCATCTGTTTACTCGTTCATTCCTAATCTATTGTGCCATTTTATCGTTCACTAAATAATGTATTCACGCATGCATCACATTCTGCTGTTTGCTCATTCATTTACTCATTTATTCTTCATTCATTCATTCATCGATCCATTCATTCTGTAATTCATTGACAGAAGTACATTTTCTCACTTAATTATTCAACAATATATTTATTCATTCATTCATTCACGTATTTATTAAACCATGTAAACCTACATACATTCATTTATTTATTCATCGTCTGTCAATTCATAATTTTCATTTGTGTACTAAGTCATTCATTCATTCAAGCATCTGTTTACTCTTTCTTTCATTAATCTATTGTGCCATTTTATCGTTCACTAAATACTGCATCCGTGCATGCATCACATTCTGCTGTTTGCTCATTCATTTACTCATTTATTCTTCATTCATTCATTCATTGATCCATTACATCGTGTATTCATTCGGTAATTCATTGTCAGAGGTACATTTTTCACTTAATTATTCAGTCATTCGCCTATTTATTAAATCATGTAAACATACGTAAATTCATTTATTTATTCATTTAATCAATTTATAATTTTCATTCGTGTAGTAAGTTATTCATCCATAAAAAATAAACACGTTTATAAAATAGCAGTTACTTTGGGGTACGTTTTGTTAGAACGCTAACCAAGGTTTATTTTGAGATATCTTCTGTTAAAAAATAAATAAGGTACTCTTGGATATCTTTTGTTAAAATGTAAACAATGTTTAAAAAATTAATAATGTTTATTTTGGAGCATATTTTGCTAAAACGGTAAACAAGGTTTATTTTGAGATATCTTCTGTAAATAAAGTAAACAACTTTTATGAAATAAATAACGTTTACAATATAAACGGCGTTCATTTTCGAGTTTTTTATTTAAAAAATAAGAAAGATTATTTTGAGACCTTTTTAGCACGATTAATTTTGAATATCTTCGGTTAAAATGTAAACGACGTTTACAAATAACGTTTATTTTGGCGTATATGTTATTAAAACCTCAAACAAGGTTTATTTTGAGGAATCTTCTGTTAAAAAGTAAACACGTTTATAAAATAAACGTAAGTTTTTTAGTATTTCTGTTAAATTTAAAAAAATTTGAAATCTTCTGTTAAAAAAGATCAACGTTTATAAAAAAAATAACATTTGTTTTGGGGTATATTTTGTTAAAGCGGTAAACAATGTGTATTTTAAGTTATTTTCTGGTAAAAAACAAAAGTTTATAAAACAAATAACGTTTATTTTTGGGTATATTTTGTTAACACAGTAAACACGGTTTATTGCGAGATATCTTCTGTTAAAAAATAAACAACGTTTATATAATAAACAACATTTGTTTTGAGTATCTTTATTTAAAGAATAAGAATAAATTATTTTGGAATCTTCTGTTAAAAACAAACGACTATTATAGAACGATAGCATTTATTTTTGGGTTTATTCCGTTAAAAAATGCCCAAGGTTAATTTTGAATATCTCCTGTTAAAAAGTAGACGACGTTTATAGAACAAAGGCATTTATTATGGGATATTTTGTTAAAAAAATCAAGGTTAATTTTGAATATCTTCTGTTGAAAAATAAACGACGTTTATAAAGTAAATAATGTTTATGTTGGGGTATGTTTCCAGATATCTTCTATTAAAACGTAAACAATGTTTATTTTGGACTGCTCTTGTTTAAAAATAAAAAAGGTATTTTAAAACCTGTTAAAAAGGAAACGACGTTTATAGATCAATTGCATTTATTATGGAGTATATTTTGTTAAAAAATAACAAAAGTTAATTTTGAATATCTTCTGTTAAAATGGAAACGACGCTTATAAAATGAATAACGTTTGTGTTAGTATTTTTCTGTTCAAAAAATAAGAAAAAGTTATTTTGGGATCGACCTTTATGCAACAATAGCATTTATTTTTGGGTATATTCTGTTAAAAAATCAAAAAGGTTAATTTTGAACATATTTTGTTAAAATATAAACGACGTTTATAAAATAAATAACGTTTATTTTGGGGTATATTTTGTTAAAACAGTAAACAATTCTTATTTTGAGAAATCCTCTGTTAAAAAGTAAACGACTTCTATAAAATAGCAATACATGGCGTTATTTTTGAAGACCTTCTGTTAAAAAGCAAATGATGTTTATGGAACAATGGCGTTTATTTTGGGGCATATTCTGTTAAAAAATAAAAAAATTGAATATCTTCTGTTAAAATATAAACGATGTTAATAAAATTGATAACGTTTATTTTGGAGCATATTTTGTTAAAACGGTAAACAATGTTTATTTTGAGATACCTTTTGTTAAAAGTAAACAAAGTTTATATATTATACAAGATTTGCGTTGGAGTATTATTATTTAAACAAATTAAAAAATTATTTTGGGATCTTATGTTAAATTGCAAACGACGCTTATAGAACAATAGCATTTATTTTTGGGCTTGTTCTGTTAAAAATCACAAGAATAATTTGGAATATCTTCTGCTAAAAAGTAAACGAGGTTCATAAAATAAATAACGTTTATTTTCAGGTATATTTTACTAAAACGGTAAACGTTTATTTTGAGATATCTTCTGTTAAAGAAATTAATGATGTTTATAAAAAAATCAACGTTCATTTTGAAGTATTTTTGTTTAAAAAATTTTATAAATATTTTGGGACCTGCTGTTAAAAAGGGAACGATGTTGAAAAAATAAATATAATTTATTTTGGGGTATATTTTGTTAAAACGGTAAACAATGTTTATTTTGAGACACCTTCCGTTAACAAGTAAACGTTTATAAAACGGTAAACAAGGTTTAGTATGAGATATCTTTTTTATAACGTAAACAACGTTTACAAAATAAACAATGTTTATCTAGGAGTATTTTTGTTTAAAACATTTTAAAAATATTTTGAGACCTTCTATTAAAAAGTAAACGACGTTTATAGAACCACAGCCTTCATTATGGAGGTATTTTGTTAAAAAATATCCAAGATTAATCTTAAATACCTTCTGCTAAAAAGTAAACGACGTTTATAAAATACACGTATATTTTGGAGTATTTTTATTAAAAAGTTAATGAAGTTTATAGAACTATAGCATTTATTATGGGGTATATTTTGTTAAAAATGACCAAGACTAATTTTGAATTTCTTCTGTTAAAAGTAATCGGTGCTTATAAAAGAAATAACGTTTATTTTGGTATATATTTTTTTAAAACAGTAAACAAGGTTTATTATGAGATATCTTCTCTTAAAAAGTAAAAATGTTTTATTTGGAGTATTTTTGTTTAAAAAATAAAACAAAATTATTTTGGGGTCTTCTGTTAAAAAACAAACGACGTTTATAGACCAATAGCATTTTTCTGTTAAATAGCAAATATTGTTTACAAAGTAAACAACGTTTATTTGAGCTGCTTTTGTTAAATAAAAAATAAACAGAATCTATTTTGATATGTCACTAGTTAAAAACAAAACAAGATTTATTTTGGATATCATTTGTTAAAACAAAAACAAGGTTTATTTTTGGATATCTTTTGTTAAAATGTTTTATAAGACAAGTAACATTTATTTTGGGTATATTTTGTTAGAGCAATAAACAAGGTTTATTTTGATATCTTCTGTTTATAAAATAAACACCGTTTATCTGGGGAATTTTTGCTAAAAAGAAAGTAAACAAGGTTTATTTTTAAATGTCACTTATTAAAAGTTAAAAACAGGGTTTATTTTAGATGTAATTTGTTAAAAAAAAGGTTTCAAGATTTATTTTGGAGTTTAATTTATTTAAATAAATGAGGTTAATAAAATAAATAAGGTTTATTTTTGGATATATTTTGTTTAACCGGCAAACAAACGCAGACAGCGAAATAAAAGCGCTTATTTAGGGCATTTTTACTAAAAAAGTAACCAAAGTTAATTTCGATATGTCACCTGTTAAAAGCTAAACAGGTTTTATTTTGGGGCATCATTTGTCTTAGAAAGAAACAAGGTTTATTTTAGGATATTTTCTGTTACACAGCAAATGTTGTTTGTTAAACAGCGTTTATTTGAGCTGCTTTTGTTAAAAAAAAAGCAAACGGGATTTATTTTGAGATGTCACTGGTGCGATTTATTTTGGATGTCATTTGTTAAAACAAAAACTAGGTTTATTTTTAGATATCTTTTGTTAAAGTGTTTTATAAGTTAAGTAACATTTATTTTGGGGTATATTTTGTCAGAGCAATAAACAGGGTTTATTTTGAGATATCTTCTGTTAAACAGGAAACAACGTTTATAAAATCAACACCGTTTATTTGGGGTATTTTTGCTAAATAAAAGTAAACAAGGTTTATTTTAATGCCTTCATTAATCCATCAGACCATTCTATCCTTCACTTAATAATGCATTCATGCAAATATCACATTACGCCATTCGCTCATTTATTCTTTATTCATTCACTGTTTTGTCATCGGCAAGTTTAAGCCGTTTAATATGATGCCATTCCCTAGTTTGTAAATCAAACGAGGGCATGTCGGAACAAACACTTTGAACCACAATTGCATCGAAAGAAAACTTTGGTTCTGATAGATTGCGAGGCTTTATAACGCAATTTTGGAGAAACCAAAAACATTTGGTTCACCCCTAAAATAGAAGTGGAAAATTGACGTCTAGTTAAACCTAAACGACAAAGACAGCGTTCGCTTATAAAGTTAGACTTCGAGAATCGATTAAAATACGGATTTTTCCCTACCGTCATAAATATCAATGACTGACGTAGCTAAACGTGCCATATTGTCGGAGACTTTCATGGCTGGAGTCATTATAAATATTTATAAAAGTCCATACTTTGAAATTAAAAGTGAATTGAATATTGTAATAATAAATACAGGCAACCTACGTGCGTTAACAGAAGTTTATAAAACAAACGTTTCAGTTAAACAACAAGTTACGTTTAGATGTCACCGTTTATTTCAGACCACTTCTGTTAAAAAGAAAAAGGTTTATTCTGTGACATCCCATTTAAGGAGAGCCTCTCTGTGAACAGGAGACGTTGACGAGGTGTAGAGAGACTTGCGTGGCTTAGACAAACCGAAAGTGCAACCATATCGAAGAGGTTCGCTGATAAAATACAAGTCCTTTTGGTAGTTACAAGAGCGACTGACGACTGCATGGCTGAAGCCACGTCTGCTAACTTTGTTAACTATACATCTACTTTGCTACGTTAAGTTACGCTTGTTATCAATCACTGAATAAATGCAACGCGTCGATTTCCTTATGAAGCACCCTTCAATCTGACATTTTTATAAGAAGGAAAGTTATACGAGCTACGTGCTACATTTTCCATGTCCCAAGCATTTGTATTTGTTCGGTACTTGACCACAGGCGCAACTACGACACAACGCTTGTACGATTAAACGTAGCTACAAGCGAGAGATAAATAGCTAAAATCATAAGAGTAACAAAAAGGTTTTTAACATTAGTCGACGAATCTATGCAATCGTTTACGTATACCTTGTTCATTTCGTACACTCACACCTCCCTGGCTGTCGTTTTCAATTTGTACGTAACAATTTTGCCTGTGGACAAAGAAAGCAGCCGTCACAATGTACAAAATATAAATAGCCGGTGGTTTTAACATCAAAGCAACGACGTTGCCTAAAAAATACAAACGTTAATCAAAATATTTATTTCTATATACCCTAAAACTACTAAATTTCACCAGTACTTCTCAAGAACATCAACCAACGCCAATGGACTTTTACTGGACGCAAAGCGTTCAACGGGTTGACCATCTTTATCGACAATAAACTTAGCAAAATTCCACTTAATAGCATTACCACGGTCTCCTTTTAACTTCGACTTTAAGTATTTCCAGAGCGGGTGAGCTTTATCACCGTTGACGTTGATCTTCCCAAACACATCAAACCTAACGTTCCTTGCTTCTGTAAAACTGCATATCTTAGCGGCGTCGCCTGGTTCTTGTCCACCAAACTGGTTACACGGGAATGCCAGGATGCGCAATCCTTTTGTATCGGCATACTTCTCGTGAAGCGCTACCAATTCGGTGTAGTTCTTTTTTGTATGGCCGCAGCGAGAGGCTACGTTTACTATAAGACAAACGTGTCCTCGGTATTTCTTTAAGGAAACTGGTTCGTCCTTGATCGTTTTGGCTGTGAAATCGTAAATCGAAGTCGCGTCTTCCCAATCTTGGGAAGTATCGGAATCTGACATCGTAAAGCTAACGCTAAGGAAAAGTAGGGTTATGTTTACTTGACGTTTGAAGCTTGTAACGGAAACGCAGTGGAACGCCTCGCGCTTTCGGGACTGTTAAATTTGTGTAAAATAAGACACAGAAATCTTGTTATAGCATAATGTATGGTATGGAAATCAGGTGATCTTGCAGATAACTAACACTAAACAACAACTTTTGTAGGGCAGCAAGGATATTCTTCAAAGAAAAATCAAAATTCAAAGATGTCGACACATACAAGTTCCAAATGACTCGTGATTCGTTTGCGACTGAGGAACAGAAAGTCGACTGTCTGTGCATCGACCGTACTAAAGGACTAGACGGTAAAACTCACTGTTACAACGATGGCGTTATGGATTTATTCAACTGTCTAGGTTTGTATATTCTTCGTGTCTATGTCTGTGGGGAAGTTAACGCTGAATCTTTTCTGCAGGAGCGCCTATTCTCATATCATTTCCTCATTTGATGTGGACTAAAGAGGAGTATCAAGAGAGTGTGATTGGTTTAAGAACAAAAGAAGCCGAATCCAATAGTGATAGTTTTACAACTAGCGTGGAGTTTCAACCGGTAAGTTTGAAGCCTGTATGGATGTTTGGTGATAAAGTAGGAACCTGTAGACAAGTTGGATAGGTCGCCATTTTTATTTGTGGTCTTAAACATGAACTTAACCTTAAATTAAGACTGTGAGATATGAAGTGTGGAGCGATAATACAGGGTTACGAGAGTTACAAAAATGCAAGACTACGAGATTCAGCGAACAAGAAATTATCAGAGTACGAGAAAACGATAATACAATGATACGAATATACTAGAAACGAGAATTCGAAAATACCAGACTACGGGAATACGAGAATGCAAGAAAACAAAAACAAGAATACGAGAAACGAAAATACGCCAAATTAGATTACGAGAAGCGAAAATACAACAAACCAGAATACGAGGAAACGAGAAACGATAATACAAGACACGAGAATACAACAATAGTCGAAACAAAAATTTGAGAATACAACAATAGGAGAAACGACAATACGAGAAACGAAAATTTGTGAAAACGCGAATACGAGAAACTCAAAACTGACGAGAATCGAGAAAGGAGAATGCGAGAAACGAAAATACCAGGAACGAGAATACTAGAAACAAGAATACGAAAATACGAGAAACGAGAATACACGAAACGAGAATACGAGAAACGACAATACGAGAAACGCAAGTGCGAGAAACTGGAATACGAGAATGCGAAAAGCAAGAATACGAAAAAAGAGAATGCGAGAAATGAATGCACGAGAAACGAAAACACCAGAAACAAGAATACGATAAACGAGAATACGAAAAACAAGAATACGAAAATTGACAATACAAAAATACGAGAAGCGTATGAGTATACGAGAATACGAGACGCGAGTTAGAGAAACGCGAATACAAGAAACAAGAATACGAGGAACGAAAATACGAGAAACGACAATACAAGAAACAAGAGTGCGAAAAACTGGAATACGAAAATGCGAAAAACAAGAATACGCGAAACGAGAATGCGAAAAACGAATGCACGAAAACGAGAATACGACAAACGAGAATACGAAGGAACGAGAATATGAGAAGCATGAATACGAGAAACGAGAATACGAGAATACGAGAATACGAGAATACAAGAATACGAGAATACAAGAATACGAGAATGCGAAAAGGGTATGAATATACGCGAATAAGAGTAACGCGAATTTGAGAAACGCGAATATGAGAAACGAGATCACGAGAATACGAGAAACGAGAATTCTAGAAACGATAGTGTGAGAAACTGGAATACGAGAATGCGAAGAACAAGAATACGCGAAACGCGAATGCGAGAAACAACAATACGAGAAACGATAATTCGGGATACGAGAAGCAAGAATACAAAATACGAGAAAAGATAATATCAGAAACGAGAAGGCCTGAAACGAGAATACGAGAAACGAATGTGCGAGAAACTAGAATACAAGAAAGCAAAAACGAAACTACGCGAAACGAGAATGCGAGAAACGAATGCTCGAGAAACGAGAATACAACAAACGAGAATACGAGGAAACGAGAATACGAGGAAACGAGAATACGAGGAAACAAGATTACGAGGAAACGAAATTACGAGAAACAAGAATTCGAAAATGCGAGAAGCATACGAGTATACGAGAATAAGAGAAACGCTAATTTGAGAAACGCGAATACGAGAAACGAGATTACGAAAATACGAGAAATGAGAAACGAGAAACGAAAATCTGAGACACAAAATTGCGAAAAACTAAAATACAAGAAACGGGAATACGCGAAACGAGGATGCGGGAAACGACTATACGAGAAACGATAGTGCGAGAAACTGAAATACGAGATGCGAAAAACAAGAATACGCGCAACGAGAATGCGAGAAACGAATGTAGGACGAAACAAGAATATGAGAAACGAGAACACAAGGATACGAGAATACGAGAAGCGTATAAATATACGAGAATAAGAAAAACGCGAATTTGAAAAACGCGAATACGAGAAACAAGAAACGAAAATCCTAGAAACGATAGTGCGAGAAACTGGAATACGAGAATGCGAAAAACAAGAATACGCGAAACGAGAATACGAGAAACTACAACACGGGAAACGATAATGCGGGATACGAGAATACGAGAAGCGAGAATTCAAAATACAAAAAAGGATAGTACTAGAAACAAGAATACAAGAAACGATAATACTAGAAACGAGAAAGCTTGAAACGAGAATATGAGAAACGAAAGTGCGAGAAACTAGAATACAAGAACGCAAAAAACAAGACTACACGAAACGGGTATGCGAGAAACGAATGCACGAGAAACGAAAATACGACAAACGATAATACGAGGAAACGCGAATACGAGGAAACAAGAATACAAGAATACGAAAATACGAAAAGCATACGAGTATACGAGAAAAATAGAAACGCTAATTTGAGAAACGTGAATACAAGAAACGAGATTACGAGAAACGAAAATCTGAGAAACGAGAATGCAAAAAACCAAAGTACGAGAAACGAAAATACGCGAAACGAGAATGCGGGAAACGACTATACGAGAAACGACAGTGCGAGAAACTGGAATACGAGGATGCGAAAAACAAGAATACGCGCAACGAGAATGCGAGAAACGAAGGCAAGAGAAACGAGAATACAACAAACGAGAGTACGAGAAAACGAGAATACGAGAAACGAGAATAGAAGAATACGAAAATACGATAAGTGTATGAATGTACGAGAATAAGAGAAACGCGAATTTGAGAAACGCGATTACGAGAAACGAGATTACGAGAATACGCGAAACGAGAAACGAGAAACAAAAAACGAAAATCCTAAAAACGATAGTGCGAGAAACTAGAATACGAGAATGCGAAAAACAAGAATACGCGAAACGAGAATACGAGAAACGACAATACGAGAAACGATAATACGGGATACGAGAATACGAGAAACAAGAATACAAAATACAAGAAACGAGAACGCTTGAAACGAGAATGCAAGAAACAAAAGTGCGAGAAACTAGAATACAAGAATGCAAAAAACAAGAGGTCTAGAGACGACAATGCGAGAAACGGGAGTTCTAGAAACTGGAATAAGAGAATACGAAAAACAAGAATACGAGTAACGAGAAAGCGAGAAACGAAGGCACGAGGAACGAGAATGTGAGAATACGAGAAACGAGAATACGAAAAACGAGAATACAGAAAACGAGAATACGGGAAACGAGAGTTTGAGAAACTGGAATACGAGAATGCGAAAAACAAGAATACGCGAAACGAGAATGCGATAAACGTGAACACGAGAATACGGGATAACGAAAATAGGGATTACGAAATTGCTGGAATACGAGATATGAGAATACGAAAGTATGAGAATACGAAAATACGAAAAACGAGAATGCGGGATCACCAAACTACGGGAATGCGAGAAAACTAAAAACAAGAATACGAGAAACGACAACGCGAAGAAACTAAAACACGCGAAACTAGAATGCGAGAAACCAGAATACGCGAAAGGAGAATACGTGAAAAAGAAACAAGGAATATCACAAATACGAGAAACGAGAGTGCGAAAAGCTAGAATACAAGAACGCGAGAAACGAGAATAGGTGAAACGAGAATAGGAGAATACGAAAAACGAGAATACGAGAAACCGAGATTACGAAAAGTGGAGCACATGATGCGAGAATACGAAAAGCGAGAATACGATAAGCGAGAATATCAAAATATGAAAATACAAAAAACGGGAATACGAGAATACTAGAAACGAGAATCGAAAACGAGAATACAAGAAACGAGAATACGAGAAGCAAAAATACGTTGAGCAAAATACTAGAAACGTGAATACGAGAATCCTAGAAACGAAAATACGCGAAACGAGAATATGAGAAAATTGAAAAGCAGAATACGAGAAACGAGAATACAAGACATGAGAATACGCAAATTTGCAAATATGAGAGTACGCAAAACGAGAATACGAGAAATGATCATACGAGAATACAAGAAACAAGAATACAAGAAAGGATAAGAGAAACAAGATACGAGTATACGGGAATGCGGGATACGAAAATACGAGAAGCGAGAATACAAAAATTACGAGAAACGATAATACTAGAAACGAGAAAGCTTGAAACGAGAATACAAGAAACGAAAGTACCTGAGACGACAATACGAGAAACGAGAGTTTGAAGAACTGGAATACGAGAATGCGAAAAACAAGAATACGCGTAACGAGAAAGCGAGAAACGAAAGCATGAGAAACGAAAACACGAGAAACGAAAATGAAAGAAACGAGAATACGAGAAACAAGAATGCGGAAAACGAAAATACCAGAAACGATAATACTAAAAACGAGAATGCGAGAAACGAGAATGCGAGGAACGAGAGTACCAGAAACAAGGATGCTTGAAACGAGAATACGAGAAACAAGAGTACAGAGACGACAATACGAGAAACGACAGTTCAAGAAACTGGAATACGAGAATGCGAAAAACAAGAATACGCGTAACGAGAATGCGAGAAACGAAAGCACAAAAAACGAAAACACGATAAATGCGATTGTGCGAAACTAGAATACGAGTGAACGAAAATGTGAAAACGAGAATACGAAAACGATAATACTAGAAACAAGAATGCTTGAAACGAGAATACGAGAAACGAGAGCACCAAAGACGACAATACGAGAAACGACAGTTCAAGAAACTGGAATACGAGAATGCGAAAAACAAGAATACGCGTAACGAGAATGCGAGAAACGAAAGCACAAAAAACAAAAACACGATAAATGCGATTGTGCGAAACTAGAATACGAGTGAACGAAAATGTGAAAAACGAGAATACGAAAAACGATAATACTAGAAACAAGAATGCTTGAAACGAGAATACGAGAAACGAGAGCACCAAAGACGACAATACGAGAAACGACAGTTCAAGAAACTGGAATACGAGAATGCGAAAAACAAGAATACGCGAAACGACAATGCAAGAAACGAGAATACGAAAATATCGAATTACCAAAATACTAAAATGCGAGATAACGAAAATGCGAGAAACGAGAACACGAAGATACGAGAAACGAGAATACGAGAATAAAATATTACGAGCCTATCAGCCTACGACAATACGAGCAACGGTAAACGAGAAACGAAAATGTCAGAAACGAGTAGGCAAACAACCAGAATGCGATTCACGAGAATAGGAGAAAACAAGTCAACGAAAATACTAAAATACAAAAATATACGAATATGAGAATACGGGATTACGAAAATAAAAGATTACGAAATTGCCGAAATACAAGTAACGAGAATACGAAAGTAAGAGAATACGAGACTAAGAAAATACGAAAAGCAAGAATGCGGGAACACAAGATTACGGGAATACGAGCATGCGAGAAAACTAAAAACTAGAATACGAGAAACGAGAACGCGAAGAAACCAAAACACGAGAAACTAGAATGCAAAAAACAAGAATACGCGAAACGAGAATACGTGAAACGAAAACACGGAAACACGAGCATACGAGAAACGAGAATCCAGGAAGCTAGAATACAAGAATGCGAGAAAGAAAATACGTGAAACGAGAAGACGAGAATACGAAAAACGAGAATACGAAGAACGAGAATACGACAAAACGAGAACGCGAGAAAAAGATAATAAGAATAACCGAGATTAAAAGAAGCGAGAATACGAGACACGAGAATACGAGAAGCGAGAATACGAAAATGGAAAATACCAGAAATGATAATACGCGACTACGAGAAATGAAAATATAAGAACCTACAAATTGAGAATACGAGAATTCGCGAATACGAGAGTACGCGAAACTAGAATACGAGAAACGAGCATACAAAAATACGAAAATACGGGAAACGAGATACGCGAAGCGAAAAACGAGAAGCGCAAAACTAGAAACCAGATTACGAGAAACGAGTATACGATAAGTGAGAATACGAGAAACGAAAGTTGAGCAAAAATACTAGAAACGTAAGTAGGGGAATACTAAAAACGAAAATATGAGAAACGAAAATACGAGAAACAAAAATATGAAATACGAGAATACGCAAATTCGCAAATGTGCGAAACAAGCATACCAGAATACAAGGAACGAGATACGAGATACGAGAATACGAGAAACGAGAATGCAAGAAATGTAAATAAGAGTTCTGAGGATAACAGAATACGAAACTCTCAAAATGCGAGACTACGGGGTCACGAGAGTAAAAGATTAGGAGACCAAAATGCGAGACTATGAGAATTTGGGATTAGTCGAACAAAATATTACAAGATTACCAGAATACAAGAAAACGATAATACGAGGTTACGAGAAACGAGAGTGTGGAGAATACGTGAATACGAGAATACTAGCGAGAATACAAGAGTACGAAAATACGAGAACACGGGAAGAATACGAAAATACGAGAATATGAGAATACGAAAAATAAGACTACGTGAATACGAGAATACTAGAATACGACAGTACAGAAATACGAAAATACAAAAATATGAGAACACGGAATGAATACGAGAATATGAGAATACGAGAATACGAAAATGGGAGAATACGAGAATACGAGACTACTGGAGTGCAAGGACACGAGAATTAAAGAATACGAAAATACGAGAACACGGGAACAATACTTGAATACGAGAATACGAGAATACGAAAAATGAGAATACAAGAATACGAAATTACGAGAACACGCGAAGAATACGAGAATACAAGAATGCGAGAATACTAGAATACGTAAAATGAGAATACGTGAATACGAAAATACTAGAATACGATAATACAAGTATACGAAAATACGAAAATACGAGAACACGGGAAGAATGCGAGAATACGAGAATACGAGAATCCGAGAATACGAGAATACAAGAATACGAGAATACGAAAATACAAAATACTCGAATACGAGAACACGAGAATACAAGAATACGAAAATATGAGAACACGGGAACAAACCACTAACCAGCGCAACTAATATACATTCACACCAATACCAGAGAGTGAGGATAGGCAGAGAGAAAGAGAGAATAAGAGATAAAAAACGAGAGAGAGAGAGAGGAAGAGAAAGAGATAAAGAGAGAGCGTGAGAAAGAGAGAGCTACAGAGAAATAATGTGAGAAGTATATATACAGGGCGAGAGCAGAGGAGTAGGGTGAGGACGTGAGAGAGGGATTGGGAGAGGGACAGGCACAGTTAAACTAAATAAACAGCTAGTCTATTATTATATCTTTTTTAGCACACAGGTTTTCCAGTGAAACTTTCACTCAACATACAAATGAATATGGTTCTGAGACCGATGATCTACAATTCCAAAGTAATTGAATCTACGAAAAACCTGAGGCCAGCAGTATTTCCAATGATTGTAGTTCAGGAGGTGGGTGAATCGGACGCACGCGCCTTAACGATTTAGTTTTGTATATTTTTAGGAAACTGAACTGACCGACGAGCTACTTCAAGAGCTTCGCGATCAACTTCTAACCAACCTGCTGCTGATGGACGTTGCAATGTGGACCCTTATTGGTTTAGGACTTTTGGCAATAGTAATAAGCACGGCATGTCTCGTATTTATAATCGTTAGAAGAAAGAATCCCAAATGCAGATCGTCTGCATAAACTCGCTGCTCCTTTGATGCAAATACTCACTCATTGATGTTCTTTTTCATTTTAATAAAATATTTTTACTCTACCTTATTCTACCGTAAGCGTCAGTTGTGTCACTTCTGTGTCTAGCACGTTTCGCTTTCAGCGCATACGCTATAGACACTTATGCAAAACGCCAATCTAAGTTGCTGTAGAAATCTCGAATCGATCATTGGCTGTTTTCTCTTTACGAGCTGTCAAACACAACTGGTGTAGATTTCATTTTCGGTTTAGAAATCTATTACAGAGACCTCTGCGTAGAAAGTCGCCTGCGTTCGTTAAGCTTCGCTCGGATTCTTTCTGCTAAGCGATTTTATTAGCGTTGAGAAGAAAAAAGGCGGACAATCTGACGAGCTGGAAGAACTGCGGAACGGTCCATTGGTTGTCTTCTCCTAAAACAAATGGTGTAGCTTTCATTTTTGAATTAGAAACCGATTACAGAGACCTCTTAGTAGCAAGTCGCCTGCGCTCATTGAGTTTCACTGGATGGCGCTGGCATTTGGGATGGTTTTTTAAGCGCCTTCGTTAGCGCTGTAAAAGGAAAATCGGCCAATCTGAAGAGCTGGAAGAACAGCGAAACGGTTCGTTGGTTTTCTTCTTTTAACACAAATGGTTTAGCTTTTATTTTTGGACTAGAAACCGAATACAGAGACCTCTGAGCACGAATGGCATTTGGGAAAATTTTTTAAGCGACTTCGTTGGCGCTGTAAAAAAAATCGGCCAATTCGAGGAGCTGGACGAACTGCGACACGGTTCATTGGTTGTCTTCAAACACAATTGATGTAGCTTTCATTTTTGGATTAGAAACCGATTACAGAGACCTCTGTGCGATTTTCGGCCTTAGCTGAATTTCGTTAGCGCTCGGGAATCTTTTCACTTAAGCGATTTTGTTAACGTTGTGAAAATCGATCAATCTGGGGAACTAGAGGAACTGCGAAACAGGCCATTGATTGCTTTCTCCTATCACAACTGGTGTGGCTTTCATTTTCGATTTAAAAACCGATTATAGAGATCTCTGTGCTGTTCTTGTAGTATATCGCTTGCATGCGTTGAGTTTTGGTAAATGATCCTCAAGAATTTCTTTTTTAAGTGACCTCGTTAGCGTTATGATGGAAAATTGACCAATCTGAGGAGCTGGAAGAATTTCGAAACAGGCCATTGGTTATTTTCGCCTATCGTAACTGGTGTAGCTTTCATTTTCTGGATTTCAGAGCCCTTTACGCGACTTTCGCTAAAAGACGTACGGAAAATTTTCCTCATCGTATATGGATTTGATTCAAACTTATGATTTCACGATTCTCTTGGCGTTCCTGAAGGGAAAATGGACCATTCTGAAGAGTTGAAAATACAGCGAAACCGATCCCTGATTGTTTTCTTTTTAGAATTTGTCAACAAACCCCAGTGATTTTTAAGCAGTTAGTTAAATACGATGAGCTGTCTGTTTCTATACCAGCTGAGTCCAGATGAAAGCTCTGAAGCACTATGCAGTTACTAACCGTTAAGAAAGCTGAAGGTTACAGAGCGTTTTGCCTTCGCCTTATGAGTCACAAGCACTTGCGTGACACTTTAAAGTCTTAAGCAGAGGTATGCTCTGGAACAGTGGCATTACTGATCTTAGTCCTAGTCCTGAATCTACCATACATTTTGCATCAGCGCCTGAAACTTAAGCACTTACGTGGTGCACTTTGGAGTTTTAAGCAGCTTGTTGTAGTTGTTCCAGAGGTATTCTCTAGAACAGTGCATCGTCGTCAGGAGCCTTACTGATCTTAGTCATACTCATGAGTCTAGTAAGTGCGTTTTGCCTCAGTTCATAAGGCTTATGTACTATACAGCGACAAAGTGACAGCGGCCGCTCTGTTACCAGCACGGGTCTCGTAAGCTTATCAGTGCTTGACCAAGAGTCAACTTGGTATGTCGTCGACAAAGTTACGGTGACCGTTCTGTTACCAGCGCTGGACCGGTAAGTTTATCAGTACTTGGTCAAGTGGATGTTAGCATGGTAGGTCCTGGACAAAGTCATAGCGGCCGCTCTGCTACCAGCACGGTTCCCGCAAGCTTATCAGTGCTTGGCTAAGTGCTTTGTCAAGATGGTAGGCTACCGACAAAGGTACAGTGGCCGCTTTGTTACCATCACTAAACCGGTAAGTTTATCAGTACTTGGGCAAGTGGCTTGTCAACTTGGTAGGTAGCCTACAAAGTCACAGCGGGCGCTGTGCTACTAGCACTTAACCGGCAAGTTCATCAGTACTTGACTAAGTGGTTTGTCAGCTTGGTAGGTTGCCCACGAAGTTACAGCAATCGCTCTGTCACCAGCGCTGAACCGGCAAGCTTACGAGTACTTGGCCAAGTGGCCTATAAATTTACTAGGTCGCCGACAAAATCACAGCGTCGGCTCTGCTACCAGCACGGTTTTCGTATGCTTATCAGTGGTTGGCCAAGAAACTTGGCGGTATGTCGTCGGCAAAGTCACGGTGGCCATTCTGTTACCAGCACTGGACCGGCAAGCTTATGAGTACTAGGCCAAATTGCTTGACAACTTGCTAAGCTGCTGACAAAATTACAGTAGCCGCACTTTGTCAAGTTAATAGGCCAATGACAAAGTCACAGTGGCCACTTTATTACCAGCATGAGGCCAGAAAATTTATCAATAGTTGGCCAAATTGCTCGTCAACTTGATAGGTTACCAACAAAATCACAGAGGTCATTATGTTAAAAGAACTGGACCGGTAAGCGTATTAGTACTGACTAAGTTGCTTACCACGTTGGTACACCACTGACAGTCACAGTGGCCGTTTTGTAACCACTACCGTTCTGGCAAACTTATCAATGCTTGGCCAAGAGGCTTGTTAACTTAGTTGATCGTCGACAAAAACAACAGTGGCTGCTCTGCTACCAGTATTGAACCGGCAAGTTTATGAATATTTGGTCAAGTGGCTTGATAATTTGGTAGGTCCCCGGCAAAGTCACAGTGGCCGTTCTGTTACCAACACTACCGGCAAGCTTTTCAATACTTGGCCAAGTGGTTTTTCAATTTGGTAGGTCGCCAACACAGTCATAGAGACTGTTCTGTTACCAGAACTTGCCCGGTTACCTTACCAGTACTAGGTTAAGGAGGTTGTCAACTTGGTACGTCGTGGAAAAAGTCACAATGGTCGTTCTGGACCGGCAATCCTATCAGTACTTGACCAAGTTACATCGGCCGTTTTGTTACTAGCACTGGACCAACAAGTTAATCAGTACTTTTCCAAGTAACTTGTCAATTTGGTAAGTCGCCAACAACCTCACAGTGGCGGTTCTGTTGCCGGTACTAGATCGATAATTTAATCAGTACCTGGCCAAGTGGCCTGTCAACTTGGTAGGTCGCCAACAAAGTCATAGTGGCGTATCTGTTACTAGCACTAGACCGGCGAGCTTATCAGTACCTGAACAAGAGGCTTATCAACTTGATACGTCCCCGACAAAGTCACAGCGGCCGTTCTGTTACTAGCACTGGATCTGCAAGCTTATCAGTCCTTGGTCAAGTGATTATTTGTCAAGTTGGTAGGCCACTGACATAGTCACAGTGACCAATTTGTTACCAGTACTGGACCGACAAACTTATCAGTATTTGTCCAAGTGACTAGTCAATTTGGTAGGTCGTCGATAAGGTTACTGCGGCGGCTGTTACAAAACTGGACCGGCAAGCTTATCAATACTTGACCAAATGGTTTGTCAAATTAATAGTTCGCCGACACAGTCATCGCAACTGCTCTGTTACCAGAATTTGACTGGTTAACATACCAGTACTTGAGCAATGAGCTTGTCAACTTAGTACGTTGCCGAAAAAGTCACAACGGCCGCTCTGTTACCAATACTGCACCGGCAGTCCTATCAGTACTTGACTAAGTAAATTGCTAACTTGGAACGTCCACGACAAAGTCACATCGGCCGTTTTGCTACTAGCACTGGACCGGCAAGTTAATCAGTACTTCTAAGTGACTTGTCAACAGTGGCAGCTCTGTTGCCAGTACTGGACCGACACATTTAATCAGTACTTGTTCAAGTGACTTGTAGGTCACCGACAAAGTCATAGCGGCGGCACTCTTAGTAGTACCGGACCGGCAAGCTTATTAGTATTTGGCTAAGAAGCTTGTCAACTTGGTAGGTCGTCGACAAAGTTACAGCGGCCGCTTAGTCACCAGCATTAGTCCGGCAAACTTATCAGTGCTTGGCCAAGAGTCTTGTCAATTTGGTAGGTAGTCGAGAAAGGCACAGTGGCCACTCTGTTACAGAACTGGACCGACAAGCTTATCAGTACTTGGCCAAGTTGTTTAACAACTTGATAGGTTGATGACAAACTCACAGCGGCCACTCAGTTATCAACATTCGATTGGCAATTGCTTTGTCAAGTTGGTAGGCCACCCACAAAGTCACAAGGGCCATTCTGTTACTAGCACTGGATCGGCAAGCTTATCAGTACTTGATCAAGTGCTTCATCAAGTTGGTAGGCTACCGACATAATCACAGTTGCCGTTTTGTTACCAGAACTAGACCGGCAAGCGTATCAGTGCTTGGCCAAGAGGCTTGTCAACTTAGTAGGTTGCCGACAAAGTCAAGTGACTGTTCTGTTACCATTACTGAACCGGCAAGCTTATCGATACTTGGCCAAGTGCCTTCTCAACTTGGTAGGCCACCGACAAATTCACAGTGACCATTTTGTTACCAGCATGGGACCGCAAATGTATCAGTAGTTGGCCAAATTGCTTGTCAACTTGGTAGGTAGCCGACAAAGTCACAGAGGCCAATCTGTTTAAGGAACTGGCCAAGTTGGTACACCACCGACAGTCACAGTGGCAGCTTTGAATCCAGTACCGGTCCGCAAACTTTTTAGTGTTTGGCCAAGAGACTTGTCAATTTGGTAAGTAGTCGAGAAAGTCACAGTGGCCACTCTGTTATCAGAACTGGACCGACAAGCTTATCAGTACTTGGCCAAGTTGCTTAACAACTTGATGGGTTGTTGACAAACCCACAGCAGCGGCTCAGTTATCAATACTCGACCGGCAAGCTTATCAGTAGTTGGTCAATGGCTTTGTCAAGTCAGTAGGCCTCCGAAAAAATCACAGCGGCCGTTCTGTTACTGGCACTGGATCTGCAAGCTTATCAGTACTTGGTCAAGTGCTTTGTCAAGTTGGTAGGCCACTGACATAGTCACAGTGACCGCTTTGTTACCAGTACTGGGCCGTCTAGCTTATCAGTTTTTGACCAAGTGACTTGTCAAGTTGATAGGTCGTCGATAAGGTCACAGCGGCCGTTCTGTAAAAGAAGAGGACTGCCATGCGTATCTTTACTGGCCAAGAGGCTCGACAACTGAGAAGGTTGCTGAGAAACTTTCATCAGCCG
Organism: Platerodrilus igneus; assembly: GCA_036346225.1. Classification (NCBI taxonomy): domain Eukaryota; kingdom Metazoa; phylum Arthropoda; class Insecta; order Coleoptera; family Lycidae; genus Platerodrilus; species Platerodrilus igneus. The sequence continues at coordinate 2,677,311 of JARFIW010000549.1, read as the reverse complement.
CTCTGTTATCAACACTCGACCGGTAACCTTATCAGTACTTGGCCAAGTGCTTTATTAAGTTGGTAGGCCACCGGCAAAGTCACAACTGCAGCTCTGTTACTAGCACTGGATCGGCAAGCTTATCAATACTTGGCCAAGTTTTTAGGCTACCGACATAATCACAGTGGCCGCTTAGTTACCAGCACTAGACCGGCAAACATATCAGCGCTTGGTCAAGTGGCTTCTTAACTTAGTAGGTGGTCGACAAAGTCACAGTCACTGCTCTGTTACCAGTACTGAACCGGCAAACTTATCGATACTTGGCCAAGTGCTTTGTTAAGTTGGTAGGCCACCAACAAAGTCACAGCGGCCCCTCTGCTAACAAAGATTGGACCGGCAAATTTATCAGTTCTTAGTCAAAATGCTGTCAAGTTGGTATGTTGCCGACAAAGCCACAACGGTCATTCTGTTAAAAGAACTAGACCGGCGAGCTTATCGGTACTGGTCAAGTTACTTGGCTGGTTGGTACAACCCCGATAGTCACAGTGCCCGCTTTGTTACCGTACTGGACCGGCACACTTATCAGTACTTGACCAACTTACTTGTCAACTTGGTAGGTCAGCAACAAAGTTACGGCGTCCGTTCTGTAACCAGTACCGGTCCGGCAAACTTTGCAGTGCTTGGCTAAGAGGCTTGTCAACTTGGTAGGTCGTTGACAACGTCATAATGGCCGATCTGCTACTAGCAGTAAACCGAAGTTAATCAGTACTTGTCCAAGTACATTGATAATTTGGTAAGTGACCAAGTCACTGCAGCAGCCCTGTTACCAACACGGGTAGCGTAATCTTATCAGTGCTTGTCCATGAGGAATATCAACTTGGTAGGTCGGTGACCAAGTTACAGTGGCCGTTCTGTTACAAACACTGGATCAACAAGCTCATCAGTACTTGGTCAAGTACTTTGTCAAGTTGACGGCCAACTACAAAGTCACAGTGACCGCTCTGTTTTCAACACTTGACAGACACGCTTATCAGTACTTGGCCAAGTTGCTTGACAACTTAGTAGGTCGCCTACAAACTCGCAGTAGCCGCTCTGCTATTAGCACTAAACCGGTAAGTTTATCGGTACTTGGTCAAGTGATTTATCAACTTAATAGATCGCCGATAATGTTACAGCGACCGCTATGTTACCATCACTGGACCGACAAGCTTATCAGTACTTGGCCAAGTGGCTTGTCAACTTCGTAGATCAGTGACAAAGTTACAGCAGCCGCTTTACAACAAGTACTGTTCCGGCACTTATAAGTCCTTGCCCAAGAGGCTTGTTAACTTGGTAGGTCGTCAACAAAGTCATAGTGGACGCTCTGTTGTCAGTACTGATCCGAAGCTTATCCGTCCTTGGCCAGGTTGCTTGACAACTTGGTAAGTTGCTGACAAAATCATACCAGTTGGTCTGTTATCAAAACTTGACCGGCAAGCTTACCAGTACTTATCCAAGTGCTTTGTCAAGTTGGTAGGCCACCGACCAAATCACAGCGGCCGCCCTGTTACCAACATTCAACCGGCAAATTTATCAGTAATTGGCAAAATTGCTTGTCAACTTGGTAGGTTGCCGTAAAAGTTACAGCGACCATTCTGCTAAAGGAACTGGACCGGCAAGCTTATCAGTACTGATCAATTTCCTTACCAAGTTGATACATCACCGACAGTCGCAGTGGCCACTTTGTTACTGTGCTGAGCCGACACACTTATCAGTACTTGCCTAAGTTACTTGTCAATTTAGAAGTTTGCCGACAAAGGTATAGCGGCCGCTTGATTACCAACACGGGCCCGGTAATCTTATAAGTACTTGAAGAAATGCTTTGTCAACTTGATAGGTCGGTTTGATAGAGGTCATTCTTTTAACAGAACTGGACAGAGAAGCTTATCAGTACTTGGCCACGTAGCTTGTCAACTTGGTAGATCAGCGACAAAGTTAGAGCGGCCGCTTTATAACCAGTACTGGGCCGGCAAACTTATCAGTACATGTCCAAGAGACTTGTCAAGGTTGTCGCCAAAGTCACAGTACTGAACCGGCAAGCTTATAAGTTTTTGGTCAAGTGGCTTGATAACTTGGTAGGTTCCCTACAAAGTAACAGCGCACGTTCTGTTACCAACACTGGAAAAGCAAGTTTATCAGTACTTGACAAAGTTGTTTATTTACTTGGTAGATAGCCGACAAATTTACAGAGACCGCTCTGTTACTAGCATTAGACCGGAAAACTTATAAGTTCTTGACCAAGTGGCTTGTCAATTTGGTAAAACCCCGACAGAGTTACAGCGACCGCTTTGTTACCAATACTGGTTCGATAATCTTATCAGTACTTGTCTAAGTGCTTTTTTCAACTTGGTAGTCCACTGACAAGGTCACAATGGCCGTTCTGTTACCAGTACTGGTCCGGCAAACTTACCAGTACTTGGCCAAGTTTCTAACTTGGTAGATTCCTGACAAAGTCTCAGCGGCCGCTCTGTTATCAGAATTGAATTGGTAAGTTTATTAGTACTTGACCAAGTGCCCTGTCAAGTTAGTAGGCAATCGACAAAGTCGCAGTGGCCGCTCTGTTATCAGCACTGAACCGGCAACCTTACTAGTACTTGACCAAGTTTCTAACTTGGTAGATCCCTGACAAAGTCACAGCGGCCGCTCTGTTATCAGAATTGAATCGGCAAGTTTATTAGTACTTGGCCAAGTGCCTTGTCAACTTGAGAGTCCACTAACAATGTCACAATGGCTGCTCTGTTACCAGCACTGAACCGGCAACCTTACCAATACTTGGTCAAGTTTCTGATTTGGTAGATACTTGACAAAGTCATAGCAGCCGCTCTGTTATCAGAATTGAATCGGTAAGTTTATTAGTACTTGGCCAAGTGCCTTGTCAAATTGAGAGTCCACTGACAATGTCACAATGGCCGCTCTGTTATCAGCACTGAACCGGCAACCTTACTAGTACTTGACCAAGTTTCTAACTTGGTAGATCCCTGACAAAGTCACAGCGGCCGCTCTGTTATCAGAATTGAATCGGCAAGTTTATTAGTACTTGGCCAAGTGCCTTGTCAACTTGAGAGTCCACTAACAATGTCACAATGGCTGCTCTGTTACCAGCACTGAACCGGCAACCTTACCAATACTTGGTCAAGTTTCTGATTTGGTAGATACTTGACAAAGTCATAGCAGCCGCTCTGTTATCAGAATTGAATCGGTAAGTTTATTAGTACTTGGCCAAGTGCCTTGTCAAATTGAGAGTCCACTGACAATGTCACAATGGCCGCTTTGTTACCAGCACTGAATCGGCAAACTTACCAGTACTTGACCAAGTTTCTAACTTGGTAGATCCCTGACAAAGTCACATCGGCCGCTCTGTTATCAGAATTGAATCGGCAAGTTTATTAGTACTTGGCCAAGTGCTTTGTCAACTTGAGAGTCCACTAACAATGTCACAATGGCTGCTCTGTTGCCAGCACTGAACCGGCAACCTTACCAATACTTGGTCAAGTTTCTGATTTGGTAGATACTTGACAAAGTCATAGCGGCCGCTCTGTTATCAGAATTGAATCGGTAAGTTTATTAGTACTTGGCCAAGTGCCTTTGTCAAATTGAGAGTCCACTGACAATGTCACTATGGCCGCTTTGTTACCAACACCGAACCGGCAACCTTGCCAGTACTTGGCCAAGTTTCTAACTTAGTAAATCCCTGACAAGGTTATAGCGGCCGCTCTGTTATCAAAATTGAATCGGCAAGTTTATTAGTACTTGGCCAACTGCCTCGTCATGTTGATAGACCAGCGACTAAACCACAGTGCCCGCTCTATTACCAGCACTACCTGCAAGCTTATCAATACTTGGCCAAGTGGCTTTTTAACTTGGTGGATCCGCGACAAAGTCACAGCGGCCGTTCTGTTACTAGCACTGGTTTGGCAAGCTTATCAGTATTTGGCCAAGTTTCTAACTTGGTAGAACCCTGATAAAGTCACAGCAGCCGCTCTTATCAGAATTGGATAGGCAACCTTACCAGCACTTATGGTCAAGTTTTTAACTTGGTAGATCACTGTCAAACTCACAGTAGCCGCTCCATTACCAGCACATCTGCAAGCTTATCAATATCTGGCCAAGTGACTTTTTAACTTGGTAGATCCCCGACAAAATCTCAGCGGCCGCTCTGTTACCAGCATTGTACTGACAAATTTATCAGTACCAACAATCATAGTGGCCGCTTTGTTACCGTACTACACCGGCACACTTTTGAGTACTTGACCAACTATCTTGTCAACTTGGAAGGATGCCGACTAGGGTACAGCGGTCACTTTGTTACCAGCACGAGTCCAGTAATTTTATCAGTACTTAACCAAGTGGCTTGCCAACTTGGTAAGTCGGCGACTTAGGTTATTCTTTTAACAGAACTGGGCCGTCACACTTATCAGTGATTGGCCAATAGACTTGTCAACTTGGTAGGTCGTTGACAAAGTCATAGAGGCCGCTCTGTTAGCAGTAGTGAACTGAAGCTTATCGGTACTCGGCCAAGTTGCTTGACAACTTGCTAGGTAGCCTACAAAGTCACAGAAACCATTCTGTTAAAATAACTGGATCGGCAAACTTATCTGTACTGGCCAAGTTGCTTGAAAAGTTGGTACACCAACGACAATCATAGTAGCCACTTTGATACCGTACTGGACCGGCACACTTATCAGTACTTGGCCAAGTTACTTGTCAACTTGGAAGGTCGCCGACAAAGGTACAGCGGCCACTTTGTTACCAGCACATGTTCGGTAATCTTAACAATACTTGATCAAATGGTTTGTCAACCGCAGTCCTTCTGTTAACAGAACTGGACCGTCAAGCTTATCAGTACTTGGCCAATTGGATTATCAAGTTGGTAAGTTAGTGAGAAAGTTACAGCGTTTGCCTTATAACCAGTACTGGTCCAGCAAACTCAGCAGTGCTTGGCCAAGAGGCTTGACAACTTGGTAAGTTATCGAGAAAGTCACAGTGGCCGTTCTGTTACCAGCACTGGACCGATAAGTTTATCAGTACTTGACCAAGTGCTTTGTCAAGTTGATAGGTCAACTACAAAGTCACAGTGATCGCCCTGTTGCCAACACTTGACAGACAAGCTTATCAGCACTAGATCAAGTGGTTTGTAAACTTCGTCGGTCGGCTACAAAGTCGCAGCTGCCGCTTTGCTACTAGCACTGAACCGGCAAGATTATAGGTACTTAGCCAAGTGGTTTATCAACTTGGTAGGTTGCCGACAAAGTCACAGCGGCCATTCTGTTAAAAGAACTGGACCGGCAAGCTTATTAGTACAGGCCGAGTTGCTTAAAATCTTAGTACACCACCGACAGTCACAGCAGGCGCTTTGTGACCGTGCTGGACCGGCACACTTATCAGTGCTTGGAAGGTCGCGCAACGTACGGGCCATCTTTAACAGATGGCCGATTTTACGTGCGAGGGTCAACTGTATGTCTTAATGCAGTGGTTTCGTACTAGTACCATTAGAATTGCCAATTGGTAGTTGGGAAAGGTCAATCGTTATGTTACACGGACATGTCTCGATGGCTTGTATTAGTTACCGACAAGTTTTGCAAGTCGTCTGCAATTGACGTCTGGACCAAGTACATGGCTTGCACGACATAGTCTTGAAGCTTGGTCGAAGTGTAACTGGCCACGACTTACGACGACATTACCAGTACTATGGCTAATCAAGCTTGAATCCAAGTTGACAGCACGTTTGCTTTAGACTGACCAAGCTTAGTCACGATTGCTAGCTTGCAAGCTGTGCACAATGTACGTTGCAAGACTGTACTGCCAATTGGTCAACTGAGTACGCTGCAGTTGTACACGTTGCCAAGCTAGTCATCGTAGTAGACTAGTACGCTGTACCAACTGTACAGTCTGTACGAACATCACGCGAAGTGTTCTGTCAATTGCAGTGTCTAGATCACAGTGACCTGTTATTGCAACCAGAGCTTCGAAGTACTTGTCAGTTGGCGTTCAAAGTTGGACTGAACCGAATCCGACGTCTGTCGTATCGAGATTAGCAGCTTGTCAAGTGTACAGTTGTACTGACCTTACAAGTCTGACTGGCTAAGCTAGTACGTACAATGTATTTCGATGACTAGTCTTAGCAAGCACGTTGTACTACGTATTACAAGTCTGACATGTCTTTACCAAGTTCATAAATGTCACTGTTCAGCTTACGCTTGCAAGTCTCAGTGACTAATGTATATTCAAGTCGTCTTTGTCCAATAGTGTACGTAACTTGTAATCCTTGTAACAGTTAGACGTGCAGTTAGTCCATGATGTCAAGGCTGCTCAGTAGCATGCACTTGCAAGTTACTGACTATTGTCAATGGTTCATGGCATCCGTACAAGCTTACAGCGTTTACTTGTACCACCTTGAATGGCTTATCAGTGACTCATGCAATGCACTGTACGCTTTTACTGCGCACCTAAGGTTGATCAATTCAGCTAATGCTCATTATATTGGTATCGCACCAGTATCAAGGACTCTACTGTACCGCATCATAATTATAAACTTGAAGTGCATTATCTGTAACTCGTCTATCATTGGCATTATGCTATGCTATAGTACGATCAAATTATTCGGAATGTACTCAAATTTATTACTGCATTTTGTCTTAATGGTAATACTTTGGTTCAAATCGTAATATTAGGATTATGCATTTAAACATACTTGGTAAATTTATAGATATTTGCTTATGAGAATAGTATGACTATAGAATGGAGATTTATGATATATGATATATCAATAATGAAACTTAGTTAATTGATAAATCGAGATTATCTTAATGAATATCAATAATTCATAATAATCATAAATCATTATGAACTAATTACTAATAATATCTAATTGCGTCGAAGTCAATATTACTAACGTTTATCATTTTATGCAGTTTTCAAGCAAACGGGTCACCGTCAGAGACACGCTCCCAGGAGGAAGAGGCGATCGGTCGGAGTCTGCTAGGTCGGCGGCGGAGGGCGCTGTTGGGGAAACAGCAAAGGTAGTGCTAAAGGACTTCTTGTTAGAAACTCAGGAGGAGGTACAGGAGGTAGGGAAGGAGCCTGCGTCTGCGGCGGTCGTGTCTGAGGTCAGGGCCTCCGTGGTGGTCGCGGCGCCAGAATTGCCCTCTACTTCGAGAGCCCAGCGCACGATGTCGACTAGCAGCAACGGTAGCGTTAATGCTAGCGACCTCGATGAGCTGGAACTCTTAAAGTTTAGGGTGAGGAAGGCGCACGCTGCCGTCTATGGGAAGGTGCCGACGACCTCCGCCACTATCGTCGTGGAGGATAGAAGATGGTTCGGCACGCCGTGGATGATATCCGTGACGTGACGAACCAACTGATAGGTATGGTTAGAGCGCTGCGTCTTTGTTTAGATGGTTCAGGAGAGCAAGTGTTGTTGGGGAAGTCCGGCGGTGAATTCTGTCGTTTCAGGAGGCCAGAGTCAGGGTGCGTCGGTGCAGCGCAAGGTCTCCTACGCCGCTGCAGCTTCAGGATCTGCCCCTACGTTTGCTGTAAGGGTCGACGCCAGGCCAGGCCAGAAGGACGACGTGATGACGACCCTGAAGCAGAAGGTCGATCCCGCTCGAGATGGGTTTGTTGTTGTCGGAGCTCGTAGGACGCGCCGGGGCGGTGTCGTTGTGGAGTGCGCAGGTCGCGACGACGCCAAGAAACTGCAGTTGAAGGTCGGCGGGAACTGCAAGGAACTCGTGGCGAAGACCATCGAGAAGAAACGTCCACGGGTCGTTCTTCCGGGGTCGAAGCGGGGATGAAGGCTGAAGAGCTCGTGCGGTTGATTGCGAGCCAGAATCCCCGTTTCGGCGATTTGAAGCTAGAAGACCACCTGAGAGAAGTTCAGGTTTGGCGGAAAGGGCCCTAGAGATCCCTTCGCCAACGTAGTCTTCGAAGTGACCCCACACTTCGAAGACGTATATTAGCTGATGCTATTAACCTCAGGTGGCGAAGAGTATGGGCCCGGGACCACTTCTCGATGACCCAGTGTTACCGGTGCTACGAGTACGGCCATCGATCGATGGAGTGCAGGAGAAGGTACAGTGGTGCGGTAACTGTGCCGAGGTCGGGCATGAATTCAAGAATTGCCGGAAGGCAGTCCCCTGCTGTGTGGTTTGCGCTAGGGCAAACGACAGAACTGGCGGTGGCGCGAAGGTCGATACGCGCCACGACGCCAAGTCGAGTAGATGCCCCACGATGCAACGTCTGAAGCACGCAATCACACGAAACATCGATTATGGACTGTGAAGATAAAACAAAGTCCATAAGAAGCAAGAAGATTAAATTCGCGCAACTAAATCTCGGGAAAGGTAGAGGGCAACAAATAACTTCGTAAAGTTATTCATCGAAAATAATATCGACATCGGGTTTATACAGGAACCGCACCTGTATGGCCACAAAATAACAGGTTTTGGGAGGGGTTACCGTCTTAAACGCGAATAGTGAACGACCGCGTAGCGGATAATAATAAATAATGGAACGTGCGCCGGAATTATATTAAATAATTTATCGAACGAGTTTGTAACGACGGCCGAAATCAAATCAGGGAAAATGCGTTCTATGTAATAAGCGTGTACCTCCGCCGGTCGATTCCCGGCGGAAAATCCTCAAACCGAAGACTTGATAAATGAAGTAGATAATATTATTCGTAAAATCGGCAGAAATAAAAATCTAGTCATTGGGGAGATTTTAATGCCAAGTCGCCACTATGGGGCAGCCCTATCGAAGACGATAGAGGCTCGCAGGTTGCTGATCTTTTACGGAATGGGATCTTAGTGTGATAAACACTAATGATTTACCTACGTTTGAGACGCATAGAGGCAGCAGTTTTATAGATATTACTGCAGTCTCGCACGAAATGTTAGAAACGATTTGTAATTGGAAATTAAGGTCGGACGAGGAAACGCTCTCTGATCATAAATTAATAACATGGGACGTTGAAACCAAAACAAGTGCAAACGAGCAGCTAACTGTATTTCCGCGGTTCTGTAATAAAAAGCAAATTGGGAGCGATTTAAACAAAATTTGGCGAAAGTATCCCTGTGCTCGAAAATGAGCTATTTAACTGCCGAGAGGCAGACGAAGTAGAAACACTCGCGAAAAATTAAACGACGCGGTGGTAGACGCGTCGTCGTATTCCATGCCGAAAAGAAAACATTTAAAGACAGCGTACCCTGGTGGACCCGGGAACTAACCACCAAGCGGGCAGAAACGCGTAACCTAAGGCGCCGCTATCAACGCGCCTCGGGAGATATAAGAGAACAACGGAGAATAGAATATAATCAAAGTTACCGCGAATATAAAATATTAATAGAAGAAACGCGAACGAATAAATTTAAAGAATTCTGCACGCAAAACTCAGAGAAAGAACCCTGGGGAACCGCATACCGCGTAATTAGAGGAAAACAACAAAAATCGCGCTCAGTAATATAAAGAAAACAAATGGCGAATACACGGAAGGTTTTAAAACCACAGCGGAATATTTACTAGAGAAATTTTTCCCATCGGATAATCCCGAGGGGATGAAGGGTCGCACGATTTAATACGTCGGGAAGCTGCAAAGGCGCAAGGAACAGGTGCCGATAAGGCAATCCTAGTTCACGAGGTCGTCAGGGCTCTTAGGAGGATGAACCCTAAGAAGGCCACCGGGGCATGATGGAATCACTTCAGACGCAGCTCTGCAGGCGTGCCTGTTAGCCCCGTGTGTCTTTGTTGGGTTGTTTAATCTTTGTTTAGAAAGGGCGTTTTTCCGCGTTGCTGGAAAATCCAGAATGTGAAATTTATACCCAAACCTAAAAAGGCGGATGCGTCAGATCCGGGCAGCTATCGTCCAATTAGCTTGCTACCGGTGCTGGGGAAAGTTTTAGATCGCGTTATGACTACGCGTGTTGAACACCTAGTGCGAGACAGCGGCGGTTTTAATAACCGACAGTTTGGTTTCGTGGAGGGCAAGTCGACTATCGACGCGTTAGAGTTCGTTGTCGGGGAAATTAAGCAGGCAAGAGATGCCAAAGAGTACTGTGTCGTTGTTGCTTTGGACATTTCAGGAGCATTTGATGCTGCCTGGTGGCCATTAATCGTTTGCGAGTTAGATCGTAGGGGTTGTCCGCGAAACTTGATGTCTTTGGTCAAGAGCTATTTCTCGGGGCGATTAGCACAGGTTGAAATTCCGGGTGAAGTTCTGTCGCGTGAGGTGGAAAGGGATGCCCGCAAGGGTCATGTTCTGGTCCCACATTTTGGAAGTTGTTGTATGAGAGCATCTTTAGGGTCAAGTTGCCCGCAGGATGCTCAATCGTTGGGTTTGCAGATGACACACTTTTAATTGTAAGATCGAGATTGTTAATGGATATGCGCACAAAACCGAACGAGGCGCTTAATAAATTACACGAATGGTCGCAGGCGGTAAAATTAAAATTTAACACGGCGAAGTCAGAGGCGCTTTATTTCGGCACGAAACCAGGACAGAGACCTCCTAGGTTAGAGCTAGGAGGAGAAAATCCCGTTTAAAGATTGTATTACCTACCTCGGCGTCAAGATCGACAATAAATTAAATTGGAAAGCGCACGTACAATACGTAAAAAGTAAGGGCGGCGAAATATCAAATAAAATGATGGCGGCGGCTAAAATAAAGTGGGGTTTCAGGGCGAATCGCTGAGGACGGTTTATGCCGGAGCAATTGAGCCGGCAATACTGTACGCAGCTTCTGTATGGGCAGAAGGTTGTAAAGTCCGGGAGATGCGTCAATTGACGAGCGTACAACGCATAACCGCGGTAAAAGCGGCGAGGGCGTACAGGACCACCTCCACGGAGGCTGTCCTGGTGATCAGTAGGTCTCTCCCTATCGAATATGTCGTTAGGAGATTAGAGATAGACGATTAATAAATATAGGAAAAGGGCGCGAAATTATCGAAGATCTTAATCTTGGTAATAGGAAATTGCAAGAAAGATTGTTGTATCTGAGTTAGGGCACCCGGCTGATATTAGAGGATCGAGTTTGTCGAAGGTGATGAGGACGCGATGGGTATCAGAATTTATACGGACGGTTCACGTATGGACGATGGGCAAGCAGGCGCGGCGTTTGTCGTGTATAAGCAGGAAAGGAGGTGTTTCGGTTTCAAACCAAACTCGCGAACTGGTGCACTATCTTCCAGTGCGAATTGGTAGCCATACGAGAGGCTATCGATTACGTAATAAACCATATGGGCAGAGACGAGTATTATATAATCAGTGATAGTAAATCGGCGCTAACGGCTTTAACAAACATGAACACCTCGACAGATCTCCAAGCGGACGTCTGGAGGATAGCGCGTACGGCGCTCGAGTTTTCGACGTTTAAAGTTCTGTTGGGTCAGGTCGCACAATGGTAACGTAGGAAACGATAGGGCTGACGAATTAGCTAAAGAGGCCGCGACGGGCGACTTTCGAATATCACATTCGTCGATACCGAGGTCTTTAATCAAAAGAAAGCTGCGCGAAAATCAATTCGACAATGGGAAGAGGTGGAACAACGCTGCCACGGGCAGGTTGACCCACAAATTCATACCGAGCATAGAAGCCAGAGGTAAGATCGAGGTTAAGCTCGATCACAAAATGGTGCAGTTGATAACAGGGCACGGCGCCCTGAAGGCGTATTTACAAAGGTTCGGTCTAACCAATAGCGACCGCTGCGAATGCGGTGAGGGCGCGGAAAGCGCAGAGCACGTGCTCTTCGACTGCCCGCTTGAGGCGGGAAATCGAGGGTTGGCTGATAGCAAACTAGCTATCCTAGGTCTGGCATGGCCAAAGAGCCTAGAGGAAGTCGGGGAAGTGGTTAACCAGAAGGCGTTCTGGACAGCCTTAAAAGAATTCGCGGGAAGGGTCGCGAGATTAGACAATCAATGACGACCGCGTGTAAAAATTCGGTGGGGTTGGTGGGAGGATTGAAAATTTTAGATTGACTTGGCGTGAGTAAGGATACGAGCATAACCAAAACCTGATATTAAAAAAAAAAAAAAAAAAAGATAATTATACCAAAATGTCCAATATGCACGAGAAACCCCACTCCATTAATACAATCACTGCCTATCTTCATAATTATGTGCGGAAAATCGGGAATAAATAATACCAAATAAACAATAACAAATAAATCATAAACCCTCATTAAATTAAATCAATAAAGTAAACAAGGATAATAAAACAGAGTGCAACCGCGCATCCCCCAGGACTTGAAAGTGAAGTGATAGTGATAGTGATTGTGATCCCCAAAAACATTTAGTGCATACCCACCAGGACTTTAGCAGTGCACCCTGTCCCACCTTTAGAAGTAAGTTACAGACGACCAGATCTTCGGATGCTGGAGAATTTTATTATCGAGGTAAGACTTAAAATGTGGCGGCTGTACTCGCACAAGCATTGATTTACATTAATTAGTAGTTTTGAAATAATTTAAGAAGCACGTTTGGTGTGTAAAGGCGCTAGCCGACATAATGCTTGTGCGAGTGCACCTGATAAATAGGGTGATGCTTTCGCTATTTTGTGCACTGCTATATGCTTAACGCTTATTAAACATTTATTTATATATTTACATAATTATATTTATTTATATTTTATATTTACACTTTATATTTATTTATATATAGCATGTATTATGTGGCTTATTTGTTTTGTTTGACGTTCTGTCGCCATTTTGGTTGCAGTATATATTTGGGAAGGACGAGCAGAATTGCGAAGATTGTAATCATAATGTAAATCAGTTAGGGAACGATAGGGAAAGCTAGGGATGGATTTAAATTAGTTAGCTAGATTTGGATAGTTTTAAGACGACCCTTCAGGTCGCACTGGTAAGCAGAACCGGCGTCTGCTATCCGGTATTACGGATCCCTCCCCCTCTCATTTTTGCTTGTTGATCGGGTATACTCGAAAGTCAGCGCTAGGGATACCATTATTTACAACCCTGTTTTAGTTTTGTTTTGTTTTTGTTCCAGTTTTGTCAGATTTTAGGTTTATTAGATTGTTAGAGTTTGTTAGGTTTGTTAGATTTTTAGGTTTGTTAGATTTTTATTTAGTTTTTATTTAGGGTGAATCAACTATGAAGTAAGAATAAATTAGGAGCACGACTATTTTTCGCGTTTAAACCCAATGTAGTACCTCCGGGTGGAGCATTGGGGACGTGGCCGCAAGTATAGCGGCCCTAATTCAAATTATAATGCCGCTTTGCTACTAGCACTGAACCGGCAAGATTATAGGTACTTAGCCAAGTGGTTTATCAACTTGGTAGGTTGCCGACAAAGTCACAGCGGCCATTCTGTTAAAAGAACTGGACCGGCAAGCTTATTAGTACAGGCCGAGTTGCTTAAAATCTTAGTACACCACCGACAGTCACAGCAGGCGCTTTGTTACCGTGCTGGACCGGCACACTTATCAGTGCTTGGCCAAGTGACCTGTCAACTTGGTAGGAGAGCTTTATAGCCAGAACTGGTCCGGCAAATTTATTAGTGCTTGGCCAAGAGGCTTGTCAACTTGGTAAGTTGTCGACAAAGTCACAGTGGCCGTTCTGTTACCAGCACTAGACCGACAAGCTTATCAGTTCTTGGCCAAGTTGCTTGACAACTTGGTAGGTTGCAGATAAAGACACAGCGACGATTTTGTTAAAAGAACTAGACCGGCAAGCTTATAGGTACTGGCCAAGTTGGTACACCACCCACAGTCACAGTGGCCGTTTGTTACCGTACTGGACCGGTACACTCATCAGTACTTGACCAAGTTACTTGTCAATGTGGTAGGTCGAAAACAAAGTTACAGCGGCCGCTTTATAACCAGTACTGGTCCGGCAAACTTATCAGTGTTTGGTCAAGTGGCTTGACAACTTGGTAAGTCGTCGACAAAGTCATAGTGACCGCTTTGTTATCAGTACTGAACCGAAGCTAATCAGTACTTGGTCAAGTTGCTTGGCAACTTGGTTGGTTGCTGACAAAATCGCAAGAGCTGATCTGTTATCAAAACTCGACCAACAAGCTTATCAGTACTTGTCCAAGTGCTTTGTTAAGTTGGTAGGTCACCAACAGAGTCACAGTGGCCGCTCTGATACCTGCATTGGACCGGTGAATTTATCAGTAGTTGGCAAAATTGTTTGGCACTTTGGTAGGTTGCCGACAAAGTCACAGCGGCCATACTGTTAAAAGAACTGCACCGGCAAGCTCATCAGTACTGGCCAAGTTGCTTGCCAAGTTGGTACATGACCAACAGTCACAGTGGCCGCTTCGTTACCGTACTGGACCGACACCCTTATCAGTATTTGGCCAAGTTACTTATCAACTTGGAAGGTCACGGATAACGGTACAGCGGCCGCTTTGGTAACAGTACGAGTCTGGTAATCTTGTCAGTACTTGATCAAATATATTGCCAACTTGGTAAGTCGGCGACAACGTCACAGAGGTCATTCTTTTAATAGAACTGAACCGTCAAGCTTATCAGAACTTGGCCAAGTGGCTTGTCAACTTGGTAGGTCGTTGACAAAGTTACAGCGGCCACTTTATAACCAGTACTGGTCCGGCAAACTTTTCGATGCTTGGCCAAGAGGCTTGTCAAGGTCGTCGACAAGGTCACAGTGGCCGCTTTGTTACCAGTACTGAACCGGCAAGCATGAGTATTTGGTCAAGTGGCTTGATAACTTGGTAGGTTCTTTACACAGTCACAGCGAACGCTCTGTTATCTATACTGGAAAGACAAGCTTATCAGTACTTGACCAAGTTGTTTATCAAGTTGATAGATAGCCGACAAATTTACAGCGGCCGCTCTGTTACAAAGCATTAGTCCTGAAAGTTTATCAGTTCTTGACCAAGTGGCTTGTAAACTTGGTAGATTTTCAACAAAGTTACAGCGGCTGCTTTGTTATCAGCACAGGTCCGATAATCTAATCAGTACTTGACTAAGTGCTTTGTCAACGTGGTTGTCCACTGACAATGTCACAATGGCCGCTCTGTTACCAGCACTACCTGCAAGCTTATCAATACTTGGCCAAGTGGTTTTTTAACTTGGTAGATTTCCGACAAAGTCACAGCGGCCGCTCTGTTTTTAGCACTGGTTCGGCAAGCTTATCAGTACTTGGCCAAGTTTCTAACTTGGTAGATTCCTGATAGTCACAGCGGCCGCTCTTATCAGGATTGGATAGCAACCTTACCAGTACTTATGGTCAAGTTTCTAACCTGGTAGATCCCTGACAAACTCACAGTGGCCGCTCTATTACCAGCACTACCTGCAAGCTTATCAATACTTGACCAAGTGGCTTGTTAACTTGGTGCATCCCTGACAAAGTTCTAGCGGCCGCTTTGTTACCAGCACTGGACCGGCAAGCTAATCGGTGCTTGGCCAAGTGGTTTATCAACTTAATAGGTCGCCGACAAAGCCACAGCAACCGCTATGTTACCAGCACTGGACCGGCAGGCTTATCAATACTTGGCCAAGTGCATTATCAATTTGGTGGGTGACAAAGTCACGGCTGCAGTCCTGACACCAGCGCCGTTGGCGTAAGCTTATCAGTGCTAGTTTAAGATGATTGTCTACTTAATAGGTCGTCGACAAAGTCACACTGGCCGTTCTGTTATCAGCACTGGATCGACAAGCTTATCAGTATTTGACCAACTGCTTTGTCAAGTTGATAGACCAACTACAAAGTTACAGTGACAGCTCTGTGGCCAACACTTGACAGACAAGCTTATTAGTACTTGGCCAAGTTGCTTGACAACTTAGTAGGTTGCCTACAAAGTCACAGCGGCCGTTTTGCTACTAGCACTGAAACAGTAAGTTTATCGGTACTTGGCCAAGTGGTTTATCAACTCAGTAGATTGCCGACAAAGCCATAACGACCGCTATGTTACCCAGCACTTTACCGGCAAGCTTATCAGTACTTGGCTAAGAGGCTTGTCAATTTGGTATGTTACTGACAAAGTTACGACGGCCGCTTTGTTACCAGCGCTGGCGCTGAACGAGCAAACTTATCAGTGGTTATTCAAGTGTTTTATCAAGTTGGTAGGCCACCCACAAGATCACAGTGGCCGCTTTGTTAATAACATTGGACAGGCAAGCTTATCAGTAATTGATCAAGTGCCTTGTTAACTTGTTAGGTCGCCACGAAGTTATAGCGGCTGCTTTGTTACCAGCACTGGACCGGTGAGCTTATCAATACTTAGCCAAGTACATTTTTAATTTGGTGGGTGACAAAGTCACAGCAGCAGTCCTGTGACCAGCACGGGTCGTGTAAACTTATCAGTGCTTGTTCAACAAGATTGTCGACTCGGTAGGTCGTCGACAAAGTCACAGCGGCTACTCTATTAAATTGGACTGGCAAACTTATCACTGCTTGGCCAAGTGGCTTGTCTACTTGGTAGCTCGTCACCAAAGTCATAGTGGCCACTCTGTTATCAGTACTGAACCAAAGTTTATCAGTACTTAGCCAGGTTGCTTGACAACTTGGTAGGTTGCTGACAAAATCAAAGCAGCCTCTCTTTTATCAAAACTCAAACAGCAAGCTTATGAATACTTGACCAAGTGCTTTGTCAAGTTGGTAGGCCACCGACAAAGTCACAGCGGCCGCTCTGTTACCAACATTGGACCGCCAAATTTATCAGCAGTTGGCCAATTGCTTGTCAACTTGGTAGGTTACCGACAAAGTCACAGAGGACATTCTGTTAAAAAAACTGGGTCGGTAAGCTTATTGGTACTGGCCAAGTTGGTGCACCACCGGCAGTCACACTGGCTGCTTTGTTTCCGTACTGGACCGGCACACTTATCAGTACTTGGCCAAGTTACTTGTCAATTTGGTAGGTCAGCAACAAAGTTAAAGCGTCCGCTTTGTAACCAGTACTGGTCCGGTAAACTTATTAGTACTTGGCCAAGTTCCTTGATAACTTGGTAAATTGCTGAGAAAATCACAGCAGCCCCTCTGGTATCAACACTCGACCTGCAAGCGTATCAGTACTTGGCCAAGTGCTTTGTTAAGTTGGTAAGCCACCGACGAAGCCACAGCGGCCGCTCTGTTACCAACATTGGACCGAAAAATTTATCAGTAGTTGGCCGAATTGTTTGTTAACTTGGTAGGTTGCCGACAAGGCCACAGCGGCCATTCTGTTGAAGGAACTGGTCTGAGAAATTTATAGTACTGGCCAAGTTGGTACACCACTGACAGGTAACTGACCACTTTGTTACCGTACAGAACCGGCATACTTATCAGTACTAGGCCAAGTGGCTTGTCAAATTGGTAGGTGAGCGACAAAGTTACAGCGGCCGCTTTATAAGCAGTACTGTTTCGGCAAACTTATCAGTGCTTGGCCAAGAGGCTTGTCAACTTGGTAAGTCGTCGACAAAGTCACAGTGTCTTACGTTTAAAAAGCGTCAAATTCTTACGTTTAAAGAGTCGATAAATACATCGCTCAAGCGCCGAAAAAACGACGTCACGGGCGGTTAGTAACGCTAATCTTGTACAGATTTGGCGCGCCCATCTGTCAATGACGTCACCAATGCACATATTTAATATGTAATTATCGGAAAATATAAATTTAAGACAATAGTTTACTTACATAAGAAATCCGACGTCCTGCGGGGTTGAGTTAAAGTTAGCTTCTGTTGAAGTCCATCAGGGCTACTGATGGCCTTTTTAAGGCAGTTAAAGATGGTGACTGCTCCGGTGCTGTTGGCGGAGCATGGACATCCAGCTCGTTCTAGGGTCGTTGGCTGCTCCAAGGTCGTACCAGATTTCTATATGTAGCGGAACGATAGGAACGGGTCAATCAGGCAAAGACAGACAAAGAAAGCAAGGGAAATCTACATAATAAAAATAAAGATACGATACCAAGCACGACAACTGCACTCCTCGAAGATCAAAGGCAAACAGCCACGTTAAAGCGTCTAACGGAAACACTTCTCCCCCACTTTTGTCTTTTACGCGTCGGCGCGAAGTTATTCGTCCAACCCACTTTTGACGTGACGGAAATACGCGCACCGAGTCTTTTGAATTTATGGCGCGAAACTTCCGCACATCAAAATTAAACTAAAAAATGTTTAAGGGCCAATTTGGCACGTAACAAGTGACCGTACTGTTACCGGCACTGGACCGATAAGCTTATCAGTACTTGGCCAAGTTGTTTATCAACTTGGTAGATCAGCAACAAAGTTACAGTGGCCGTTTTATAACCAATACTGGTCCGGTAAACTTATCAGTGTTTGGCAAAGAGGCTTATCAACGTGGTAGGTCGTCGACAAAGCCATAGTGACTGCTCTGTTATCAGCATTGGTCCGGCAAATTTATCAGTTGTTGGCCAAATTGTTTGGTACCTTGGTAGGTTGCCGACAAAGTCACAGTGGCCATTTTGTAAAAAGAACTGCACCTGCAAGCTCATCAGTACTGGCCAACTTGCTTACCAAATTGATACATCACCGACAGTCACTGTGGCCGCTTCGTTGCCGTACTGGACCGGCACACTTATCAGTACTTGGCCAAGTTACTTGTCAACTTGGAAGGTCGCCAACATAGGTACAGCGACCACTTTGTTACCAGCACGGGTCTGGTAATCTTATGACTAAGTGGCCTACCAACTGAGTAGGTCGGTGACAACGTCACAGAGGTTATTCTTTTAACAGAACTGAAACGTCAAGCTTGTGAATAGTTGACTAAGTGACTTGTCAACTTGGTAGGTCAGCGACAAAGTTACAGCGGCCGTTTTATAACCGGTATTGGTCCGGTAAACTTATCAGTGCTTGGCCAAGATGCTTGTCAACTTGGTAGGTCGTCGACAAAGTCACAGCGATCGTTCTGTTACCAGTACTGAACCGGCAAGCTTATGATTATTTGGTTAAGTGGCTTCATAACTTGGTAGGTTCCTGACAAAGCCACACCGAGCGCTCTGTTACCAGCATTAAAAAGACGAGCTTATCAGTGCTTGACCAAGTTGTTTATCAACTTGGTAGATAGCCCACAAATTTACAGCGGCCGCTCTGTTACTAGCATTAGACCGGAAAGTTTATCAGTTCTTGACCAAGTGGCTTGTTAACTTGGTAAAACCCCGACAAAGTTACAGCGACCGCTTTGTTATCAGTACGGGTCCAATAATCTTATCAGTACTTGACTAAGTGCTTTTTTCAACTTGGTAGTCCACTGACAAGGTCACAATGGCCGCTCTGTTACCAGTACTGGTCCGGCAAACTTACCAGTACTTGGCCATATTTCTAACTTGGTAGATAACTGACAAAGTCACAGCGGCCGCTCTGTTATCAGAATTGAATTGGCAAGTTTATTAGTATTTGACCAAATGCCCTGTCAAGTTAGTAGGCAATCGACATAGTCGTAGTGGCCGCTTTGTTATCAGCACTGAACCGGCAACCTTATTAGTACTTGAACAAGTTTCTAACTTGGTAGATACCTGACAAAGTCATAGCGGCCGCTCTGTTATCAGGATGAAATCGGCAAGTTTATTAGTACTTGGCCAAGTGCCTTTTCAACTTGAGAGTTCCCTAACAATGTCACAATGGCTGCTTTTTTACCAGCACTAAACCGGCAACCTTACCAGTACTTGACCAAGTTTCTAACTTGGTAGATACCTGAGAAAGTCATAGTGGCCGCTCTGTTACCAGTACTGAATCGGCAACCTTACCAGTACTCGATCAAGTTTTTAATTTGGTCTCCAACAAAGTCATAGCGGCCGCTCTGTTATCAGAATTGAATCGGTAAGTTTATTAGTACTTGGCCGAGTGCCTTGTCAACTTGAGAGTCCACTGACAATGTCACAATGGCTGCTCTGTTACCAGCACTGGATCGGCAACTTTACCAGTACTTGACCAAGTTTCTAACTTGGTAGATTTTTGACAAAGTCATAGCGGCCGCTTTGTTATCAGGATGAAATCGGCAAGTTTATTAGTACTTGGACAAGTGCCTTGTCAACTTGAGAGTTCACTAACAATGTCACAATGGCTGCTTTTTTACCAGCACTAAACCGGCAACCTTACCAGTACTTGACCAAGTTTCTAACTTGATAGATACCTGAGAAAGTCATAGTGGCCGCTCTGTTACCAGTACTGAATCGGCAACCTTACCAGTACTCGATAAAGTTTTTAATTTGGTCTCCAACAAAGTCATAGCGGCCGCTCTGTTATCAGAATTGAATCGGCAAGTTTATTAGTACTTGGCCAAGTGCCTTGTCAACTTGAGAGTCCACTGACAATGTCACAATGGCTGCTCTGTTACCAGCACTGGATCGGCAACTTTACCAGTACTTGACCAAGTTTCTAACTTGGTAGATTTTTGACAAAGTCATAGCGGCCGCTTTGTTATCAGGATGAAATCGGCAAGTTTATTAGTACTTGGACAAGTGCCTTGTCAACTTGAGAGTTCACTAACAATGTCACAATGGCTGCTTTTTTACCAGCACTAAACCGGCAACCTTACCAGTACTTGACCAAGTTTCTAACTTGATAGATACCTGAGAAAGTCATAGTGGCCGCTCTGTTACCAGTACTGAATCGGCAACCTTACCAGTACTCGATAAAGTTTTTAATTTGGTCTCCAACAAAGTCATAGCGGCCGCTCTGTTATCAGAATTGAATCGGCAAGTTTATTAGTACTTGGCCAAGTGCCTTGTCAACTTGAGAGTCCACTGACAATGTCACAATGGCCGCTTTGTTACCAACACTGAACCGGCATCCTTGCCAGTACTTGGCCAAGTTTCTAACTTGGTAAATCCCTGACAAGGTTATAGCGGCCGCTCTGTTATCAGAATTGAATCGGCAAGTTTATTAGTACTTGGCCAACTGCCTTGTCATGTTGATAGGCCAGCGACTAAGCCACAGTGGCCGCTCTATTACCAGCACTACCTGCAAGCTTATCAATACTTGGCCAAGTGGCTTTTTAACTTAGTGGATCCGCGACAAAGTCACAGCGGCCGCTCTGTTACTAGCACTGGTTTGGCAAGCTTATCAGTATTTGGCCAAGTTTCTAACTTGGTAGAACCCTGATAAAGTCACAGCAGCCGCTCTTATCAGAATTGGATAGGCAACCTTACCAGTACTTATGGTCAAGTTTTTAACTTGGTAGATCCCTGACAAACTCACAGTAGCCGCTCTATTACCAGCACATCTGCAAGCTTATCAATACCTGGCCAAGTGACTTTTTAACTTGGTAGATCCCCGACAAAATCTCAGCGGCCGCTCTGTTACCAGCATTGTACTGGCAAATTTATCAGTACCAACAATCATAGTGGCCGCTTTGTTACCGTACTACACCGGCACACTTATGAGTACTTGACCAACTATCTTGTCAACTTGGAAGGATGCCGACTAGGGTACAGCGGCCACTTTGTTACCAGCACGGGTCCAGTAATTTTATCAGTACTTGACCAAGTGGCTTGCCAACTTGGTCAAGTTTGGCATCTTGGTAGGTTGCCGGCAAAGTCACAGCGGCCATACTGTTAAAAGAACTGCACCGGCAAGCTCATCAGTACTGGCCAAGTTGCTTGCCAAGTTGGTACATGACCAACAGTCACAGTGGCCGCTTCGTTACCGTACTGGACCGACACCCTTATCAGTATTTGGCCAAGTTACTTATCAACTTGGAAGGTCACCGATAACGGTACAGCGGCCGCTTTGGTAACAGTACGAGTCTGGTAGTCTTGTCAGTACTTGATCAAATATATTGCCAACTTGGTAAGTCGGCGACAACGTCACAGAGGTCATTCTTTTAATAGAACTGAACCGTCAAGCTTATCAGAACTCGGCCAAGTGGCTTATCAACTTGGTAGGAGAGCTTTATAACCAGAACTGGTCCGGCAAATTTATTAGTGCTTGGCCAAGAGGCTTGCCAACTTGGTAAGTTGTCGACAAAGTCACAGTGGCCGTTCTGTTACCAGCATTAGACCGACAAGCTTATCAGTTCTTGGCCAAGTTGCTTGACAACTTGGTAGGTTGCAGATAAAGACACAGCGACCATTTTGTTAAAAGAACTAGACCGGCAAGCTTATCGGTACTGGCCAAGTTGGTACACCTCCAACAGTCACAGTGGCCGTTTGTTACCGTACTGGACCGGCACACTCATCAGTACTTGACCAAGTTACTTGTCAATTTGGTAGGTCGGAAACAAAGTTACAGCGGCCGCTTTATAACCAGTACTGGTCCGGCAAACTTTTCGGTGCTTGGCCAAGAGGCTTGTCAAGGTCGTCGACAAAGTCACAGTGACCGCTTTGTTACCAGTACTGAACCGGCAAGCATGAGTATTAGGTCAAGTGGCTTGATAACTTGGTAGGTTCTTTACACAGTCACAGCGAACGCTCTGTTATCTGTACTGGAAAGACAAGCTTATCAGTACTTGACCAAGTTGTTTATCAAGTTGATAGATAGCCGACAAATGTACAGCGGCCGCTCTGTTACCAGCATTAGTCCTGAAAGTTTATCAGTTCTTGACCAAGTGGCTTGTAAACTTGGTAGATTTTCAACAAAGTTACAGCGGCTGCTTTGTTACCAGCACAGGTCCGATAATCTTATCAGTACTTGACTAAGTGCTTTGTCAACGTGGTTGTCCACTGACAATGTCACAATGGCTGCTCTGTTACCAGCACTACCTGCAAGCTTATCAATACTTGATCAAGTGGTTTTTTAACTTGGTAGATCCCCGACCAAGTCACAGCGGCCGCTCTGTTACTAGCACTGGTTCGGCAAGCTTATCTGTACTTGGCCAAGTTTCTAACTTGGTAGATTCCTGATAGTCATAGCGGCCGCTCTAATCAGGATTGGATAGGCAACCTTACCAGTACTTATGGTCAAGTTTTTAACTTGGTAGATCCCTGACAAACTCACAGTGACCGCTCTATTACCAGCACTACCCGTAAGCTTATCAATACTTGGCCAAGTGGCTATTTAATCTGGTACATCCCCGACAAAATCACAGCGGCCATTTTGTTACTAGCACTAGTTCGATAAACTTATAAGTACTTGGCAAAGTGGCTTATCATCATGGTAGGTCGCCGCCAAGTTTATCAGTACTTGGGCAAGTGTTATTCGTACTGATTTTGTTTATTGGTAAACGCATACTTTATTGGATTTAACTTCAAAAACGTAGTACGGTTCTGCGGTAGAATATTAAAACGAATTTTTTTGCTTCAAAATAACTGCGTAAATAGGCTTGTTATGCAGTAATAATAGGGAATCACTGATGATATCATGTGGTCAACAGGATCTAATGTAAACTGGGATTATTCATTGAGATGAGTTCATAAGAATTCATTATTAATCAACCACATACTTTGAGTAATCCTGATGTATCATGAAAATCCAGAATAATTGTTACTAATGGTAAATCACCTTTGACGTCAATCAAAGATTATAAAAACAGCAGCAGCCCTCAGCTCAGACAGTAACAACACGACCACAACAAAAACACTCAGTGTCAGTTGCAGTTATAGTCATAGTCAGAGTTAAATTCTTGAGTCAAAGTAGTTAGTGCAAGAAACATGTAAGTACCTTCTGATAACATTTATGTGTTTTTTATTAATGTCTTTGTCTGCGCCATATTAATAAATGCTATTGTATTGACTAACGACTTGATTACCAATGCCAAACCCCCTTTACCCTTTTAGCTCTACCATCATCAAACCCCCAATTCATAATCTAGCTACGGCCCCTAGTCCGCTAGCGCGAACGCATCCCTCCAACTTAGCTGAACGCTTTCCGACAGGCTTATGACGGTCCAATGAAAAATCGCGATTATAAAATAAGGATTTGTGTGATTTTATGCCCGATCACCTATTTAAGTCTCCTTCATTGTTGTTGTGACAGCTGGTAGTGTGCTAATTGGTTTGTAAATTGATAGTACGCTTTTAGCCTGAATTGTTCTAATACAACTAGAGAAGATAGTTAGAACTGGACTACGCGCTGCGGCAGTCTAATAAAAACCAAAATGTATTGGCCCAGCTGCGTATACGAATTCTCAATTAGCCTCTACAAGCCTCCCCTCTCACGACCAATTGACAGCGTGTTGCATGCTAATTTCAGTACAAATGGCGTTTTTCAGCATGACCTTTTAGTAAACATTTAATACTCACACACACATAACTAAATAAAAATCAATCCAAATGTTCTCATCTAATTTATACTAGATTTTTTAAACGACAAAGATGTCGCGACATCGTAACGTCCGGTCGATGAACTATACCGATGGTAAGACACCCTCAAACTTCTCCAGATTGTTAATCATTTCATTGCAGAATACGATGGGTATGATGATGTTTACGGGCATTCAGTCGAGGATGATTATTGTGTGTCGCCTAGTCAAGCTGCTTTTATGTACGACCGCGAAGGTCCAAAAGCCAAACCTAAGATAGGCGCCTTTCTTGAAAGAGATAATGATATTGCGGAAGAAAATGAGGATGTTGATGCTAAGGTAGGTAGGTAGGGTTGAGGTGAGGTTTGTTGTTTAGATAGTGGTTGTGGTGTGTATTGGCGAAACCAGACTGGTGATCTGTATGTAAAATTGGAACAAGTACACTAAGTAATGGATAATTTTGCCTGGTATGAGGAAATACGTCTCAATTCGGCGTCATTCTCCTGGTCTTTCCGTATTCTTTCGGGTTGCCAAGTATCATCGGTCACTGTCATTCTATGGATGACACTTATTTTTTCTTCCGTCTTGGAGCAATGATTGCAGTCTACCGGACAAGGTCTCCTTGATAGAGCGTCTGCATTCCGATGGCTAGTCCTGCACGATGTTCTGTGTTGTTGATTATTTAGTAGGTAGTCGGTAATTTGTTATTTCGTTGGCTTGTGCATGTTTGTATTTACCAGAGCGATACGATTTGTTGGGTTTGTGTTTGCACAAGGGATTTCTAGAGCTATCCTTGGGTGTCTTTGGTTATAGTTATAACCTAACTATTTCGTTTACGTTTACGAAACAAAGGTGATACCGTCTAACATTTTATAATTTAGTAGGAATTCGCTTTCGTGCATTAGCGCATGGCTAAATTGATCGTATTAGTCGACTCGAGCTGAATTTAAAAGGTTTTGACGTTCGACAACGTCCAGCGGTGATGTTACCTCACGTCGTGCTTCTCATCCGATCGTAAGGTAATGAGACTACTTACAGGTCGGTGTATAGACTTTCTAGTGCAGTAGGCGCTGTGGTTCGTGATATTGTCAGTACAGGGACCGCCATTCGAAAGTTATAACCGCTCGTTGTCTTCGGTTTGGTTAGCCAAGGTTAGGTTAGGTTAGTCTCCCTGAAGATACCTTATGGTGGTTCCAGGGTACTTTGTCACAAGAGTGAAAGGAGAAAGAGTTTAGTGGGTAGCCGCAGCCTCGGCGTTTGATGCTGTAAATGCCAGCCGAGGATAGGCTATAAAAGCTTCTGTAATCCCATTTAAAAAAAAGGTTAGGTTAGTCCAGGTGGTGCACTGGTGCACTGATAGTAAACAACAGTCAGAAACATCTGGTCCAGAAAGTTGGAACAGGAAAATGTTTTGTGTGCATAGAAACAAACAACTTTCAAATATTCTCCATATATATTAGCCCGAACAGAAGTATGGAGGATTATAAAGCAGGCCTGAACTAAGTAGAAAAGAAATTAGAAGCAGCAAAAAAGAGACCATAGTTACAGGAGACTTTAATGCCAAAAATAACTACTGGGGAGGAGATATAACAACCGAACGTGGTAGGATGTTACTAGAATGAGCCAACTCCCTTGGGTTAAACATCTTGAATGATGGAGAAGAGCCCACCCTGGTTAGATTGTTACGTGCCATTGCACTTAAACAGTGTTTTTAGGTTAAGTTTTTATGTATGGAAGTTTCGCGGCATATTTTCAAATACCCGGTGCGCGGGAATTTTTAAATAGACTAGGCGGTGCTTCCGATACGTCAGAGTAGTGAGCTTGCGCAGTGTGCTTATCCCTAGAGGGGTAGAGCAATACTAGACAAAGAGTGGGGAGAAGTGTTTCCGTGGCGCTCTGAAATCGGGGCTGTTCTCTTTTGATCTTCAAGTGAAATAGTCGTGCCGGTATCGTATCTTATCTTACTATGTAGATTCCCTTGTCTTGCTTATCTTTGTTTGTCATTTCTTAATTAACCTCTTCCTGTCGTTCCACTGATATGACCTGGAGCAGCCCACGACCCGATGTCCATGCTCAGCCAACAGCACCGGAGCAGAGGCCTACCGTAGCGCGATTTCCTGCCGGATGCCGGATTTTTGATGTAAGTAGATTTTTAGCTAAATTGTTTGCCTTTATCGTGGTTAATTTTCATATTGCTAATTATTGCGCAATATACCTTTTGTATCGGTGACGTCATGGTGGAGAGCCGCGCCAAAATCTGTTAAAGGTTTGCGCTTTCCTCCGCTAGAGGCGTCACTCGCTTTATTCATTGCGTTTGCGCGATGTATCTTATGAACTTTGGTAATTGTATTACCGACTTTTATAAACTTTCACCAAGTATAGTGGAAGAACAATCTTTCACCACTAATAGTGTAATAACAAGATCCACGGGAACATCTTACATTGATGTAACCATGGTCTCCGACAAACTGACATCTCCAAAACCCTCTTGGAAGGTTCTCGAGGAAGAAACATGCAGCGACCATAAATACATATTATTAGAACTATAAGGCACGAAGGCAAGGAAAGGAAAGTGGATCTGGGTGAATAACGACCTGAAGAAAGTGGCAGATTATTTCAATGCTCACCTTAAAGACTGGAATATAAAGGAGAATGGGACAGAAATGTGCTCCAAGAAAATAACAGAGGCCTACAAAGCGACGGGTTCAAGGGTGCAAACAGATGAAGTTCTTACGTTTTAAAAATCGATAAATACAGTTAAATAACGTCGATAAATACATCGCGCAAGCGCAATGAGTAAAGCGGGCGACGCCACTCGCGGAGGGCAGCGCTAACCTTATTACAGATTCCGCGTGGCCAACTGCCAATGACGTCACCAATGCACAAATTATATTGCGTAATAATCGGAAAACATAACTTTAAAGACAATTGGTTATATCCGCGAACAAATTAAACTATGAAGTACTCACATAATAGGTCCAGATTCCCACGAAGTACGCCAATCGTCCTTCATGATAGGTTAGGACGGCGTCAGCACATCCATAAGGGCGGCATGCTGGCCCTTTTTAGGCAGTTAAAGATGGTACTGCTCCGGTGCTCCGGCGGAATATGGACATCCGGCTCGTCTAGGGTCGTGCAGTACAGTTCGCCTACCGCTCAAATTGTCACCTACCTATGCAGGGATCGGATTAGGAAACATGGTAAAGGTCGACAAACAAAGATAATTAGGCAGGATATCTACATAGGTAAAGATAAGCACGATACGATACCTGACACGACCACACTCCTTGAAGATCAAAGGCAAACAGCCACGTTCAAGCGTCTAACAGAAACTTCTCCCCACTTTTGTCTTTTTTCACGTCGGCGCGAAGTTATTCGTCCAACCTACTATTGACGTGACGGAAATACGCGCACCGCGTCTTTTGAAATTTATGGCGCAAAACCTCCTCACATCAAAATTAACCTAAATACAATGTTTAAGGGCCAATTTGATTGGCACGTAACAAAGTCTTACGGTTTAAAAATCGATAAATACAGTTAAAAAGTCGATAAATACATCGCGCAAGCGCGAAATAAAAGCGACGCCCGGCGGTTGGTAACGCTAACCTTATTACAGATTTTGCGCGGCCAACTGCCAATGACATCACCAATGCACAAATTATATTGCGCACTAATCGGAAAAAATATATAATTTTATGACAACAGATTATAATGGCGAACAAATTAACAAAAGAGTACTCACATAAGAAATCCGGCGTTCGACGGAATTGGATTGAAGTTGGCTTCTCTAAGGTCCATCAGGCTACGGAGGGCCCTTTTGAGGTAGTTAAAGATGGTACGCCCGACGCTCTTCCAAAGCGTTTGGACCAGCTCCGGCAGTCATGGGTTCGCCATCCAGGGTCGTGGAGTACGGTTCGCCAAGGCTGCAAATTTCTTCCTACCTATGTAGGGATTGGATAAGGAAAAACGCAAACGCACTGTGATGTAACGGAAATACGCGCCTAGTCTTTTAAATTTGTGGCGCGAAACTTCCACACATGAAAATTAACCTAATAACAATGTTTAAGGGCCAATTTGATGTAACGGAAGACTACAAACTGCCGTACTGGTGGAGCGAGGAAGTTCTACCACTGATACAACAAGCAAAGAAGAAAAGACGGATGACTCAAAGAGCAGAACAGGGCTCGACAAGAAAAGAAGAGCTTAAGGGACAAAATCTAGAAGTCAAAAAATTACTAAAAAACACCATTGCTGAGCTGAAAAGGAAAAAATGGAAAGAGTTGTGTGACAGACTCGACACCGATATCTTTGGTGCAGCATATAGAATTGTGCGGAATCAGCTGATGGCAGCTCCACCAAAGGTTAACTTAACACTAGAAGACAAAATGAAAGTGTTCCGAGAACTCTTCATCGAAAAAGACGAGGGAGCACCAGTCTCAATGACTAGAGATATAGACGCAGACTCCATACCTTTTACCATGGAGGAGGTTGAGGAAGCCGTTAAAGAGTGGGAATGCACCTGGACCAGATGGGATTACACCGGAGGTAGCGAAAGCTGTAATATCAAGCAATATAGAGTATTTTAGAAATCTAGCTAACAAATGCCTGAGGGAGAACAACTTCCCAATTGAATGGAAGGTGGCAAAGTTAGTATTAATAGAGAAGCCAAAAAAGGAGCCTCATGGGACGACTAAATACAGACCCGTTTGCTTGATAAATGTGTTAGGTAAGTTTTATGAAAACCTGTTAAACAAAAGATTGCAATTACAAATACAACAACAAGGAGGCCTCCATAAAAATCAATATGGTTTCATAAAAGGCAGGACAACGATAGATGCGGTACAAGAGGTGATGAACCTAATGGACCGAAATGACGATGAAGGTAGAAGATGGGGAGGGCTTATTTTAGTTGATGTAAAAAAACGCCTTCAATACAGCCTCCTGGGAAATAATTCTAAATAAGATGGAAAGAAGAGGTTTTTTTAAATACCTGATAAATGTTGTATCGTCCTATTTTCATGGGAGGAAGGTAGTCATCGAGAAAGAAACGTGCATTGAATTGGGGGGAGGTGTTCCACAGGGATCAGTGCTCGGGGCCAACGCTGTGGAACATTCTCTACAACGATGTGATGGAAATGGAGACTCCAGAAAATGTAGACCTGATCTGTTATGCAGACGACCTGGCGGTGGTTATAGGGGCAAAGACCCCACAGCAACTAAAAACTATAGGAGACGAATGCCTAAGGAGGGTTGCACAATGGATGAGAAATAACAAACTGGAGGTGGCACCAGAAAAAACATCCATGGTAGTGATTAATCTTAGCAGAAAGGCAAAGGATGTTACATTCGACTGGGAAGGCCACATAATAACGCCCAGCAAGACAGTGGAATATCTAGGAGTAACACTGGACTATGGACGCACTTTTGCAAGACATGTTGATAAGGTTACCACCAAGGCAAAAAGGATCATGAAAGCTCTTACAATACTGCTCCCTAACATAGGAGGACCTAGAGCGAACAAAAGAAAGGTCATACAAATAGCGTTCCAATCTATAGTGCTATATGCAGCTCCTGTCTGGCACGAAGCGCTACGAATTAGCAGATGCAAGGAGGAAATTAAAAAATGCCAGAGAATACTCGCAGTGAGTGCGTGCAGCGCCTATCGTACTGTATCCACAGAGGCATTGCATGTGGTAGCTGGCCTTCACCCACTGGAGATTCTTACGGGAGAGAGGGCAAGGATTCAAAAGGCCATCCAACAAACGCCTAGAAAAGACAGGAAGGAAATAAAGTCAGAAGCCAGGCAAACAACTATGGACATTTGGCAAACCCAGTGGGAACAGGCACCGAAAGGTAGATGGACTACCAAACTTATTCCGAGAGTACAACCCTGGATTGAAAGGAAACATGGTCAAATAAATTACCACCTTACGCAGGCTTTGACTGGCCACGGATGTTTTGGCTCTTACCTGCACAGAATTGGCAAAGAGGCCACAGCAGCATGCTGGTACTGCAGATAACATAGTGACGATACTAACCACACGATGTTTAAGTGTGGAAGATGGGACAGAGAAAGGTCGCAGCTAGAACGTTATATTGGAAACAGCATTACTGCAAGCAATATTATCGAAGAAATGCTAGCCTCAGTAGACACCTGGGTAAAGATAGACCAGTATGTAGGAAGTATAATTAAGACAAAAGAACAGGATAAAGGGAAAGAGAACCCTTCCGACAATAAGTATAGAATACAGAGCTATAGATCAACCTGGCCCCTCGAGATGCCCTGAAGTAGATGCTTTATCGTTGGTTCCGGGGTAGACTCTGTCACTAGAGGGAAGGGGGAAGGGAGTTTAGTGTGGTTACCCCGGACATAACACCCGGTCCGGGGGAGTCCCACACTCTTCCGGCATTTGATGCCTTAGAGCCAGCCGGTGGGTTAGGCATGACGCTTCTCCCAAACCCAGGAAAAAAAAAGGTGGTGCACGGTTGGAACAATCGATCAAAGGGCGAGCGAGTAATTATACAGATTGCAAGGATCGCCCAAATATGTAGCGTCAAACCATCGTTAGAAGAACAGCGACTTTAATGTAAGAGTGGCAATGAGGATGGGTTCAATCACAAGAAAGTCAATGAACGGTGCGGGTGATCCCAAAGAATAAACTCTAGTTGGAGAGGAAGCGTAAAAATTACAACTTTCATCGCATACGAGCGCTCATGGGACATGCATGTTTTGCTTCCTACAAGAAACGAATGGGAAAAAGTGCCCTTGCATGTGATTTTCCAATGCTCCACTCGAAGACTACATTGGCCAGTGAGTTTTTTTACCTGAAAAATGTTGCATTTTGCCGAACCCTTGCTGTTCCAAGCACCTCTGTGAAGTTGGCACGACATTCTTTTAATTTTAAAAAAACAATGATAGTTTTAGTAGCACTTTTCATAGTTCTAGAGTTCCTGATAGAAAATAAAAAAAGTTCCGCATTTTTAATACCAAAAAATGGCAAATGAAAAATGGCCGTGTTAACTTCACGAATCTAGCACGACACTTACTCCTCTAACCTATAAGAAACCGATAAATATCACAACTTTTAGCAAGAGTTCCCGTTAGTTCTAATCGAGTTCCATCTCTCTATGTAATTAAAATAAAAAATTGCAATAATTAGGCTATTTGCATAAACATAGTATATTGTACCCAGCACGACACTCGGCGAAAAAGTGTCGTGCTAAACATATCTAGCGAATTTTTTGATATATATCAACTGTTCTACATGAGTTCTAACAACAACGATCACTTTTAGCCTGAGTTCCAGCGGCTAACCATTTTACACTAATTTTTTAATTTTTGATCTAGCACGACACTCGAAAAAAAGTGTCGTGCTGGTCATTTCTAACGAATTTTTCGATATATATCGACAGTTCTACAGGAGTTCTAACAACTACAGTCACTTTTGGTCTGAGTTCGAGTAATAATACTTTTTTCCGAGTAATGTGCTAGACCGAAAATTAAAAAATTATTTAAAAATGGTTAGCCACTGGAACTCAGGCTAAAAGTGATCGTAGTTGTTAGAACTCTTGTAGAACAGTCGATATATATCGAAAAATGCGCTAGAAGTGATTAGCACGACAGTTCTTTCCAAGTTTCGTGCTAGACCGAAAATTAAAGAATTATTTAAAAGTGGTTAGCCACTGGAACTCAGGCTAAAAGTGATCGGTGTTGTTACAACTCATGTAGAACTGTCGTTGTATATCGAAAAATTCGCTAGAAATGATCAACACGACACTTTTTTCCGAGTGTCGTGCTACATCAAAAATTAAAAATTTTTATAAAATGGTTAGCCGCTGGAACTCAGGCTAAAAGTGACTGTAGTTGTTAGAACTCCTGTAGAACTGTCGATATATATCGAAAAATTCGTTAGAAATGACCAGCACGACACTTTTTTTCGAGTGTCATGCTAGATCAAAAATTAAAAAATTAGTGTAAAATGGTTAGCCGCTGGAACTCAGGCTAAAAGTGATCGTTGTTGTTAGAACTCATGTAGAAACGGTCGATATATATCGAAAAATTCGCTAGATATGTTTAGCACGACACTTTTTCGCCGAGTGTCGTGCTGGGTACAATATACTATGTTTATGCAAATAACCCAATTATTGCAATTTTTATTTTAATTACATAGAGAGATGGAACTCGATTAGAACTAACGGGAACTCTTGCTAAAAGTTGTGATATTTATTGGTTTCTTATAGGTTTGAGGAGTAAGTGTCGTGCTAGATTTGCGAAGTTAGCACGACAATTTTTCATTTGCTATTTTTTGGTATTAAAAGTGCGGAACTTTTTTTATTTTCTATCAGGAACTCTAGAACTATGAAAAGTGCTACAAGAACTATCATTGTTTTTTCAAATTTAAAGAATGTCGTGCCAACTTCACAGAGGTGTTCCAAGCAAGGTATGGACATTAACGTGCATGCCAACACACACACGAGACCTCCATTTTACCTTTCCGAACGAGGGTGTATTTTTATGAAAAATACTCACCCAACATTTTTCAAGCGGACCGTATCGAGATTCGAACCCAGGACCTTGGGCGTTGTAGTCACACACAGAGGAAAAGGGCCCACGGCTAACTGTTAGAATTGTGCAGACGACACGGCCGAACACATCGTACTTATGTGTGAGGGTACAGAGAAAGAACAAGAGCAGAGCTTGACCTGGGTCATAACTTATCGCCAGAGAACCTAATACGATTCATGCTGAATAGTCAACAAAACTGGAACACCATTGCTAAATACATAAAGTAATACTAGCGAGGAAGGAACAGGGCGAGAGAGAGGGGGGAGAAAGAGAGAGAACGAGCGAGCTAGCGTGTGAGAGAGATAGGGAGGAAGGGTGGGAGTGGGAAAGAGGGTAGGGGGTGGGAAAGAGGGAGGGAGGAAGTGGGAGAGAGGGGTGGAGGGAGAGAGAGCGAGGGTGGGAGGGGGAGAGAAAGAGAGAGCGCGAAAGCGAGAGAGCAGGCGAGAGAGAGCGAGACAGAGAGAGAGAGACAGAGCGAGAGAGAGAGAGAGGAAACAGAATGGCTGGAGTAAATTTAGAGACGGTTACCATGTATGTTGAGCTCTTGAAACGTATTTTCTAACTTGGCTCAGCTAGCCTCTCGCATGGGCGCTAGTGAAACGTTTTTTCTTTTATTTCAGAGTGCCTAGACGTTGCCGGCACCAGTGAAACAAATATTGTTTTTTGAGGCACCTGCCCTATGTTTATAGAAAGCCAGTGAAACTAATTTTTCTTATATGAAGCTGGCCTCACGTTATGAGCAAGTGTAACGAAGTCTTCCGACATAACTAGGGGTCTATTCCTTGGGTAGAGGTATGAGAAATGGGGGGGGTAAGTCGAATTCTGATTGTAAGTTGAACTTAATCCAAAACAAATAGGCGCCACCAAGTCCTGACTTATTTATGATAATAGCGTGGTAAATTTGTAGGGGTGGACGTGGAAACCCAAAGAAAAAAAATCGCCTTCGATGACAGAAACCCGTCTTAACTGAATAAGACGCTGCTCCTGTAAGTAATAGTAATAATTAGCTTAATAGAAGGGTGGAACACTATTTGTGTACCACAAACATACCTCATCATCATTAGGTCTTCAGTCCTAGAACTGGTTAGACGCGTACCATCATTGTTCCCTATTCTGAACTACCTACAGATTTCCCTGAAATATGCACAGTTGCATCTATAACTGTCTGATCTAGGTCTACATCTACCTCTTTTTTCCTATCTCTGCTTTGTAATATATCACATACTATTCCCCAAAAATGCCTTAGAACGTATTCCGCCCTACTATTTCTCTTTTTCCCCAGATATCCTTGTTCCCCTACTATTTCTGTAACTTATTTGTTATTATCTTTGTCTGTCCATGCTATCGTCCTCATACATCTGGAGCATTTCAAAAGACTGCTACCGTTTTTGTGTCTGCATTTCAGCCAGCATTTTTTAACATGTTTCTATTTATACAATTGAGAGGATGGTTATTAAAGAAGTGTGCGATTGCATTATTGAAAGGCTTAAGTAGTTTTTTTTTTACATTTATTTTGAGGGGGAAAATTCATTATGATTTAAGTTACCTCTTTGGTAGATTTTAACATGGATCTGAGGCGACCCTATGGCGGGTTACAACTTGTCAGATACCAATACTGTTCAACGGAGATTGTATATGGTTTTGAGGTAACCTTATTGTGGATTTATACTTGTCAGATACCAATGCTGTTTTACAAGGATTGTTAATATGCTTATTTTTATGTAATTAGTTATTTTATGTATAAATAGAAATCATGTATGTAGGCTGTATTTCATGTTAATATTGCAAGGAAAACCCAGGAAAAACTTGCAATGCTACCTAGATATTGGGCATTTGATTTTCATTTGTTATTTCTTTTAGTAATGGAATCCATTGTTTACTGAAAGTCACGGATTCGTTTGCAACGCAGTTATTTTTATGTAGGGTTATATAGGCAGCTTCTTTGATTTTGCGTTTTGGTGGTTTCTTCTTTTCTTCTTTTCTTCTTTTCAGGAGTATGTGTATTCAGCTCGTTCCCTTTCTATTGTTTTCTAATTTTATACCCTATTTTACCGAGATTCAGTGAAGGAGGTTAAGCAACCTGTGGCTACCAAGATCCCCCAACACTTAGACATTTGCCGAAATAATGGTTTTCTAGTAAATTCTTTCACACACTTAACATTATTCGAGAATATTGCCCAACCAATTCTTGTAGTTACTTATAATAATCATCATGTTTAAGCACAGTTATCTTTTCGTCATTAGTTTATCCATCTTGGGATTGGTTGGATGCGTACCTCCATGGATTTCTATTCTGGGCTAGCCTACACATCTCTCTGAAACCTCTACAGCCTACATCTTTTACTATCTGTGTGCAGTAGTATAATCTAGGTCTGCCTCTTCTTCTCTTTTTCCTATCTCTGCTTCTAAAATATTCCGCACTATTTCCTCATGCCGTAGTATGTGGCCTATCATCCTATCTCTCCTATTTTTACCGTTTTCCACATATTTCTTTCTTCCCTGCCATTTTAGTACCTCTTCGTTCTTAACTTTGTCTGCCCATGATATCTTCATCATACGCCTGTAACACCACATTTCAAAGGCTACCTTTTTCTTGTCCGCTTCTCCTACTGTCCAGGCTTCACAGCCGTACAGTGCTGTGCTCCACACATATGTTTTAAGCAATCTTTTCCTTGTTTCTATGTTTGTGGTCTGTGAGCACAATAGTTGCTTTTTCTTGTTAAATGTAGCACGACCTTGTGCTAATCTTTGTTTTATATCTTTTGTGCTTTTCCCATCTTGCGTTATTTGGCTTCCTAGGTAGCAGAAATCCTTAACCTCTTGTAAGTTCGTGTTAAATACTTGTATTCTTGTTTTTGATTTATTTTCCCCACCTTTGCAAACTAGAACTTTAGTTTTAGTTTTGTTAATTTTCATACCGTATCTCTCTATTAGAACCGTTTCCATTTCATTAAGAGCCGCTTCTAACTCTTCCTTGCTAGATGCTAATACCGCTATATCATCTGCAAATCTAAGCATATCAATTTTTTGTCCCTGCATAGTAATTCCAAATGTCTTCCTGCATTTGACAGTATTCATTGTCTCTTCAATGTACAAGTTAAAAATTAGTGGGGATAGGGCACATCTCTGTCTCACCCCTTTCCTAATGTTTACTTCTCTACGTTCCTGCTCTAATTCTATTACTGCTGTTTGCTCTTTGTATAAGCTATGTACTATTCGTCTATCCCTATAACTCATTCCAATCTTTTGAGTATTTCAAACATTTTTTCCAATTTACATTGTCGAATGCTTTTCCAGATCTACAAACCCTATATACATGCTTTCCTCTTTTTCTATTGTTTTCTCCATTATCACTCTCAGAGCTAAAATAGCCTCCCGTGTTCCCCTGTTTCGCCTAAACCCAAATTGGTCTTCTTCTAGTATTTCTTCAGCTCGTTTTTCCATTCGTCTTTGCACAATTCTAGTTAATATTTTTGACACGTGTGCTGTCAAACTTATTGTTCGAAAGTTTTCACATCTATCCGCGCCTTTCTTTTTTGGTATAGTTACTATGATGCTACGTTTGAAATCTTTGGGTATCTCGTCTGTCTCATACATATAGCTTACAAGTTGGAAGAGACGTTCTGTTACTGCTTGTCCAGCGGCTTTTAGAGTTTCTGCTTGCACCTTATCTGTACCCGGCGCCTTACCATTTTTCAGACTCTTTAATGCTAATTCAAACTCGTCTCAAGTATAGGATATCCCAAGTCATCATTTTCAATGTCTGATTCCTGTTCTAATGCAGTTAGTTCCTCTCCTGCATATAAATTCCTATATATTCTTGCCATCTACTCACTTTCTCTACGTTTTCTATAATGATGTTTCCTTGTGCGTCCCTTATATTTTTGCTATACGGTTTTATATCCCTAAAATTCATTCTAATTAATTTGTATGCTTCGTCCGTCTTTCCTATTTTCATCTTAGTTTGTACTTCTTTGCATTTTCATCAATCCATTGTTCTTTAGCTTTCCTGCATTTTCGAATAATTTCCCATTTTATGGCTTTGTATCTCTGTTTTCCTGTTTCGTCTGATTTATTTTTGTATTTTCGTCTTTCTTCTATTAAATTCACGATATCCTTTGTTATCCATGGTTTCTTATTTTCTTTTGTGTATACCCCAAAATATCTCTGGCCGCCATGTCTAGGCTGGATTTAATGTTATTCCATTCTGTTTCTACTTCCTTAGTTTCAGATATTTTCCGATATCATTCAGCAATTCATTTGACTTTTTTCGAATCTTACTTGAATATCTTTGTCTTTTAGTTTCTCTAAGTCCAAGTGCCTTTTTCCGTTCCTCTTTTTCAGATTTTTAAATTTAAGTGCGGCCTTCATAATTACGATGTTGTGGTCAGTATCTATATCTGCTTCTGGGTAGCTTCTACAGTCTTTACTTGATTCCTAAACCGTTGTCTAACAAGAATGTAATCTATTTGATATCGTCCTATATCTCCTGGCATCTTCCACGTATATCGTCTTCTAGCATGATGTTGAAATAATGTATTTGTGATGATTAAATTGTTCTTGTCACAAAATTCTACCAGCCTATTTCCCCTGTCGTTTCTCGTGCCTAAACCAAATAAACCTACTACCGCTCCTTCCTCCCTCACCTACCACAGCATTAAAATCCCCCGTAATTATTAAATTTTCATGTCCTTTTACGTATCTTAATATGTCTTCGATATCTTTGTAGATGGCGTCTACCTCTTCGTCACTGTAGCTAGAGGTGGGCATGTATACTTGTATTATTACTGTGTTTACGGTTTAGATTCTAATCTAACCATCAGTACTCTTCGTTCTTTTGTAAGTAATTTTCCACACAGTGTCCTATCTTTTTCCGCATAACTATCCCCACACCCAAATTTCCATCCTCTGCTCCTGTATGAATTACCCTGAAGTCTCCACTCCAAAATTCCCGCCTCTGGCCACGAACTTCGCTGATCCCTACTATATCTAGTGATAACCTATTCATTTCGATTTTAGGTTCTCTAGCTTACCTACTTGCTTCATACTTCTAACATTCCACGCTCCGACTCGCAGAATGTTCCCGACTCTTATTTTTAACTTTCCGATCGCATCCTCCGAAGTAGTCCCCTCCCGGAGATCCGAATGGGGGACTATTTTAACTCCGGAATCTTTTACCCCAGAGAATGCCATCATTTTATTATAATTTAGGTACGCTGTGTACTTGGGACCTAAAGAAATAATAAAAAAAATATCTCCTATATAAGTTGACATCAAAATTCCACTCTTAAGGACATTAGTTTCTTGTAGTTAGTTTTGACCATATTTGATCAAAATAAAAAAGCTTTAATCTTGAACTAATAATTTACTCAAAAGATTCTCTTTTAAAACAAAATTCAATGCAACAAAATATCATAAATAATTAAATGAGTTCATGAGTTTTAAATTAAAGTTTATCAAAATAGTTGATAATCAAACATTTTAAAACTTAGTGTAAACTTGTTACAAAAACAAAGGCCCGACCCGTGCAGATCTGTTCGAGTGGGTTACAAATTAAAACATAGTTACTCAAGTTTCCTTATCTAAATTATTTGTGTTAGTTTCAATTTCTAATAAAAAAAGATCACAAAATATCCTTGTTTACTCAACTTAGGCAAACACTGTTCAAAGCATATGTTTATTAGAACACAGGTGTCAGCAGTATACTGCAGGCAAACAAGTGACGTCAAAAAAACACCTGTCGCTGTTACCAACAGAACAAAATGAACCACGTGTATGGTTTCTTAAAACTTTAAAAATTGTGCATTATAATTTTTAACACTGGAAAATTCCAGTACAACAAATAATTGAAACTTTATTATTTTCGTGCTTTTATGCACTAAATAAAATAGCGTGTTTCTAATTTGAAACACCGAAAATTTCTTAAAGTTATCTACGAACCAAAGCTGTGTTTTATCAAACGTCATCACCATACTTCCATCAGCTGCTGCAATATGTTGAACCCTGCTGTCTCATCAAATAACATCTTTACGTTTTGTAGTAATATGGTCTTCTACAAATTATTCAAATTTTCTATCATCAAAGTTACTTCCTACAAAGTGGTTTTACATCAGTGGTTGGAATAGTTGTTTCTAAAGTTGATTTTATTGTGGTTATTTGCGTGCTAAATAAAATACCTCAATTAAACAAATTAAATAACGTTCGTAGGATACCAACCGCTATTTAAAGATGGATCTCGACTGCTTAAAATGTAACCGCAAATTGGTGGCCTGCTTCCAATCGTACATTTTGATTCAACAAGCTCGCATGGCCGACTGGTTATCACCTCGCCCGAACGACGGCGTGTTCCCGGTGGAGCCTTCAACCAAAACGCGCCTGCGAACAGTTATCGAAGGTACAGACACCTGACTATTTATAGAAAACTATCTATAGATACAACTTTAGCGTATTACTAAACTTGTTGCATGTATTTTACTAATAATTTGAATAAAAGCGTTTTATAACTTTGCACTTTTATGGTTGGATTTAGTAACTAAGAAATAAAATTGTTACACTCTTTCATTGTTGGTGCAAATGTGCGGTTCCAAAAGAAACCCCGTTACAAGAGGAGAGGTGGAAGAGAGTTTAGTGTGGTTACTCCTGTAGGGCACTCTTCCAGTGTTCGATGCAGTAGATTCATCTTAGTGGATTAGGGCTGACACAGATTAGGTTAGGTTATGATATGACCTTCGACATCGCTGCTAACTTCTTTTTATTTTATACAAGTCGTTGTTGTTTACAACCGTTACAAGATCATTACATAATATTTTCAGAGGTTGTGAATGGCGTGTTTCGACTCGGGTTGTCGAGGATCCTTTCCACTAAAACGCTTTTTCAGTAATTTAATATCGACAGGGCTCCTAACTCGACTACGCAAACTAACGCAAAATCATTTATTAATGCATTTTTGTTGAAAATCGTCGGTATTGTTTCTCTCAAATAGGGTTACTTGATGAATGATATAGTACGATCACCTCGAAGCCATGCCACCTGGGAGATGGCTTCGAGATGATCGTATTTTAGCAACATCATGCAGATCTTGCTCCACTTAACCTAAACGGAATCGCTCAACCTAACCTAATCACATTAAATAGATCCGACAATCTAGACAGGTTTAGCCGGACTCATTCAACCTAACCTATACACATTGTAGCGTTAATTTTTAATGCATAATATACTAGTATATATTCAAATTTACACAAGGTTAAATTTTCCCCAGGGCGTGAAATACCTTTTCGAATTCTAAAGCTAACACTTATGCCATGGTTGTTCTAATCCCAGTGGGTTTTTCTTTTCAGGGTGGTGTCCAGGTGTCACCTTGCTTGGTTGGCAGCGACTCTCTTATTGATTAAGCGTAACGAAAGGAGAAGGATCAATTTGCCGACTGTCGGAGCGCTACCACACACATGTGCACTCCAGGAAGGCCAGTAATAAAATCTGCTTGTTTTGGTGCATTGGCTCTTGCGATTCATTATCCTTCCTCCAAAATAGGTTAATGTTCTCAGCAAACTGCTAGGCACAGCTGCACGTTAAGCATGCAAAATGCAATCCTTGCGTCTTCCCGAATCACAAATAATAAATTAATGTCCGGATTTACATGACAACCAATACTGGGAATTTCTCCGTGTGGGGTTTAAAAATCCTTGAAACCTAAATAATACAATAAAAAGTTGAAGTCTTATAAAAAAAAGCGTAACAGCACCTAAACAGATTTAACCTCAACAGGCACTTTTTAGTTTATATAGGATTAGGAATCTTCTGATGCTCTTCCACATTGATGGTCAAAATTCCTATTTGTGGCCTACTGGCTTTCTTGTACTGTTGACTTCTCTGTGCTGCATAAGCCATTGTTGGTAATAATTCCTTCTTGTGGTGTTACGTGCCAATCAAATTGGCCCTTAAACATTGTTTTTAGGTTAATTTTGATGTGCCGAAGTTTCGCGCCATAATTTCAAAAGACTCGGGGCGTGTATTTCCGTTACGTCACAGTGCGTTTGCGCCAGATCGCGCGACGCGAGTGGAGTAGGGAAAAAAGTGGGTTTTTTCCTCTGCTCTCTGTACGTGGTTTTTTGCCTTTGATCTTCAAGGAGTGTGGTCGTGTCAGGTATCGTATCGTGCCTTATCTTTACCTATGTAGATTTCCTTGCCTGATTGTCTTTGTTTGTCGACCTTTACCATGTTCCCGTCTTTTCCTGCATAGGTAGGACGAAATCTGTAGCCGCCTAGGCGAACTGTACTGCACGACCCTAGATGAACGAGCCCATGACTGCCGTAGCTGGTCGGAGTGCTTGAAGGAACGTTGGCAGGAGTCACCATCTTTAACTACCTCAAAAGGGCCTTCAGTAACCTGATGGACTTTAGAGAAGCCAACTTTAACTCATTCCCGCCGGACGCCGGATGTCTTATGTGAGTACTCTTTCTGTTAATTTGTTTCGCTATTATAATCCATTGTCTTAAATGTATATATTTTTCCGATAATTGCGTCTTAATTTTGTGCATTGATGACGTCATTGGCAGATGAGCGCGCCCAAAATCTGTATAAGATTAGCGCTACCAACTGCCGATGGTGTCTAGTTAACCCCGCTTGCGGTGTTGTATTTATCGAACTTTTAAATGTAAGAGTGGTGCATTGGTTTTCTTGTGCTCCACAAATCGTCGTTAGTCATAATTCCTCTTTGTGGAGCGTTGGTTTTCCTGTGCTACATAAGCCATCTCTGCGCACAATTCCTTTTGTGGTGCATTGGCTTTTTGTGCTCCACAAATTGTCATTAGTCATAATTCCTCTTTGTGGAGCATTGGTTTTCTTGTGCTACAAAAGCCATCGTAGCTCACAATTTTTTGTTGTGCATTGACTTTCTTGTGCTCCACAAGTCGTCGATAGTCACAATACCTCTTTGTGGAGTGTTGGCTTTCTTGTGCTCTACAAGTCATCGATGGTCACAATTCTTCTTTGTGAACCATTGGCTTTCTTGTGCTACATAAGCCATCGTTGATCCCAATTCCTTTTTGTGGTGCATTGGCTTTCTTGTGCTCCACAAGTCGTCATTAGTCATAATTCCTCTTTGTGGAGCGTTGGCTTTCCTGTGCTACATAAGCCATCGCTGCTCACAATTCCTTTTTGTGGTGCAATGGCTTTCTTGTGCTCCACAAGTCGTCGATAGTCACAATACCTCTTTGTGGAGCGTTGGCTTTCCTGTGCTACATAAGCTATCATTGGTCACAATTCCTTTTTGTGGTACATTGGCTTTCTTGTGCTCCACAGGTCCTCTTTGGTCATAATTCGTCGTTGTGGTGCGCTGGCTTCCTTGTGCTACACACAGCAATTCAACTCACCACAAAAAGAAATCATGACCAAAGACGACTTGTCTTTGGTCACTATTTCTTTTTGCAGTGAGTTGACTTGCTTGCGCTACACAAGTTGCAGTTTGTCACAATTTACAATTTTAGTTTATACTTTGTGGTGCTTTGGCTGTCTTGCGCTACACATTCCGTCGTTGGTCACTATTTCTTTTTGTAGTGTGTTGATTTCCTTGCGCTAGACGTCATCGTTGGTCACAATTCCGGTTAGTTTGTACTCTGTGTTGCATTGGCTTCCTTGAACTCCACAAGTCGTCTTTGACCTCAATTCCTTTTTGTGGTGCATTGGCTTTCGTGCATTACACAAGCTGTTACGGGTCACCATTCCTTGTTATAGTTTACACGTTGTTATACTCAATGGTTCTATACTCTGAGATATACTTTTAAAGTCCCGACGCGTACTGTATAAGAGCCACTACGACAGTTGATAACAATAATAAATACATGCATAATGTTGCGCAATAAGGTGTTACGTCATATAAATGTTTCAAATTACTATATCACATGCAAAAAATGTTTATTTTGATTATAGGAAAAGACAAAATGTACTCACGTAAACTGTGGAACTCTTCACAACGCTACAGCTATTCTCGCGTCAGGCTCTTCGCGTTGGTTGAGCGTTGTGGGCGTGGGTCGTCCCTTTGTCCCCTCGTCGGAACCAGATTAAATTTGTCTTCTCTCTTCTGTGTTGAGGTGCGTTAAAGGAATACAGGTAGAGGTACGATATCAGGTAGAGATGAAAGGAAACCTACATTATCTGAAAAAAGAAGACAAAGGCACACAGACAACCACACGTTTAGTTGACTAGTC
Organism: Platerodrilus igneus; assembly: GCA_036346225.1. NCBI lineage: Eukaryota > Metazoa > Arthropoda > Insecta > Coleoptera > Lycidae > Platerodrilus > Platerodrilus igneus. The sequence goes on along the minus strand of JARFIW010000549.1, from coordinate 2,634,436 downwards.
TCGTGTGACGGAAATCACCACCTTTTTCCACTCTGCGTCTGCGCAATCTCGAGCGCCAACGCAGCTATCTAAAGTGACGGAAATGCACGCACAAGTCTTTTAAATTATTGGCGCGAATTCACTTACAAATTCAAAACTAAAATTAGAAATGTTCACATGTCGATTTTCGGCATGTAACAACGTTGAGGCGCATTGGCTTTCTTGCACTACACAAGTTGTTGTTGGTCACAATTGTTTACAGTTAATACTTTGTTGTACGTTGGCTTCCTTGCGCTACACAAACCCTCGGACACAATTTCTTTGTGGTGAGTTTTTTTTTGCGCTGCACAAGTCTTGGCTGGTCGCAGTGCTTTATAGTTTATACAATAGCAGATGCTGGTAATAATTCAAATTAATAAAATATTGCCGAAACAGTGATAATTATTTAAATCATTTTTTAGGAATCCAACTTATCTGATATAGATCGTACTCGTTTAGAAGCCTGTATCGAGCAGATCCAACAGTCTCTAAATATTACGTCATCAAAGCAAGATTTAACCAATATCATTTTGTTATGCAATTTCAATGCCGAGAAATCGCTTAAGCTACTTTTGGATCGACAGGAAAACAAAGACAGCAAGCAGGAAAAAGGTGACTATACATGCACGATTGTTCTCATCTGCTAACTATCTTTTTTCATGTTTTCCTTGTTGCTGCCTGGTTATTGTACGTAAGGTAAGATGTTAAATTTTCTTTACAAACACCAAAAAAGAAATTTATTGTACCAAAATTACACACAAAGCTTACCGCACCCACGGTGGTTACAGAGACTGAAACGTACACATCACTTGCCGAGCTCACCAGTCGACATTTAAACAAAATCAAAGCGCCAACATTATGTGAAGTGAACGAAGTCGTACAAACAATATCGGCTATAACACTCGACGAAAACAAACCAAAGCCCAATAAATCCCTAAACGCTCTAGAAAACACCCCTAATTGGCATATTGATCTCACAAAGGCGCTACGTACTTCACAAAGTGCACCACAAGTTCGTGCGCAAGTACGCCAAGATGAACCGTTTGTTCCACAGTTTGTCGATTGCGAACGTGAATCGGTTAGTCGAACGTCAAACTATCCGTGCTCTATGGATATCAGTTGGATTTTAAAAGTGAAACACCGAAATTATAAAAGACCTTCGAAGTTTGCTAAAATAATTTGTGCGAGGTATAAGACACCGAAGCAGATTTCGTTTAACGATTCCAAGCCGTTTTGTAATATACGGCCTTTTATGTTTGACGTACCGTCGCCTGATGATTGTATTAACCAACACTTGGTGCGTAGATGACTATAGCTCAAAGACCCTGCAGAAATTGTATTAATTTTAAATATTTTAGATATTTTATAAGGTGGTTAGGTAATTTTATGTTGCAGAGTTCTTGTCGTTTTCCAATTTCTAGATTAAATGTTACACTTAGGTTTGTTTTTGTATCTAATACTGAAACAAAAGTTACGATTACTAGCCTGAAAATTAACGGGTAAAGATAAACGTCAGTGTTCGTTAATTTCACATTCACATGATTATTTGAGGTTATGTTTTATTTTGTTACCCTTTGAGGCACAAACAAAATGAAAAGTGGTACAAACAGGTACAAACGTTTTTCTATCGAATGGCGTTGACGAAATTAAAATATTTTAAAGTTGGGTGCCAGTTATTTTTTTATTTTTTTTATTTTGTTATCCTTTGAGGCACAAACGAAACGGAAAGAGGTACAAACGATACTCTATTGAATGGCGTTGACGAAATTAAAATATCTTAATGTTGAGCGCCAGTTTTTTTGTGTTACTCTTTAAGGTACAAACGAAATGAAAAGAGGTACAAACAGGCACAGACGATTGGGATAGGTTATTTTAAATTTTTAATGTTGTTACCCTTTGAGGTACAAACGAAATGAAAAGTGGTAGAAACGATTCTGAATGGCATTGACGAAATTAAAATCTCTTAAAGTTGGGCGCCGGTTATTTTTTAATTTTTTTATTTTGACACCCTTGGAGGCACAAACGAAATGAAAAGTAGTACAAACAAGTACAAACGATTCTCTATCGAATGGCATTAACTGAATTAAAATATCTTAAAGATGGGCGCCGGTTATTTTAAATTTTTTTTATTTTGACATCCTTGGAGGCACAAACGAAATGAAAAGTGGTACAAACAAGTACAAACGATTCTCTATCGAATGGCGTTGATGAAATTAAAAATATCTTAAAGTTGGGCGCCGGTTTTTTAATTTTTTATTTTGTTACACTTTGAATACAAACGAAATGAAAAGAGGTACAAACGATTCTCTATCGAATGGCGTCGACGAAATTAAAATATCTTAATATTGAGCGCCAGTTTTTTATTGTGTTACCTTTTGAGGTACAAACGAAATGAAAAGAGGTACAAACAGGTACAAACGACTCTATCGAATGGCGTTGACGAAATTAAAATATCGTAATGTTGAGCGCCGGTTATTTTTTTATTTTATTTTGTTACCTTTTGAGGTACAAACAAAATGAAAAGAGGTACAAACGATTCTCTATCGAATGGTGTTGATGAAATTAAAATATCCTAAAGTTGAGCGCCGGTTTTCTTTTAATTTTGTTTATTTTGTTACTTTTTGAGGTACAAACAAAAGAAAAAGTGGTACAAACGATTCTCTATCGAATGGCGTTTAACGAAATTAAAATATCGTAAAGTTGGGGACCGGTTATCTTTTAATTTTTGAAATTATGTTACCCTTTGAGGTACAAACGAAATGAAAAGTGGTACAAACGGATGCAAATGTGGTACAAACGATTCTCTATCGAATGGTATTGACGGAATTAAAATATCTTAAAGACGGGCGCCGGTTATTTTTTAATTTTTTGTTTTTTACTCTTTGAGGCACAAACGAAATGAAATGTGGTACAAACAAGTACAAACGACTCTATATCGAATGGCGTTGACGAAATTAAAATATCTTAAAGTTGGGCGCCGGTTTTTTAAAAAAAAATTTATTTTGTTAACCTTTGTGGCACGAACAAAATGAAAAGTGGTACAAACGATTCTCTATCGAATGGCGTCGACGAAATTAAAATATCTTAATGTTGAGCGCCAGTTTTTTATTGTTACCCTTTGAGGCACAAACGAAATGAAAAGAGGTACAAACGATTCTCTATCGAATGGCGTTGACGAAATTAAAATATCTTAATGTTGAGCGCAAGTTTTTTATTGTTACCCTTTGAGGTACAAACGAAATGAAAAGAGGTACAAACAGGTGCAAACGATTCTCTATCGAATGGCGTGGACGAAATTAAAATATCTTAATGTTGAGCGCCAGTTTTTAAAAATTTTTTGTTACTTTTGTGGTACAAACAAAATGAAAATAGGTACAAACGAAAATGACTCTATCGAATGGCGTTGACGAAATTAAAATATCGTAATGTTGAGCGCCGGTTATTTAAAAAATTTATTTTGTTACCTTTGAGGTACAAACAAAATGAAAAGTGGTACAAACGATTCTCTATCGAATGGCATGGACGAAATTAAAATATCTTAATGTTGAGCGCCAGTTTTTTTTGTGTTACCCTTTGAGGTACAAACGAAATGAAAAGAGGCACAAACAAGTACAAACGATTCTTTATCGAATGGCGTTGACGAATTTAAAATATCGTAATGTTGAGCGCCGGTTATTTTTTTATTTTATTTTGTTACCTTTTGAGGTACAAAGAAATTGAAAAGAGTTCTCTTAAAGTTGGGCGCCGGTTTTTTTTATTTTGTTAACTTGGGACAAACAAAAGAAAGTGGTACGACTCTATCGAATGGCTTTACGAAATTAAAATATCTTAAGTTGGGCCGGTTATTTTTTTGTTAGTTACCCTTTGAGGTACAAACGAAATGAAAAGTAGACAAACATATGTACAAACGATTCTCTATCGAATGGCATTGACGAATTAAAATATCTTAATGATTGAGCGCCGGTTATTTTTTTATTTTATTTTGTTACCTTTTGAGGTACAAAGAAATTGAAAAGAGTTCTCTTAAAGTTGGGCGCCGGTTTTTTAAAAAAAAAATTATTTTGTTAACCTTTGTGACACAAACAAAATAAAAATTGGTACAAACGATTCTCTATCGAATGGCATGGACGAAATTAAAATATCTTAATATTGAGCGCCAGTTTTTTTATTGTGTTATCCTTTGAGGTACAAACGAAATGAAAAGAGGCACAAACAGGTACAAACGATTCTCTATCGAATGGCGTCGACGAAATTAAAATATCTTAATGTTGAGCGCCAGTTTTTTTATTGTGTTACCCTTTGAGGCACAAACGAAATGAAAAGAGGTACAAACAGGCACAAACGATTCTCTATCGAATGGCGTTGACGAAATTAAAATATCTTTATGTTGAGCGCAGGTTTTTTTTATTTTATTTTGTTGCCTTTTGAGGTACAAACAAAATGAAAAGAGTACAAATTGGGCCACGGTTTTATAAACAAAAAAATATCTTTGTTAACCTTTGTGCATCAAACAAAATGAAAATGGTACAAAGATTCTCTATCGAATGGCATGGACGAAATTAAAATTCTTAAGTTGAGCGCCATTTTTATTGTGTTACCCTTTGAGGCACAAACGAAATGAAAAGAGGCACAAACAAGTACAAACGATTCTTTATCGAATGGCGTTGACGAAATTAAAATACCTTAATATTGAGCGCCAGTTTTTTATTGTGTTATCCTTTGAGGCACAAACGAAATGAAAAGCGTTACAAACAGGTACAAACGATTCTCTATCGAATGGCGTTGACAAAATTAAATTTGGCACGTAACAATGTTGGGAATGGTGGAGGTGTAGGTTGTTCTTTTAGTCTTTTGATTTCTTCTTTGTGCTGTTCATTTTCTTTTTGTACTGCGTCTCTTTCCCCCTTAACCTGGGCTATTAGAAATGCCATTTCCGTAATTTTCTCCTTTAATATTTTCTTTCTTTCTTTTGCAATTTTATTTGTCGGGTCCAGTATATTGTCTAAGTAATGTCAGACTTCTAGGTATTTGTCCTGAATTTCTTGTATTAGGGTTTTTTCTGGTACTTACTCGTCTGAGCTGTTATTTTTTCGTGTGCGTTTTTTCTGTCTTGTCGTTTCGTCATGTCCTGTACTGTTTGTCCGTGTTTCAGGTTTTCTGATTTGGTATTCATCAGTATTTGTGTGCATGCTTTCGGAGTCGGTGGAGCTTATCTCCAGCAGCAGTTTGAGTCGCCAAACGAGTCTTTCGCTGCCCCCATTGATCCGCTTCTTCCATGGATCCTGTTGTCACTTTTCTGGCCGGTCTACTACCCCAGATTGGGGTGGCCTAATTAGAAGTATTTACAGTACGTCAGATTACTGAAAATAAAAACAAGTACCACAGAGTTAAAACGACACTTTGTCTCCCACACCTTAATTTAAATTAATTTACAGCTAGTGAAGGTTAATATCGCATCGCAATCAGATTTATAAAAAACCTATAAATAAATAATTACAGGACAGAGGTCAGCAACCTACAAATCCCATTATACATTCAACTGTTCATTTCTAGCTGTAAATTTGATGATGTTGCTCAAATGTTTGTAATTTATTTCTAGTGAAGTTGTGTAAAGTTGCACAACGTTGTGAAAACAGCTTTATATAGTAATGGTTTATAGCAGTGGATCTCAGTGTACCTGTGACTGTGATTAAAGTTCCTAGTGTCTAAGAATAATTTAGTTTTAAGTGTTTGTGTTTGTGTATCGTAATTATGGTTGTCACTAACAGCAGCATTGGAGGAGGCGCTATTAATAATTCAGGTTTGCACTTGTTTCTAAATTAGATTTTGTATATAGAAGAAGGCAAATTAACTCTGCCATATAATTTTAATAAATAGTTCCTGGTCGTTTGTAGATTAAATCTTTTTGTATGAGTTGTTAAATGTTTTATTTCAGCCAAGTGTGTGGGTAAATGATTAAAATAACGAATTGGCGTTTAACGAGACAAATCAGCCAAAGCGTTTTTGTTCTTTTAGGGTCCTAATGGCCCGAGATTAGATTTAAATTAGTCAAATTGTAACAATACCAAATGTATCAAAATAAACAAGACGTTTAAAATAAATAAATTGTTCATTTTTGATTCGTTAGCTTTAAGCAAAAGCTATAAAATCAATTTTGATATGCAATTTCCACACTAGTTGCATAAAGTCAGTTTTATATTCAACACTTGTCGAATGAACTATCAGTAGTTCCATAAAATCGGCAGCTCGTAATAACAATTTTTATAATCAACGCTCCTCTAATAAATTATTGCCAGTTCTATAAAAATCAATTTTTATATTCCATCTCCTCTTATAAATTATTGATAGTTTTATAGAAATTAATGGATTGTTGGTAGCTCTATAAACTCTATTTTTATATGCAGCCCTGCACTAAGAATTTATCAGCAGTTCTATAAAAGTCAATATTTGTATTCCATTTTCTCTCATAATTTATTTTTATATCCAAAACTAAACAATTTTCGACAGTTCTATAAAATTAATTTTTATATTTAACCTACTCTCATAAATTATTGATAGTTTTGTGAAAGCTGGTGATTTATTGGTAGCTCTTTAAAATCCATTTTTATATTCAACTCTCCTCTAATAAACTTTCGGCAGTTCTGTAGCAGCTCTATAAAATCGTTTTATATTCCACACACCTAAATAAATTATCGGTAGTTTTATAAAAATTTATTTTTATATCCAAGACTAACGAATTTTTGGCAGTTCTGTAAAATTAATTTTTATATTCAGCACTGCTCTAATAAATTATCGCCAGTTCTATAAAAATCAATTTTTATATTCAACCTTCTCTCATAAATTATTGGTAGTTTCATAAAAACTAATGATTTATTGGTAGCTCTATAAAATCCATTTTTATATTTACCTCTCCTTTATGAACTAACGACAGTTCTAACCCGCTTTAGAAAATCGTGTTTATATTCAACCCTTCATTAATAAATTATCAGTGGTTGTATAAAACTCTATATTTATACTGCACCTTCGATCATAAATTATCGGTAGTTTCATAAAAGCTGATGATTCATCGGTAGGTCTATAAAATTCATTTTCATATTTCTCTTATCTAATAAACTATCGGCAGTTCCAAGAAAACCGTTTTATATTCCACACTCCTCTAATAAATTATCGGTAGTTCTATAAAACTCGATATTTATACTTCACCTCCTGTCGTAAATTATCGATAGTTTCACAAAAGCTAGTGATTGATGGGTAGGTGTATAAAATCCATTTTTATATTCAACGCCCCTCTAGTGAATTATCGGCAGCTTTATAAAATCCATCTTTATATTCAACTCTCCTCTAATGAACCATTGGTAGTTCTATAAAATCGTTTTATGTTCAACTCTCCTTTAGTGAATTATCAGTTGTTTTATAAAATCCCTTTTTAAATTCAACTCTCCTCTAATGAACTATCAGCAGTTCTATAAAACCGTTTTATATTCAACACTCTAGTAAATTATCAGTAGTTTTATAAAATCCATTTTTAAATTCAACTCTTCTCTAATGAACTATCGGCAGTTTGATAAAGTCGTTTTATATTCAACATTCCTCTAGTGAATTATCAGTAGTTTTATAAAATCCCTTTTTAAATTCAACTCTCCTCTAATGAACTATCGGCAGTTCTATAAAATCGTTTTATATTCAACACTCCTCTAGTGAATTATCAGTAATTCTATAAAAACAATTTTATATTCAGCACGCCTCTAATTATCGGCAGCTCTGTAAAATCCATTTTTAAATTCAATTCTTCTCTAATGAGCTATCGATAGTTCTATAAAATCGTTTATATTCAACACTCCTACAGTGAATTATCAGTAGTTTTATAAAATCGATTGTTATATTCAACATTCTAAGGAATTATTGGTAAATCTATAAAAACAATTTTTTTATTCAACACACATCTAATGAATTATCGGCAGCTCTATAAAATCCATTTTTGTATTCAACTCTCCTCTAATGAACTATTGGCAGTTCTATAAAATCGATTTATATTCAACACCCCTTAAATGAATTATCGGCAGTTCCATAAAATCCATTTTTATATTCAACTCTCTTCTAGCAAACTATCGGCAGTTCTATAACAGCTCTAAGAAAACCGTTTTATATTCAACACTCCTCTAATAAATTATCGGTAGTTCTACAAAACTCGACATTTATACTTCACCTCCTGTCATAAATTATCGGTAGTTTCACAAAATCTAGTAATTTATGGGTTATTACACTACCCTTGGGGAAAGTTTATATGGTCGGTAAAACAGTTAACAAAGTATTACACTTTAGATGGTGAAACATTTATATGGTGATAGATAGTTCCTAAAAGCCGGTAATACAGTTACCAAAGTTCATAAGATACATCGCGCAAGCGCAATGAATAAGGCAAGTGACGCCTCTAGCGGAGGAAAGCGCAAACCTTTTACAGATTTGGGGCGCGGCCATCCACCATGACGTCACCAATACAAATTACATTGCGCCATAACCGGAAATATAAAAAGTTAAATAACAATTAACAAAAGTTCATATTCGTGAACAATTTAAACACGGTATTACTCACCCTGGAAATCCGAACTCGGCGGGGTTGAACTAGTGATGGATTCGAACCGAACCGAACCGAACCTTGCCCTAGGTTCGGTTCGGTTCGAAAACTTTTTAGTCCGGTTCGGTTCGAGGTTCGGTTCGAAAAAATATATTCCGGTTCGGTTCGGTTCGCTTCGAAAAAACCGAACCGAACCGGTTCGACATTTTGATATTTTATACAACTAGTGCGTTCAACTACAACAATTTAAATGTTTAATGTAGTTTTTATATTTAGTAGTTGCTACTTTCAAATAAACCCAACATTAATTTGCTTTAGATTTTAGTAGCATAAATCATATTAATACTATTTGTCCAGGTTTGATTTTTCAATACGTACTATCTTTAACGAAGCCCAATTACAATTAGGTTAATAGTGAAAGCCACCTCTAAATTTAGAATGTGTTAATATTTGATGATTTTTACTAATGTCATTTTACCGTGCAAGAACGATATCACACGATCTTTGCGATTACTTTTATTTTAGTTTTAGTAAAAAAATTTTATCTACAAACGGCCCCGATGACAATATTTATTAGATATGTAACACTAATACCTATTACATTTTTACTTATTGGCTTAAAACTCGATGACCATGTACATTAGAAAATCGTTCTATTTCTTATATGCTTGCGACTAGAGATTTTTAAAAAGTGCATTTGGGAGAAGTTAAGATTGACATGTTTTCAGTGAAAATTAAATTTTTAAACTAAATTTTTATTTAAAAATCGAACCTTCGAACGAACCGGACGAACCTCGAGCTAGGTTCGGTTCGGTTCAAAATTGCCGGTCCGGTTCGAAGTTCGGTTCGAAAATAAAATGTCCGGTTCGGTTCGGTTCGGTTCGAATCGAACCGAACCTCGAACCTATTCGATTCGTGTCCATCCCTAGGTTGAACCAAAGTTGGCCTCTATCAGGGCTCCATGTCGGAGGGATTAAAGATGTTGATTCCTCCGGATCTGCCAGCGGAGCATGTACCTCAGGGTCGTCTAGGGTCCAGTAGCCGAAGGTTGCTGATTGCCTACCTATGTAGGGATCGGAACGAGGAACAAGGTAGAGGTCGACAACAAAAGATAATTAACAAAGGAAATCTACATAGGTAAAAGCTACGATACGATACCTCACAAACGACCACTTCACTCCTTCCAGAATCCGGCAAAACAGCCACGATATAGCGCGTCACGGAAACACTTCTCCCCACCCTTTGTCTAGTATTGCTCTACCCTCTAGGGACAAGCACACTGCGCAAATGCACTACTCTGACGTACGGAAGTACCGCCTAGTCCATTTAAAATTCCCGCGCACCGCGTATTTGAATTTATGCCGCGAAACTTCCATACATAAAAACTTAACCTAAAAACATGTTTAAGTGCAATGGCACGTAACAGGGTAGGTGTATAAAATCCATTTTTATATTTCACTACCTTCTATTAAACTATCATCAGGTATAATAGCAGCTCTATTAATCGTTTTATATTCCACACACCTCTAATAAATTATCGGTAGTTCAGCAAAACTCGATTTTTGTAGTCCACCTCGTATCATAAATTATCGGTAGTTTCATAAATGATAATGATTTATCGGTAGCTTTATAAATTTATTTTTAATTCAGTACGGCTCAAAATTATCGCCAGTTCTATATGTTATTGGTAGTTTCATTAAACCAATGATTTATCGGTGGCTCTACAAAATCAATTTTTATATTCAACTCTCCTCTAATAAACTATCGGCAGTCTATAGCAGCTCTAAAAAAACCGTTTTATATTCCACACTCCTCTAATAAATTATCGGTAATTCCACAAAACTTGATATTTATATTCCACCTCCTGTCGTAAATTATTGCGTTTCACAAAAACTAATGATTAAACGGTAGGTGTATAAAATCTATTTTTAGATTCAACTACCACCGAATAAACTATCATCAGGTCTATAGCAGCTCTATAAAATCGTTTTATATTCCATACTCCTCTAATAAATTATCGGTAATTCCACAAAACTTGATATTTATACTCCACCTCCTGTCATAAATTATCGGTAGTTTCATAAAAGCTAATGATTTATCGGTAGCTCTATAAAATTAATTTTTATATTCAGTACTGCTCTAATAAATTATCGCTACTTCTATGTTATTGGTAGTTTAATTAAACTAATGATTTATCGGAAGCTCTACAAAGTCAATTTCTATATTCAACTCTCCTCCAATAAACTATCGCTAGTTCTATAGCAGCTCTATAAAATCGTTTTAAATTCAACACTCCTGTAATGAATTATCGGTAGTTTTTAAAAATTTATTTTTACATCCGAAACTAACAAATTTTTGACAGTTCTACAAAATCAATTTTTATATTTAACCTTCTCTCATAAATAATTGGTAGTTTCGTAAAAGCTAACGATTTATCGGCAGGTCTATAAAATCCATTTGTATATTCAACTCTCCTGTAATAAACTATCTGCAGTTCTACAGCAGCTCTATAAAACCTGTAATAAATTATCACTAGTTCTATAGAACTCGACGTTTATACTCCACGTCCCCTCATAAATTTTTGGTAGTTTTATAAAAATTAATTTTTATTCTAAGACTAACTAATCTTTGGTAGTTTGTTAAAATTAATTTTTATATTCAACACTCCTCTAATAAATTATCGCCAGTACTATAAGAGTCAATTTTTATATCCAACTCTCCTTTAATAAACTATCGACAAATCTATAGCAGCTCTATAAAATGGTACTATATTCCAAACTCCCCTAATAAATTATCGGTAGTTCTACAAAACTCTATATTTGTACTCCATCTCCTATCATATATTATCGGTAGTTTCATAAAAGCTAATAAATTATCATTAGCTCTACAAAGTCCATTTTTATATTCAACTGTCCTCTAATAAAATACATGCAGTTTCATAGCAGCTCTATAAAATTGTTTTGTATTCAACACTGTTGTTATAAATTATCAGCAGTTCTATAAAACTCGACTGTTATACTCCACATCCTCTTATAAATTATCCGTAGTTTTATAAAAACTGCTCTAATAAAATATGGTCAGTTCTCTAAAAGTGAAATTTTTATATTGGACCTTCTCTCATAAATTATTATAGTTTCATAAAAATTAACGATTTATCGGTAGCTCTATAAAATCCATTTTTATATTCAATTCTCCTTTATGAACTATCGGCAGTTCTATACCAGCTTTAGAAAATTGTTTGCATATACAACTCTCCACTAATAAATTATCGGTAGTTCTATAAAACTCAATATTTATCCATCACCTCCTCTCATAATTATCGGTAGTTTTATAAAAATTTATTTTTATATCTAAGACCAATGAATTTTTGGCAGTTTTATAAAAAATCAATTTTTATATTCAACTTTTCTCATAACTTGTTGGTAGTTTCATAAAGACTAATGATTTATCGGTAGCTGTATAAAATCCAAATTTATATTCAACTCTCCTCTAATAAACTATCGGCAGTTCTATAGCAGCTTTTTAAAGTCGTTTTATATTCCACGCTCCTTTAATAAATTATCAGCTGTCCTTAGCAGCTCAATAAATTCAATATTTATATTCAACCTTCTCTAATAAATTATTAGTAGTTTCATGAAGACTATTGATTTATTGGTAACTCTATAAAATTCACTTCTATATTCAACCTCCTTTCATAAATTATCGATAGTTTTATAAAAATTTATTTTTATATCCAAGACACGCGAATTTTCGGCAGTTCTATAGAATCAACTTTTATATGCAGCACTTCTCTATTAAATTATCGCCAGTTCTATAAAAATCAATTTTCATATTCAAGCTTCTTTCATAAAATTTTGGTAGTTTCATAAAAATAATGGTTTATCGGTAGCTCTATACAATCCATTTTTACATTCGACTCTTCGCTAATAAACTATAAGCTGTCGTTTTATATTCCACACTCTTCTAATAAATTATCCGTAGTTCTATAAAACTCAATATTTATACTCCACCTCCTATCATAAATTATCGGTAGTTCCATACAAGCTATCTTTGTTAGCACAAATAGAAATTCGCTCTATTGCACAATTACTATCTATGAGAAAAATACTCCAATTTAGCAAGTATTCTGTAGACACTTTACGACCATTGTCCAGTACGCAAATTAGGAACGATGCCCAATGCTTTCCAAAAGTCAATTTCAAGTATTAGTGTCTGTGCCACAGAAGGGACAACTAAAGTATTCGTGAAAATGTGTGTCGATTCTTCCGCAATGGGTACGCTAAGATATCCTAAAACTTCATGTTACATGCCTAAAATCAGCCATGTAAACATTTCTGTTTTTAGTTTAATTTGCGAGTGAATTCGCGCCAATAATTTAAAAAATAGACTTGTGCGTGCATTTCCGTCACTTTAGATAGTTGCGTCGTCGCCAGAGAATGCGCAGACGCGGAGTGCGGAAGGAAGTGGCATTCCCCGTCACGTCATGGACTAGTCAACGAGACGTCGAAGAGTATGGTTATCTGTGGTGTGCCTTGTTTTCTATTTCAGGTAATGTAGGTTTTCTCTGTCGTATCTATTATCGTTGCTCACCTTATTTCTGTCGTACCGCTACAAACAAGAAGAGGGACGACAAATTAATTTGACTTCAACGGGGGCGCAGGCCGAACCACGCCCAACTAATGCCAAGATCCTAAAGCTGCCATGTTCTGAAGAGCTCCGCCTTTTACGTGAGTACATTTTATTTATTTCCTTTAGGCGCCTCCGTTATCACGATAATATTTTTGTATGTGATACAAATTTGCGACGCAACAATGACGTAATACCTTATTGCGCAATATCACGCACGTATTTATTATGTTACCAACTGTCGTAGTGGCTCTTATCAATTACGCGCGGTACTTTAACAGTATACCTTAGACTAGAACAGGGTGGAGTATAACATTCACCAGACTGACCGTTGGACACGGTACAGTTAAGGGTTCCAAATGGTTGTAGAGAGAATTTTGCAAAATTGCACGTCGTGCAGCACATTGACCAATATCGATGGTAGGACTGGCATCGACAACAAAACCACAATGTACCTTGAGATAAATGCACACGTTGCCTGTGAATTTCTAAAGTTGTATGTTGTATGGCACGTTGCCAAATATCAACTGCAAGTACGGTACCGGCAACACAACCATAGCATAATTGCACTCATAACTTGTGAATTTACAAATTTGCACGTCGTTCAGCATGCTCGTAAATACCAATGGTAGGACTGACACCGACAGCAAAACTACACATAACGAGATAAATCACACGTACCGTGTGAATTTTCGAAGTTGCACGTTGTACGGTACGTTTGTAAATATCACTAGTAAGACCGATACCGGCAACACAACCATAACAGATAATTGCACTCATAACCTGTAAATTTCCAAATTTGCACGTCGTATGGCATGTTGGTAAATTTCAATGGTAGGTCTGACACTGACAACAAAACCACAACGTACCTTGAGATAAATGCACACGTAGCTTGTGAATTTCCAAACTTGCACGTTATATAGTGTATTGGCAAATATCAATAAGCCTTCAACCGGCAACACAGTCATAACAGATAATTGCACTCATAACCTGTGAATTTCCATATTTGCACGTCGTTTGGCACGTTGGTAAATGGTAGGAGAGACACCCACAACAAAACCACACGTAACTTAAGATAAATGTGCACATAGCCTGTGAATTTTCGAAGTTGAACGTTGTAAGCACATGGGCAAATATCAATAGAAAACTGGTACTGGCAACACAACAATAACAAATAATTGCACTCATAACCTGCGAATTTCCAAATTTCCTCGTCATGCGACATGGCATGTTGGTAAACACCAATACTGACAACAAAACCACAACATAACTTGAACAAAATGCACATGTAGCCTGTGAATTTCCAAAGTTGCACGTTGTAGGCACGTTTTGCAAATATCGATAGAAGACCGGCAACACAACCATAACAGATAATTGCATTCATAACCTGTGAATTTCCAAATTTGCATGTCGTGCGGCACTTTGGCCAATACCGATGGTAGGACTGACATCAACAACAAATCCACAACGTACTTTGAGAAAAATTCACACATAGCCTGTGATTTTCCAGTTGGCATGTTGGCAAATATCAAATGAAAGATCGATATCGGCAAAACAACCTTAACAGTTAATATACGTTGTGCGGCACATATTGGCAAATATCAAGGTAAGACAAATATCGGAAACACAACCATAACGGATAATTGTACTCATGAACTGTGAATTTCCAAATTAGCACGTCATGCGGCACGTTGGCCAATACCGATAGCCAATTGCACTCATTGTTATACTCCACCTGTTCTAGTCTAAGGTATACTGTTAAAGTCCCGCGCGTAACTGATAAGAGCCACTACGACAGTTGGCAACATAATAAACACGAGCATAATATTACACAACAAGGAATTACGTCATTCTTGCGTCTCACATTTGTATCACATGCAAAGAAACAGATAAAAGTACTCACGTAAAATGTGGAGCTCTTCACAACATGGCAGCTATAGGGTCTTGGCGCTAGTAGGGCGTGGGTCGGCCTTCGCCCCCGTCGAAACCAGATTAATTTGTCTTCTCTCTTCTGGTGTAGCAGTACGATAAAGGATACAGGTAGGAGGAACGATATCAGGTAGAGATAAAAGGAAACCTACATATCTGAAAGAGAAGACAAGATAAAAGGTACACAGATCAACCTCACTGGTCGACGTTTCGTTGACTAGTCCCTGACGTGACGGAAAATGCGCACTTACTTCCCCACACCGCGTCTGCGCATTCTCTGGCGCCGACGCAACTGTCTAAAGTGACGGAAATGCACGCACAAGTCTATTTTTTGAAATACTGGCGCGATTTCAGTCACATATTTTAAAACTAAAACTTGAAATGTTTACATAGCCGATTTTCGGCATATGACATCATAACTTCCGAATTTCCAAATTTGTACGTCGTTTGGCACGTTGGTTAAAGGTAAGAGAGACACCCACAACAAAACCACACGCAACTCAAGATGAATGTGCACATAGCCAGTGAATTTTCGAAGTTGCACGTTGTAGGCACGTTGGCAGCAAATACCAATAGAAAGACCGGTACTGGCAACACAACCATAACAAATAATTGCACTCATAACATGCGAATTTCCAAATTTCCTCATCATGCGACACGGTACAGTAAACACCAATGGTAGGACTGACACTGACAACAAAACCACAACGTAACTTGAGATAAATGCATACATAACCTGAATTTCCAAAGTTGCACGTTGTAGGCACGTTTTGCAAATATCAATAGAAAATCAGTACCTGCAACACAACCATAACAGATAATTGCATTCGTAACCTGTGAATTTCCAAATTTGCACATCATGCAGCACGTTAGCCAATACAGATGGCAGGATAGACATTGACAACTATGTACCTTGAGAAAAATCCACACGTAGTCTGTGATTTTCAAACTAGCATGTTGAGCATGTTGGCAAATATCAAATGAAAGATCGATATCAGCTAAAAAAAATCATATCAGATAATTGAACTCATAACCTGTGAATTTCCAAATTTGCACGTCGTTCAGCACGTTGGAAAATACCAATGGTAGGACTGACACCGACGACATAACTTGAGAAAAATGCAGAAGTAGCCTGTGATTTCCGACTGGTATGTTGGCAAATATTGATATAGTCTAAGGTCACCGCTAAAGTCCCGGCGTGATTGACAAGAGCCACTACGAAAGTTGGCAACATAATAAACACGTACATAACATTAAGCAACAAGATATTACGTCAGAATTGCGTCTCAAATTGTTATCACATACCAAAAATATTATCGTGATAACAGAGGCGCCTAAAGGAAATAGATAAAATGTACTCACGTAAAATGTGGAGCTCTTCACGACTTTGCAGTTATCCTTTCCATTGATCTCATTATTGGGCGTGGGTAGGGCTTCCAGATTTTCTGTCTTCCCTCTTCTTGTTTGTAGCGGTACGACAGGAATAAGGTGAGGAACGATAATAGGTACGGTAGAGGAAACTTACATCACCTGAAAGAGAAGACAAAGGCACGCCACAGATAACCACACTGTTCGACGTCTCGTTCACTAGTCCCTGTCGTGACGGAAATTGCGCACTTCCTTCCACACTCCGCGTCTGCGCATTCTTTGGCGCCGACGCAACTGCCTGAAGTGACGGAAATGCACGCACAACTCTATTTTTTAAAATATTGGCGCGATTTCAGTCACATATTTAAACTGAGGTTGATCTGTGTCGTCTTTTTATCTTGTCTTCTCTTTTAGATAATGTAGGTTTCCTCTGTCGTACCTATTATCGTTCCTCTTTACCTGGTTGATCCTTTATCGTACCGCTGCACAAAGAAGAGGGAAGACAGAAAATCTGGTTTCGACGAGGGGCGAAGACCGACCCACGCCTAACTAACGCCGAGATCCTGCCGCAAGAACAGCCGTAATGCCGTGAAGAGCTCCACGTTTTACGTGAGTACATTTTATCTTTTTCTTTTGTATGTAATACAAATTTGAGACGCATTAATGACGTAATACCTTGTTGCGCATTATTATGCACGTATTTATTATGTTGCCAACTGTCGTAGTGGCTCTTATCAAATATGCCGGGACTTTAGCGGTGACTTTAGGTTATATCATTGGCGCCTAACGTGGACATCGTTATACTCCCGCTGTTCTAGTCTAAGGTATACTGTTGAAGTCCCGCGCGTAATTGATAAGAGCCACTACGACAGTTGGCAACATAATAAATACGTGCATAATATTGCGCAACAAGGTATTACGTCATTAAGGCGGCTCAAGTTTGTATTACATACAAAAGAAAAACATAAAATGTACTCACGTAAAATGTGGAGCTCTTCACGGCATTACGGCTGTTCTTGCGGCAGGATCTTGGCGTTAGTTGGGCGTGGGTCGGTCTTTGTCGAAACCAGATTTTCTGTCTTCCCTCTTCTTTGTGTAGCGGTACGATAAAGGATCAACCAGGTAAAGAGGAACGATAATAGGTACGACAGAGGAAACCTACATTATCTAAAAGAGAAGACAAGATAAAAAGACGACACAGATCAACCTTACTTTTCGACGTCTCGTTCACTAGTCCCTGTCGTGACGGAAATTGCGCACTTCCTTCCACACTCCGCGTCTGCGCATTCTCTGGCGCCGACGCAAATGTCTGAAGTGACGGAAATGCACGCACAAGTCTATTTTTTAAAAAATTGGCACGATTTCAGTCACAAATTTAAACTAAAAACAGAAATGTTTACATAGCCGATTTTCGGCATGTAACAATATCAAATGAAAGATCGATACCGGCAAAAAAACCGTAATACATAAACTCATAATCTGTGAATTTTCAAATTTGCACGTTGTATAGCACATTGGTAAATATCAATGATAGGACTGACACATTGGACATGTTGCAAATATCAGATGAAAGATCGATACCGGCAAAACAACCATAACAGATAATTGCACTCATAACCTATGAATTTCCATATTTGCATGTCGTTTGGCACTGTGGCAAATGGTAGGAGAGACACCCTCAACAAAACGACACTTAACTTGAAATAAATGTGTACATAGACTGTGAATTTTCAAAGTTGCACGTTGTAGGCACATTGGCAAATATCAATAGAAAAACCGGTATTGGCAACACAAGTAATTGCACTCATAACCTCCGAATTTCCAAATTTGCTCGACATGCAACACGGCACGTTGGTAAACACCAATGGTAGGACTGACACTGACAACAAAATCACAATGTAACTTGAGATAAATGTACATGCAACCAGCGAATTTCCAAAGTTGCACGTTGTAGGCACGTTTTGCAAATATCTATAAAAAGACCGGTACTGGAAATACAACCTGTGAATTTCCAAATTTGCTTGTATGGCGCAACGTTGGTAAATACCAATTGTAGGACTGATACCGATAAAACCACAAGTAATTTGATGATTTCCAAATTTGCACGTCGTGTGGCACGTAGGTAAATCCCAATGGTAAGACTGACACTGACAACAAAACCACAACGTAACTTAAGATAAATGCACATGTAGCCTGTGAATTTCTGAAGATGTACGTTGTACAACACGTTGGCAAATATCAAATGAATAATGGATAATTGCAATCATAACCTGTAACTTTCCATAGCATGTCGTATGGCACACATTTGCACGTCGTGCGGCACGTTGGCCAATACCGATGGTAGGACTGTGTTACATGTCGAAAATAGGCTATGTAAACATTTCTGGTTTTAGTTTTAAAATATGTGACTGAAATCGCGCCAATATTTTAAAAATAGACTTGTGCGTGTATTTCCGTGACTTCAGACAGTTGCGTCGGCGCCCGAGATTGCGCAGACGCGGAGTGGGGAAATAAGTGGTGATTTTCGTCACGTCAGGGACTAGTCAACGAGACGTCGAAGAGTGTGGTTATCTGTGGTGTGCCTTTGTCTTCTCTTTCAGGTAATGTAGGTTTCCTCTACCGTATCTATTATCGTTCCTCACCTTATTCCTGTCGTATAGCTACAACTTAAGAAGAGGGAAGATAAATCAATCTGGTTTCGACGAGGGGGCGAAGCCCTACCCACGCCCAACAACGAGATCAAGGTCGTGAAGAGCTCCACATTTTACGTGAGTATATGTTATCATTTTCTTTCTATGTGATACAAAATTGAGACGCCATAATGACGTAACACCTTATTGCGCAATATTACGTATGTGTTTATTATGTTGTCAGCTTTCATAGTGGCTCTGACACGCGCGCGCGGGACTTTAACAATATACCTTAGAATATAACAGACGAGGATTATATCAACTGACATCGACAACAAAACCACAACGTAACTTGGGATAAATGCACATGTAGATAACCTGTGATTTCCCCACTGGCACGTTGTGGATGTTGGCAAATATCAAATGAAAGAACGATATTGGCAAAACAACCATAACAGATAACTGCACTGATAACCTGCGAATTTCCAAATTTGGACGTCTTACGGTACGTTGGCCAATACCGATGGTAGGGCTTGTTATAGTCTACGGTTCAACCGCTAAAGTCCCGGCGTAATTAATAAGAGCCACTACGACAGTTGACAACACATAATAAACACGTACATAATATTGCGCAACAAGATATTACGTCATAATTGCGTCTCAAATTGTTATCACATACCAAAAACATTTATTGTGATACCAGAGGCGCCTTAAGGAAAAAGATACAATGTACTCACGTAAAATGTGGAACTCTTCGCGACTTTGCGGTTCTTGCACAGGAGCCATACTCATCTTTATTTTGGGCGTGGGTCGGATTAGCCATCGTTGAAACCAGATTTATTTTGTCTTCCCTCTTCTTTCTGTAGCGGTACGATAGAGGATCAACCTGGTAAGGAACGATGATGGGTACGATGGAGGAACCTACATTTTAAGAGAAAAGACAAGAAAAAAAACACCGGTGAACTTCACTGTTCGACGTCTCGTTGACTAGTCCCGTCGTGTTGGAAAAACGCACACTTCCTTCCACACTCCACGTCTGCGCATTCTCTTGCGCCAACGCAACTGTCCGAAGTGACAGAAATGCACAAGTCTATTTTTAAATTATTGGCGCGAATTCGCTCACAAATTAAAGTGTGCAATGTCAATTTTTGGCATGTAACAGACTTACATCAACAACAAAACCACAACGTACCTTGAGATAAATGCACACGTAGCCTGTGATTTTCCGACTGGCACGTTGGACACGGCAAATATCAAATGAAAGATCTATACCGGCAAAAAAATCATAACAGATAATTGCACTCGTAACCTGTGCACGTCGTACAGCACGTTGGTAAATACCAATGATAGGACTGACACCGACAACAAAACCACAACATAATTTGAGAAAAATGCACACGTAGTCTGTGATTTTCCGACTGACACGTTGGGGTGTTGGCAAATATCAAATGAAGGATCGATACCAACAAAAAATCATATCAGATAATTGCACTTAACCTGTGAATTTCCAAATTTGCGCGTCGTACAGCACGTTGGGAAAAGTAAATAGAAAGACCAGTACTGGCAACACAACTATAACAGATAATTGCACTCTTTCTTACATTTACAACGATAATTAAATTTTAAAGTTCGATAATTACAACACCGCTAGCGGGGTTTACTAGACACCATCGGTAGTTGGTAGCGCTAATCTTATACAGATTTTGGGCGCGCTCATCTGCCAATGACGTCACCAAGGCACAATTTATATTGCGCAATAATCGGGAATTTATATAAATGTAAAATAATAAATGATAATAGCGAACAAATTAGCAGAGAGAATACTCACTCAGAAATCCGGCGTTCGACGGAATTGGGTTATAGTTGGCTTCTCCAAAGTCCATCAGGCTACGGAGGCCCTGTTGAGGTAGTTAACGATGATACGCCCGACGCTCTTCCAAAGCGTTCGGACCAGCACTCAGGGCTCCGCTCCGGGGTGATTAAAGATGGTGCTTGCTCCGGTGCTGTCTGCGGAGCATGGTCTTCCGGCTCGTTCTCGGGTCGTGCAGTACGGTTCGCCCTAGGTGGCTTCAGATTTCTCCTACCTATGCAGGGATCGGATAAGGAAACAAGGTATAAGGCAACAAACAAAGATAATTAGGCAAAGGAAATCTACATAGGTAAAGATAAGCACGATACGATACCTCTAAGCGTCCACTCCACTCGATAGTTCAGGCAAAAAAGCCACGTTATAGAGAGCACAGGAAACTTGTCCCCACTTTTGATCTTTTACACGTCGGCGCGTAGTTATTCGTCCAACCGTCTCGCGATCTGGCGCAGACGCACTGTGACGTAACAGAAATACGCGCCTAGTCTTTTGAAATTGTGGCGCCAAACTTCCGCACATCAAAATTAAACTAATACATGTTTAAGGGCCAATTTGATTGGCACGTAACATCTTAGTATGTGAATTTCCAAATTTGCACGCCGTGTGGCACATTGGCTAATACCGATGGTGGGACTTGTTACACTTAAGTCTAAAGTCAAAGTATACTTTTTAAAGTCTCGACGGTAATGCATGAGAGCCACTACGTCAGTTGGTAACACAAATAAACATTTGCAGAATGTTGCGCAATTAAGGTATTACGTCATATAAATGTTTTTAAATTATTATATCACATGCAAAAAAGGATAAAGGTACTCACGTACACTGGAGGACTCCTTACAAAATTACAGCTATTTTGGTGGCAGCTGGACGTCGGGGAGCATTGAGGGCGTGGGTCATCCGTTTGCCCCCAGTTGAAGTCAGATTTAATTCGTCTTCTTCCTATTTATTAGCAGAACCACAGGAAACTGGTATAAGGAATGATAATTAGGTAGAAATTGAGGGAAACCTACATAGCCTAAAAAAAAGACAAGACGGCACAAAGATAACCACTAGGCTCGACGTCTCGCTGACTAGTCCCGACGTGTCGGAAATCACCACTTTCTTTTCACACTCCGCGTCAGCGCAATCCTTTGCGCAAACGCACTGTCTAAAGTGACGGAAATACACGCACGTCTTTTTAAATCATTGGCGCGAAATCACTTTCAAATCAAAACTAAAACCGGAAATGTTTACAGGCAGATTTTTCGGGATGTAACGGACTGGCACGATCAAGAAAAAAAAACTACAACGTACCTTGAGATAAATGTGCACGTACCTTGAGAATTTCCAAACTTGCATGTCGTATGGAACGTTGGTCTATACCAACATGTTATAGTCTATGCGTGACTGTTATAATCTAAGGTATAATCGTTAAAGTCCCAGGCGTAATTGATAAGAGCCACTACGACAGTTGGCAACACATAATAAACACGTACATAATATTGCGCAACAAGATATTACGTCATAATTGCGTCTCAAATTGTTATCACATACAAAAGAAAAAGATAAAATGTACTCATGTAAAATGTGGAGTTCTTCACGACATTGCAGCTATTCTGGCGGCAGGATCTCGGCGTTAGTTGGGCGTGGGTCGGCCTTCGCCCTCGTTGAAACCAAATTAATTTGTCTTCCCTCTTCTCTCTGTAGCGGTACGATAGAGGATCAACCTGGTAAGGAACGATAATGGGTACAACAGAGGAACCTACATTTTAAGAGAAAAGACACCGGTGAGCTTCACTGTTCGACGTCTCGTTGACTAGTCCCGTCGTGCCGGAAAACGCGCACTTCCTTCCGCACTCCACGTCTGCGCATTCTCTGGCGCCGACGCAACTGTCTGAAGTGATGGAAATGCACGCACAAGTCTATTCTTTAAAATATTGGCGCGATTTTAGTCACATATTTAAAACTTAAACCAAAAATGATACATAGCCGATTTGCGGCATGTAACAAACGGTAGGACAGACTTCGACAACAAAACCACAACGTAACTTGAAATAATTGTACGTGTAACCTGTGAATTTCCAAATTTGCACGATGCACGACATGTTAAATACCAACACTAGGATCGACAACACGCACAACGTAATAAGAAATTTAAAACCACTTTTGTTATTTTAATTCAAGATTTTTCTCAACAGTTCAAATTATACCAAAGGATATCATCGAACCTTCGTCCATTAAAGTCATCACGTCCAGCGCCAAAACCAACAACATCACCAAAGGTTTCGATTTAGCACAGAAAGAAGTGACTCGTTTAAGTGCGACACCGCGTTCCCAATCGCCTTCTTCAGGTCGCGTGACACCAATTAACGTACCGGCTGCACCTGAACAAGCGAACGAAGACAAATCTGTTAAACAAAAGAATAAAGTCGATATTGCCACCCAGTACAAGAACGAACGTGGTAGCGAAAAGGAACATCTTTACATGGTTGTGATTGGACATGTCGACGCTGGAAAGTCGACGCTTATGGGCCATTTGTTATATGCACTCGGGCAGGTTGGTTGGTTTATACTTTGTACTTCCGTTTAATAAATTTATTTGTAGATAAATCAAAAGACGATGCACAAATACGAACAGGAAAGCCGAAAATTAGGTAAGCAGAGTTTTATGTATGCTTGGGTCCTGGACGAGACCGGCGAAGAACGAAATCGTGGAATAACGATGGACGTTGGACGATCCCAGTTTGAAACAGACTCCAAATTAGTAATACAAACCATTATTATTAGTGTTTTCAGTGTTTTTTTTGTAGGTAACTCTTCTAGATGCTCCCGGTCATAAAGATTTCATTCCGAATATGATATCAGGAGCCGGCCAAGCCGACGTAGCACTTTTAGTGGTAGATGCAACCCGAGGAGAATTTGAGACTGGTTTTGATTACGGCGGACAAACACGTGAACATGCCTTGCTGGTACGATCGCTGGGTGTTAGCCAGCTAGCCGTTGCGATTAATAAATTAGATACAGTATCATGGTCTGAAGGACGTTTCAGCGAAATAGTGGTCAAACTCAAGACGTTTCTCAGACAAGCCGGGTTTAAGGAGAGCGATGTTACTTTTGTACCGTGCAGCGGTCTTACCGGACAAAACTTGATCGGAAAACCCACTGAAAATGAATTGCTCGTATGGTACAAAGGACCTTGTCTTTTGGAAGTTATAAGTAAGTTATAAGTGGTTGAATGTGTTGCGCCTTTTTGGCTTCACCAAATTATATTTTAATATTTAGATTTAGAAAATTTTTTAAAACGTTGGGCTCCACTTTTACAATAATGCAAATTAATGTATAAATTTGATGCAGTGTTACATGCCGAAAATTCGGCATTTAAACATTCCTATAAGTTTTAATTTGTAAGGATTTCGCGCCAATAATTTTAAAAAGACGTGCGCGTATTTCCGTCACTTCAAATAGTGCGTTTGCGCAAAGGATTACGCCGACGCGGAGTGTGGAAGGAAGGGTGGTGATTTCCGGATACGTCGGGACTAGCTAGCGAGACGTCGCCGAGTGTAGTTGTCACGCTTCACGTTGGGCGCCACTATTATAGTCACGCCAGTACGATACTAGAGCCACTACAGTCCCTTGGTAGCAATGATAAATAATTGCAAAAATGATGCGCAAATAAGATATTACGTCACATAAATGTTCAAATTATTATCACATACAAAAAACGAGAAAGCTACTTACGTAACTGTAGGACTTCTCACAGCATTACGCTATTATGGCGGCAGCTGGGCTTCGCTGAACAGTTCGAGCGTGGGTAAACCGTTGGGCTCCCGGTTGAATCCAAATTAAATCTGTCTTCTTCGTTCCTATTTGTAGAGGGGCGACAGGAAACTGGTATAAGGAACGATAATTGGGTAGATAAAAGGAAACCTACATAACAAAAAAAGACAAGATACGGCACAAAGATAACTACACTTGTCCACGTCTCGCTGAACAGTTGCGACGTGTCCGGAAATCCCCACCCTCCTATCACTCCGCGTCGGCGCAATCCTTTGCGCAAACGCCACTATTTTAAGTGACGGAAAGACACGCACGTCTTTTTAAAATTATTGGCGCGAAATCCTTACAAATTAAAACTTATAGGAATGTTTAAATGGCGAATTTTCGGCATGTAACAGCGGTCAAAAAGGCGCAACAGACGGTTATGAAAATGAAACGTCATTGAATTGCGTTTTATGGAAGAAATACATTCGAAGTAAATTTTTGTGTAAGTTGGGGCTATTGTAATCGTTAAGACGACTGTTAATTTCCCTCCGACCCCTAAATCCACATTGCGATTCTCTCGGGCAGATTGCTCAACTGGATTAGCAGTATAAAGTGTACTCGTTTTTAATTCGCACGGTTAATCTTGACCACCGTCATTAACTGTACCAAAATTAGACAGTGTTAGTCGTACATCGACGATCAAAAACGTACATAACACTTTTATTTTGGAGACTTGCGACACTAGCGAGCACAAATATGAGCGAAAGCCGCTACTGTTCATGAAATCTCATCAATTTACAAAGTAGTGCCCGGCTCGTTTGTGCCGGAAGGTATTTTGCTCCGACTAATCGAAATTGTGATCTAAGTAATGTCCTTGGCTTAGATCGTGCAAGGTTTTAAACAGTTGTTGCTAAATAAAAACTGTAAGGAATGGGTTGTTACATGTCGAAAATCGGTCATGTGAACATTTTTAATTTTAGTTTAAATTTGTAAAGGAATTCGCGCCAATATTTTAAAAGACTTGTGCGTGCATTTCCGTCCCTTCAGATAATTGCGTCGGCGCCCGAGAATGCGCAGACGCGGAGTGGGGAAGGGAGTGGTGATTTCCGTCACATCATGGACTAGTCAACGAAACGTCGAACCTTGTGGTTATCTGTGTGCCTTTGTCTTCTTTTTTCAGATATGTAGGTTTTCTATCTGTTACCTGTTACCGTTCCTCTTACCTGTATCCCTTTACCGTACCGCTACAGAAGAGAGAAGACAAATTTAATTTGGTTTCGACGAGAGGGCGAAGAACGACTTACGCCCATAACGCCCAAATGCCGTCGCGATAGCTGCAATGCCGCGACGAGCTCCACAGTTTACGTGAGTACCTTTTGTCTTTTCCTGTAATGAAAATAAACATTTTTTGCATGTGATAATAATTTGAGGCGTAATGATGACATAACTCCTTACTGCGCAATATTGCTTACGTATTTATTATGTTACCAACTGTCTTAGTGGCTCTTATACATTACGCGCCGAGACTTTAACAGTATACCTTAGAGTGTAGAGTATAATAATGGCGCCCAACGTGAGGCGCCACTGTTATACCCCATGGTTCTATACTCTAAGGTATACTGTTAAAGTCCCGGCGCGTAATTTATAAGAGCCACTACGACAGTTGGTAACATAATAAATACGTAAGCAATATTGCGCAGTAAGGTGTTACGTCATTATTACGCCTCAAATTATTATCACATGCAAAAAATGTTTATTTTGATTATAGGAAAAGTCAAAAGGTACTCACGTAAACTGTGGAGCTCGTCGCGGCATTGCAGCTATCGTGGCGGCAGTTAGGCGTTGTGGGCGTGGGTCGTCCTTCGCCCCCTCGTCGAAACCAAATTAAATTTGTCTTCTCTCATCTGTAGCGGTACGGTAAAGGGATACAGGTAAGAGGAACGGTAACAGGTACAAGAGATAGGAAACCTACATATCTGAAAAAAGGAGACAAATGCACACACAGATAACCACACGGTTTGACGTTTCGTTAACTAGTCCATGACGTGACGGAAATCACCACTTACTTCCACACTCCGCGTCTGCGCATTCTCGGGCGCCGACGCAACTATCTGAAGGGACGAAAATACACGCACAAGTTTTTTAAAATATTGGCGCGAATTCCTAAATTTAAACTAAAATTAAAAAGGTTCACATAACCGATTTTCTGCATGTAACAGGGTTCCGATGTGAGAGCTTGATGAATTCAAAATACGTTATTAACTTCTAATAGGCGAGACCCTTAAAATGGTGATTCAATTTTTATTGCAGCGTTTTGTCCTTGAACAACTTCAGTGAAAAACTAATACTCGTTTTTGGTTTTCCCCGTTACACTATTTTCAACTTCCAACAATGTAAGTGACCATTCCATTTGTAAACCATTATTAGAGTGGCAATTCCATTATTGAGCTCTTATTTCAGTGACAATTCTGCTTTCGAGCCATTATTCAAATTACAATTCCACTTTTCAGCCATAGAGTGATGAATTCGTTTTTGAGTCATTTCTTCCGTTCTTTAGTCCTTACTAGAGTGACGCTATTGAGCTCTCACTATAGTGACAATTCCGCTTGTGAGCCATTATTGGAGTGACTGTTCTGCTCGTGGACCATTTTAAAGTGACAATTCCGCTCTTGAACCATTACTAGAGTGACAATTCCGCTTGTGAGCCATTATTGGAAAGACAGTTCTGCTCTTGGACCATTTTAAAGTGACAATTCCGCTCTTGAACTATTACTAGAGTGACAATTCCGTTCTTTAGTTCTTTCCAGAGTGACGCTTTTGAGCCCTCACTATAGTAACCATTGTGCTTTTGAGCCATACAGTGATGGATCTGCTCTTGAGTCACTACTAGAGTGACAATTCCATTCTGAGCCATTACTAGAGTGACAAATTCCGCTACTGAGCTCTTACTAGAGTGACAATTCTGCTTTGAGCTGTGGAGTGATGCATCCGTGCTTGAGCCATACTAGAGTGACAATTTCGTTCAGCTCTTACTATAGTGATTTCACTTTTGAGCCATTATTGCAGTGACAGTTCTGCTTTTGGACTATTACTAGAATCGCAATTCCGCTTTTGAGCCATACAGCGATGAGTCCTCTTTTTGAGTCATTAATAGAATGACCATTCCGTTATTTAGCCCTTACTAGAGTGACACTATTGACCGCTCACTATAGTGACAGTTCTGCTCTTGGACCCTTGTCAAAGTGACAATTCCGCTATTGAGCTCTTACTATAGTAACAATTCCACTTTTGAGCTATTATTGCAATGGCAGTTCGGCTTTTGGACTATTACTAGAATTGCAATTCTGCTTTTGAGGCATAGAGTGATGAATCTGCTCTTGAGTCCTTACTAGAGTGACAATTCTATTCTTGAGTCATTACTACAGTGACAAATTCCATTATTGAACTGTTACTAGAGTGACAATTCCGCTTTAAGCTGTGAAGTGATGAATCTGCTCTTGAGCCATACTCGAGTGACAATTTTGTTCTTCAGCCATTACCAGAGTGGCAGTTCCGCTGTTGACCCCTTACTATAGTGACAATTCCACTTTTGAGCCTCTGTTGCAGCGACAGTTCTGCTTGTGGACCATTATTAAAGTGACAATTTTGTTCTTGAACCATTACTAGAATTGCAATTCCGCTTTTGAGTCACAGAGTGATAAGTTCTCTCTTGAGCCACAACTAGAGTGACAAATTCCACTATTGAGCTCTTGCTAGCGTGACAATTCCGCTTTGAGCTGTGGAGTGATGCATCCGCTCTTGAGCCATAATAGAGTGGCATTCTTGAGCCATTACTAGAGTGGCATTCTTGAGCCATTACTAGAGTGGCAATTCCGCTATTGAACTCTTGCTATAGTAACAATTCCACTTTTGAGCCATTATTGCAAGTGACAGTACTGCTCTTGAACCATTACTAGAATGACAATTCCGCTTTTGAGCAATAGAGTGATGATTTCGCTCTTCAGTCATTACTAGAGTAACAATTCCATTCTTTAGTTCTTATCAGAGTGGCGCTATTGAGCTCTTACTATAGTTGTTGTGCTCCTGGACCATTGTTAAAGTGACAATTCCGCTCTTGAACCATTACTAGAGTAGCAATTCCGCTTTTGAGCCATACAGTGATGGATTCGCTCTTGAGTTTTTACTACAATGACAATTCCACTCTTGGGCCATTACTAGAGTGATAAATTTCGTTATTGAGCTCTTACTAAAGTGACAATTCCGCTTTTGATGCATCTGCTCTTGAACCATACTAGATTAACAATTTCGTTCTTGGGCCATTACTAGAGTAGCAATTCCGCTATTGAGCTCTTACTATAGCCACAATTCCACTTTTGAGCCATTATTGGAGTGACAGTTCTGCTGTTGGATTATTATTAAATTGACAATTCCGCTCTTGCAAGTAGAGTGGCAATTTCGCTATCGAACTTTTACTATACTGACAATTCTGCTTTTGAAACAAAACTGAAGTGACAGTTCTGCTTTTGGACCATTATTACAGTGATAATTTCGTTCTTGAACCATTACTAGAATGGCAATTCCGCTTTTGAGCCATAGAGTGATGAGTCCTCTCTTGAGCCATAACTAAGTGATAATTCCGTTCTTGAGCCATTACTAGAGTGACAATTCCGTTCTTTGGTCTTTACCAGAGTGACGCTATGGAGCTCTCACTATAGTGACAGTTCTACTCTTGGACCATTATTAAAGTAACAGTTCCGCTCTTGAACCATTACTAGAGTAACAATTCCGCTTTTGAGCCATTACTGAAGTGATGCTATTGAGCTCCTCACTATAGCGATAATTCTGATTTTGAGCCATTATTGAAGGGACAGTTCTGCTCTTGGACCATTGTTAAAGTGACAATTCCGCTCTTAAACCATTACTAGAGTAACAATTCCGCTTTTGAGTCATACAGTGATGGTTCCATTCTTGAGTCATTACTAGAGTGACAATTCCATTCTTGAGTTCGTACTAGAGTGACAATTCCGCTTTGAGCCATGGAGTGATGCATCCGCTCTAGCCATACTAGAATAACAATTTCGTTCTTGAGCCATTACTAGAGTGGCAATTCCGCTATTGAACTCTTACTGTAGTGACAATTCCACTTTTGAGCAATTATGGGGGTGACAGTTCTGCTTGTACCATTATTAAAGTGATAGTTCTGCTCTTGAACCATTACTAGAGTGACAATTCCGTTCTTTAGTTCTTACCAGAGTGACGCTATTGAGCTCTCACTATAGTAGTTGTGCTCCTGGACCATTGTTAAAGTGACAATTCCGCTCTTGAACCATTACTAGAGTAGCAATTCCGCTTTTGAGCCATACAGTGATGGATTACTACAATGACAATTCCACTCTTGGGCCATTACTAGAGTGATAAATTTCTTTATTGAGCTCTTACCAAAGTGACAATTCCGCTTTGAACCGAGGAGTGATGCATCTGCTCTTGAAACATACTAGATTAACAATTTCGTTCTTGGGCCATTACTAGAGCGGCAGTTCTGCTATTGAGCTCTTACTATAGCAACAATTCAACTTTTGAGCCATTATTGGAGTGATGGCTCTGCTGTTGGATCATTATTAAATTGACAATTCCGCTCTTTAACAAACAGAGTGGCAATTTCGCTATCGAACTTTTATTATAGTGACAATTCTGCTTTTGAAGAATCACTGAAATGATAGTTCTACTCTTGGATCACTATTAAGCTGACAATTCCGCTCTTGAACCATTATTAGAGTGACAATTCCGTTCTTGAGCCATTACTTTAGTGATGCTATTGAGTTCTCACTATAGAGAACATTCCGATTTTGGGCCATTATTGAAGTGACTGTTCTGCTCTTGGACCATTGCTAGAGTAACAATTCCGCTTTTGAGCCATACAGTCATAGATCTGCTCTTGTGTCATTACTATAGTGACAATTCATTTCTTGAGCTATTACTAGAGTGACAATTCTGCCATGGAGCTCTTATTATAGTGACAATTTCGTTTTGAGCCGTAGAGTGCTGATTCAGCTATTGAGCCAAACTAGAGTGAACATTCTTGAGCTATTACTATAATGACAATTCCACTTTTGAGCCATTAGTGCAATGACACTTCTGCTTTTGGACCATTATTAAAGTGACAATTCCGATCTTCGACCATTACTAGAGTAACAGGTCCGCTTTTAAGCCATACAGTGATAGATCCGCTCTTGCGTTATTACTAGAGTGACAATTCCGTTCTTTAACCATTAATAAAGTGACAATTCCGCTATTGAAATCTTACTATAGTGGCAATACTGCCTTTGAGTCATTATTGTAGTGACAGTCCTGCTCTTGGACCATTAATAAAGTTACAATTCCACCCCTGAGCTATTATTAGAGTGCGAATTCCATTCTTGAGTACTATAGTGATAATTCTATTCTTAAGCCATTGTTAGAGTGAAGACTTCACTCTTGAGCTATTATTGGAGCGACAATTTCACTCTTGAGTTATTATTACAGACGATTTTATTGTTGAGCCATTATTACTGTCACAATTTCGCTCATTATACTGACAATTCTGCTTGCGAGCCATTGTTCGAGTGACAGTTCTGCTATTGAATCTTTGTTCAAATAACAATTCTGCTCTTGAGCCATTATTATAGTGACAATTCCGTTATTGAGCAATTGTAACAATTGTACTTTCGAGTTATTGTTAGAGATCCTGGGCCATTATTGGAGTGACAATTCTGCTCTTGGGCTATTAATAGAGTGACAATTCCGTTCTTCAGCCAGCACTAGGGTGACAATTCCTTTTTTGAACCATTATTAGTCACAATTTTACTTTTTAGCTCGTTACAGTAACAATTCCGCTTTCGAGTCGATGTTCAAGTGACGATTCTACTTTTGAGCTATTGTTAGAGTGACAATTCCGCACAAGCCATCATTACACTATTTCGCTGTGGGACTATTATTAGAATGACAATTCTGTTCTTGAGCCATTATTAGAGTTAAAATATCACTCTTGAGCCCTTATTATAGTCAATACCGCTTTTGAACCATTGTTTGAGTGACAATTTCGCTCTTGAATCATTACGAGAGTGACTTCTGCTCTTTTCTGAGAGTGATAATTCCATTCTTGAGCTATTATTTGAGTAACAATTCCGTTATTGAGCTCTTATTTCAGTGACAATTCTGCTTTTGAGCCATTATTCAAATGACAATTCCACTTTTGAGCCATTGTTCGAGTGGCGATTCTGCTCTTGAACCATTATTAGAGTGACAGTTCCATTCTTGAGTCATTAGAGTGACAATTCTATTCTTGAATCATATTAGATTGTCAGTTATGTTCTTGAGTCCATTATTAGAGTGACAGTTTCGCTTTTGAGTTTTATCAGAGTAACATTCCATACTCAAGTCACTATTGGAGTGACAATACTGCTCGAGCCATTAATAGTGACGATTCACTCTCAGACCATTATCAGAGTGACAATTCCACTTTTTGGTCATTGTTGGAGCAACAATTCTGTTCGTGATCCATTAATAACCAGAGTGATAATTTCGTTCCTGAGCCATTGTTAGAGGTACACTTTTAGGGTTTTATTATAGTGATGTCGGTTTTTGAGCCATTATTCGAGTGATAATTCTGTTCTTATGCTGTTATTAAAGTAACAATTCCACTGTTGAGCCATTACTAGAGTGATAATTCCGATCTGGAGTCATTACTAGAATGGCATTTCTGCTCTCGAGAGTGACAATTCCGTTGAACCATTATTAGAGTCACAATTTCATTATTGAGCTAATTATAGGGACAATTCCGCCTTCGAACCATTATTCGAGTGATAATTCTACCTTTGAGCCATTAGTAGAGTCCCATTTCACTCTTGAGGTCCTATTATAATGATAAATCCATTTTCGAACCATTGGACAAGTGACAAATCTGCTTCTGAGTCACTAATAGAATGAAAATTCCTCTCTAGAGTGTTTATGAGAGTAACAATTTCGCGCTCCATTTATTAACGTGGTAATTTCGTTTTCGGGTCATTACTAGAGTGACAATTCTGTGCTTAAGTCATTATTACAATAATTCCATTCTTCAGTCATTAAAAGGATAATTCCACTCTTGAATCATGAAAAGTGACAATTCTTTCATTGAGTTATTATTAGAGTAACAATTTCGCTTTTGAACCACAATTAGTGATCATTCTGCTCTTGAATTATTTACGTGACAATTTCGCTCTCGACTTACTAGTGCTAATTCAGTTTTTTGAGTTATTATTAGAGGGACAATTTCACTATTGAGCTCCTACTCCACTTTTAAACCATTGTTTGAGTGACAATTCCATTCTTGAGCTGTTGTTAGTGATGATTAAGTTTTTGAGTCAATATTAGTGACGATTCTGCTCTTGAGTTATTTTAAAGTAACAATTCCACTGATGAGTCATTACTACAATGACAATTCGGCTCCTGTGCTATTATTGGTGTGACAGTTCCCTTGATCCATTATTAGAGTCAACATTCTGTCATTGAGCTTCTATTATAGTGATAATTCCGTCTTCGAACCATTATTCGAGTAATAATTCTACCTTTGAGCCATTATTAGATTGACAATTCCGCTCTTGATTATTATTAAAATAACTATTCTGACCCAGAGCATTGTTCGAGTCAAAATTCCGTTATTAAGCTCTTTTTATACTGGCAATTCCGTTTTTGAACTCTGTTCTTGAACCATTACTGTTAACAATTCTGTTAGAATGATAATTCTGCTCACGAGCAATTATTGGAATGACGATTCGATTCTTGAGTTACTAATACAGTGACAATTCCATCTTTGAGCCATTGTTAAAGTGACTTCATTTCTTGAGTCATTGGAGTAAAAATTCTGGTCTTGAGCCATTATTAGAACATTTCACTCTTGAGTCGTTATTAGTGACAATTTCATTCTTGAGCCATTATTAGAGTGACAATTCCGCTATTGAGCTATTATGTAGTGTGAATTTCGCTCTTTTGGAATAATTCCGCTCGGGTCATAGAGAGAATACCATTCTTGAATTATTATTCGAGTGACAATTCTGTTCTAGAACCATTATCACTCACAATTCTGTTCTTGAGTGGCAATTCCACTCTTCAGTTGTTATTAGAGTGACAATTCTGTTGGGAGTCATTATTAGAATCAGAATTCTGCTTAGAATGGCACCTCTGCTCTTGAGCCATTGTTGGAACGTTAATTCCACTCTTGGTTCGCTAATAGAGTGACAATTCCTTTCTTGAGTCAGTATTGTAGTGATAATTCCACCCTTGAGTCATTTGAGTGACAATTCCGCGCTTAGGCTACAATTAGAATGACGATTTCACTCTTGAGTTACTAATAGAGTGACAATTCTGTTCTTGAGCCATTTTACAGTAACAGTTCAGTATTTAAATCATTATTAGAGTGACAATTCCGCTCTTGAGTCACTAATAGAGTGTCAATTCTGTTGGAGTAATTATTAGAATGAGAATTTTGCTTAGAAGGGCATCTCTGCTCTTGAGCCGTCGTTGAAACGATAATTCCACTCTTGATTCGCTAATAGAATGACAGTTCCTTTCTTGAGTTACTATTATAGTGATAATTCCGCCCTTGAGTCATTTGAGTGACAATTCCGCCTTTGGGCTATTATTAGAATGACGATTCCGCCTTTTAAGTCATTAATAGAGTGACAATTCTGCTCTTGAGCAATTGTTACAGTAACAGTTCAATATTTGAATCATTATTAGAGTGACAATTCCGCTCTTGAGTCACTAATAGAGCGACAATTCTGGTCGAGTGATTGCTAGAATGAAAATTCCGCGCTTAAGTTATTTTTAGAGTGATAATCCGCTCTTGAGCCATTATTAGAACGGATAATTCCTCTTTTGAATCGCTAATAGAGTTATAATTTCGTTCTTGAGTCATTGCTATGCCTCTATTTCGCAATGTATCACATGTTGATTAGCTTGCACACAGCATTGACGTTTTCCTGAGTGACTAGAGCAACAATTCCATTCTCGAGCTTTTAGTAGAATGACAGTTCCATCCTTATTAGTAACAATTTCCTGCTTGGCTATTATTAGAGTGACGATTTTGTTCTCGAGTTATGATTAGTGATAATTCCGTTCTTGAGCCATTACAACGATAATTCCACTTTTGAATCGCTAGAGAGTGATAATTCCTTTCTTGAGTCATTATTAGAGTGACAGTTCCATTCTTCAACCATTATCAGTGACAATTCCGTTCTTGAGTCTTTATGGGAGTGACAAATCCATTCATCATTATTACAGTGAGAAATCTGCCCTCGAGTTATTATTAGAATGGCACTTCCACACTTGAACCATTGTTGGAACGATAATTTCGCTTTTGAATTGCTAGATTGACAAAAACGCTTTTTTGAGTCACTATTAAAGTGATAATTCTGTTCTTGAACGATTATTAGGACAATGATTCTGCTCGTGTCACTAATAGAGTGACAATTCCATTCTCAAGCCATGGTTAAAGTGAAGGAAATATCCTGTAGAATTATGAAAATCCAAAAAAATTTTGAAAGTCCTGGAATCATGAATTTGCTAAAATCCTAAAAGTACTAAAAATACTGAAGGTTCTTGGAACTCTGAAAAATTCTGAAAAATTTTGAAAATCTCAAATACCTTAAAAATCCGGAACGCCATTAAAATTCTGAAAATTGTGTTGATCCTAAAATACTCTAAACGATTCTGAAAATTTGAAAATTTTTTAAATAATCCTGGAGTTTGGAGAATCCTAAAATGTGTAAGGTACTAAAAATACTGAAGGTTCTGAACATCCTGAAAAATTTTAAAAATCTTGAAAATCTCAAACATTTAAAAATCCTGAAAGCCATGAAAATTCTGAAAATTGTGTAGAACCTGAAATATTCTGAATAGTTCTTAAAATCAAGAACAATCCTGAATAATCCTTGAATCGTGTAAATTCTGAAATTCTAAAGATACTAAGAATACTGAAGTTTCTGGAAATCCTAAAAAATTCTAAAGGAATCTTGAAAATCTTAAATATAAGAAATCCTGAAAAGTCATGTAAATTGTGTAGATCGTGAAGTATCCTGAATAGTTCTAAAATCCGAAAAGTTTTAAATAATTCTGGGAACGCTCAGAAAAATTTTTAAAAATCTAGAAAGTTTCAAATAACTTAAAAATCCTAAATAACTGTTGACAGTTATGGTGATCCTGAAATATCCTGAACAGTTGTCAAAATCCAGAGAAGTTCTGAATAATACTTGAATCGCGACAATCCACATATTCTGTAGGTACTAAGGAAACTGAAGATTCTGGAGATTCTGAATATTTTGTAAAAATCTTCTAAATATCAATAGCTTAGAAATCCTGAAATGCCCTAAAAATCCTTAAAACCGTGTAGATTCTGAGCTACCCTGAGTAATTTAAAAAATCCAAATAATCTTCAATAGTTCTGGAATCGTCCTGAAAATTTTTAACAAATCTTGAAAAGTCTCGAATATCTTAAAAATCCCAAAAAGTCAAAAAATCATGAAAATTGTCTAAATCCTGAAATATTTTAAACAGCTCTAAAAATAAGTCCTGAATAATCCTGAAATCGCAACAATGTTGACATTTTTATGGTACTAAAAAAATTTAAGATGTTGGAAATTTAAAAAAATTCCCAAACTCATAAAAATCTTATATATTTTAAAAATCCTGAAGCCATAAAAATTCTGAAAATTGTGTAGATCCTGAAATATCCTTAACAGTTCTGAAAATTTAGAAAAATCTTGAATAATCCTGGAATCGTAAAAATTTTGAGATTCTGAACGTACAACAGAATACGGTCCTGGTAACTGACAAAATTATAAAAAAATCTTGAAAATCCCAAATATCTTAAAAATCCTCAATAACAATAAGAATTCTAAAAATAATGTAGATTCTGAAATATCCTCAACAGTTCGAAAAATTCAAAAATATAATGATTAATCCTGGAATCGCGAAAATTCAGTAATTTTTAGTACTTTGGGAGCAAAGTACTAAAAATTACTGAAGGTTCTGGAAAAATTCTAAAGATCTTGAAATTCTCAAATATTTTATAAATCCTGAAAACCAATGGAATTCTAAAAATTTGGTAGATCAAAAATATCGGAAACAATTATAAAAATCTTAAATAATCCTGAAAACGCGAAAAACCTAAAACTATAACGATACTAAAAATACCAAAGGTCCTGGAAGTCCCGAAAATTTGTAAAAAAACCTGAAATTTTAAATACTTTAAAAATCCTGGTAAGCCATAAAAATCCTGAAAAATTCTGAGTAATTTTGAAAACCCTGAAATATCTAGAAAATTTTGAACAAATCCAAAAAATCCTAAAATATCAAATAATCTTAAGAATTTCTGAAACCTCGTAAGTGCCGAAAAATATTGAAAGTCCTAAACATCCAGAAAATACTGTAATTTCTGGTAGCCCTACAATTCTGATTTCTCTGAAAATCTTTATATCTTAAGAGTTGTGAAACGTTCTGAAAATTCTGAAAACACCCAAAACGTCCAGAAACTTCAAAAATTCCTGATAATCTTGAAATTTTAAAAGTACTGAAAATTACTGTAGGTTCTGATAACTCTGAAATCACCGAAGAAATCTTCATACTCTTGAAATTTACCAATAATCTTAAAGTTCTGTTATTCTTTAAAGATCTTCGAAGTTTCTCAAATCCTGAAAGTAAACGAAAGTTCTGTAGTTTTCAAAAATCTTGAAAGGTCCCAAAATTTTTTAAAATCATGAAGGTGCCGAATAATACTGAAAATTTCTAATAATTCTGAATATCTTAAAAGTCCTGAAATATCCAAAACATTTATCAGTCCTTATAAATTCTAAAAACCTTTTTAAAATATTAAGATATCCTGAAAAATTCTTAAATTCCTAAAGGATCCTGAAATTCTCTAAAGGTCTGAAAGTTCCAAAAAATCTTAGAAATATTAAAAAATTCGTAACAATCCTGGAAATACTGAAATTCAAGAAACAGCTTGAAAATCATAAAAATTCCTAAACTTCCTTAAAATCCTGAAAAACAAAGTTTTTGAAAATTGTGAATTCAAATATCTGTAAAGTACTGGAAAATTCTTAAAAAGATGAATAATCATAAAGCTTTTAAAAATTTAAGAAAATTCTGAAATTCCTGAAATTGTTGAAAAATCCTAACTACCTGAAATATCGTTAAAATCTTGAAAATCTGAGAAAATCCTGAAAAACTGTAAACATTCCAAATTTTCTGAAACTATTGAATATACTACGAATACTGAAAACTTTTGAAATTCTTGATAATACTGAAATTATGACAATTTAGAAACATTCTGAAAGCCCCGAAAAATAAAGAAAATTCTAAAATTTAAAAAATTCTGTAAATCGTGAAATTCTAAAAAATTTTAAAACCCTAAAGGTGCTGAAAATTCTTGAAGATCCATGAAAATCCTAAATATACTGAAAACCCCTAGTAAATGTTGAAATGCCTGAAATATATTGACATTTTGAAAAATTATAGAAAGCCTGAAAGATCCCAAAGTAAGAAAAATTATGAACATTTCTAAGAAACCTAAATGGTCCCGAAATTCCCTAAAATCCTGAAAGCACTGAAAAATTCTAAAAAGTGCTGAAAATTATGAAAGTATTGAGAATTCCCAAAACAATTTAAATTTCTGGAAATTCTAAAAGTGCTGGAAAGTCTTAAGAGCCTAAAAATCATGACAAAACCTGAAAACGTTGAACTTGATGAAAATTCGAAGTATGTACTGAAAATTACTAAAAAGGCGACCTTGAAGTGCACTTCCTATCAGTTTACAAAATTCCCCAAGAAGAAAGATACGCTTCACTTCTGCACAAGACTAAGCAAACTTTATAATCCAACAGCTCTAAAGACTCTGACTGCCAAAGCGTTTTCGCTACAAGATTTCCCAAAAGATCTCGAATTATTCTGAAGAATTTAAAAATCCGGAAAATTCTAAAAATCTTGAAATTCCTAGATACCTTTAAAATCCTGAAATTCTTAAAATGTAGACCTTGAAATATTCTGAACGATTCTGACAAACAAATAATTCTGGAATCGCAAAAATCCTGAAATTCTTAACCTATTGAAAGGTCCTGGAAACACTGAACAATTCCAGAGTCTTGGAAACCTTAGATATTTTAAAAAGCCTAAAAAAACATACAAAATGTGAACATTCTGTAGATCCTGAAATATCCTGAACAGTTCTGAAAATCCAGGAAAATTCCGAATAATCCTACAATCGCCAAAATCCTTAAATTTTAAAGGTACTAAACATACTGAAGATCCTGGAAATCCTGAAAAATTTTAAAAAACTTTAAAAATCTCAAATATCTTAAAAATCCTACAAAGCCATGAAAATCATAAAAATTCTATAAATCTTGAAATATGCTGAATAGTTCTGAAAATCCAGAAAAATATTGAATAACCCTGAAATCGCAAAAATCCATAAAATCTAATAGCACTAAAAAATATTGCAGGTCCTTAAAACAATGAATGAACAATTTCAAAAAGTCTTGCAACTTGCAAATATCTTAGAAATCCTGAAAAGCCGTGAAAATTTTAAAAGTTGTGTAAATGCTGAAATATCTTTAATAGTTCTAAAAAACTAAAAATTTTGAATGATCCTGGAATTTCCAAAAATCCTAAAACTTAAAGGTGCTTCAAGTTACGGTAGATCCTAGAAACCCAGAGAAATTCTAACAAATCTTGAAAGCCTTAAATATCTTAATATCCTGAAAAGCCATGAAAATCCTGAAAATTTTGTACATCCTGAAATACGCTGAATAATTCTAAAAATCTAGAAAAATCATGAATGATCCTGGAATTGCGAAAATCGTAAAATTTTGACAGTACTAAAACAATACTGTAGGTCGTAGAAACCCTGAGAAATTCTAAAAAATCTTGAAAGTTTTAAGTATCTTAAAATCCAGAAAAGCCACGGAAATCCTGATAATTATATAGATTCTGAAATATTTCGAACAAGTTCAATTTCGCTCTCGATTTAAAATTAGAGTGACAATTTCGTTTTTGCGTCATTACTAATGTGACGATTCCGCTCAAGTCATTATCAGAGTGACAATTCCACTGCTGAGTTATTATTACAATGATAATTTTATGCAGCCGCGTTGCGTTCTCTGATACCGTTAAGATATCTGCAACGTATCCACCTCAATCGACTATGTCTGACGATGCTAAAATGTTTGTAATTGAATATTTTTTGGTTTGGTCTCTCTTTACTAATTTTAATTTTTACAGACAACTTCAGATCACCCGAGCGTCCGATTCACAAACCGCTTCGTCTTTCCATAAACGATATTTTCAAGGTAAGTATATCTTATGTGTACGATTACTATAACGATTATTAAAGGGAACTGGTTCAAACTTCTGCGTATCAGGCCGCCTTGAAACCGGTAGCTTAAGCACAGGCGAACAGGTATTGGTATGCCCGAGTAGAGAAGTGGCAACCGTCAAGGGTCTTGTAGTTGGCGATTATCCAAGACCTGTCGCTTTCGCCGGCGATCAAGTATCCGTTACACTTTCAGGTATAGAAATGCAAAACGTTAGCATCGGTAATATCTTTTGTGATCCGCAACAGCCTGTTCAAGTTGCGTCTAAGTTTCAAGTTAGGATAGTGGTGTTTAATATAGCAGTGCCATTAACACGAGGTTTTCCGGTACGTACGTCCTACTAATTTTATTAACGTGCTAATGATTGTTTTAGGTCGTAATTCATCATCAGAGTTTGGTCGAACCTGCCGTTATAGGCAAACTCATATCGCAACTGAATAAGAGTACCGGTGAAGTCGTAAAGAAGCACCCGAGGTGTTTGGTGAACAATTCGAGCGCGATGGTCGAAATTCACATGTCGAGGCCAATTGCACTTGAAGTTTATAGCGAGTGTAAGGAGCTGGGCCGTATAATGATCAGAGTTAGCGGTGTTACAATAGCCGCTGGGCTTATTACTAAAGTTATTTTGTGATTGTGAAACGGTCGCAATTTAAAAAATTTTATTACTATTTGTATGTTGTTTTTGCAAAAAATTAAAATGTTGGTTTTTATGTTTTTATTTTAAACGGTTAAGGGATTTGTCTTCGGGTATAAGGACGCTTGCTAAGTTTCGAAATGTGATCAGCAGGATGGTTGTGCTAGCAACTATCACAACTATTTGGAAATATTTGTCGCAGGTGGTATTGCGACGGTAGCTCAGGTTTAAGGAATGTTTATGACACGTTGACCAGCAAAATCGCTGTTTAAATGTTGAATGTCTGTCAACGAATGAATAATTTAGTGGAGGAATGAATTGGTGAACGAATGGATAGGTCGAAAGTGTACGAGCAAATAAATTAATAAATGGATAAATGATTGAATCATAGATCACTGAATGAGTAATTTGGAATGAATAAATAAATAAATGGTTGAATGAAGAAACGGACGAATGAATGTATTGGTGAAGGAAGGAATGAATAGACGATTGAACGAATAATTTAGTGAAAGAATGATTGTACAATGGACAAATAAATGAATGAATAACTCAGTAAAGCGGGGAATGAATGAAGAAACTAATGAAAGAATTAATAATAAATTGTTAACCGAAGGAACCAAACATACGAATTTTTGAATGAAGAAATGAGCGAATGAATGGATAGATAATTGAACGAATACTTTAGTAAAGGAATGAATGAAGAAA
Organism: Platerodrilus igneus; assembly: GCA_036346225.1. Classification (NCBI taxonomy): domain Eukaryota; kingdom Metazoa; phylum Arthropoda; class Insecta; order Coleoptera; family Lycidae; genus Platerodrilus; species Platerodrilus igneus. Next base: position 2,592,960 of record JARFIW010000549.1, on the reverse strand, counting down.
TGAACGACTAATTACTGAAAGAATGATTGTATGAATAAATTAATGAACTAAGGATTGTATAGATCATTGAAAGAATAATTTAATGAAGACACGAACCAAAGGAACAGATGAAGTCCGTGAATAAGTAAAAATGTATGTACAAATAAATAGATAAATAGTTGAATGAAGAAACGAACAAATGGATGGAGTGAACGATCAAATGAATAGATCATTGAATGCATAGTTTCGTGAAGGAATGAAAATAAATGGTCGACTAGGTTGTTCCTTCAGTAAAATGTATGATTTAGTAAAGGGACGAATAAGTGAAAATATGTGGAGTGAATGAATTAATGAAGGAAAGATAGAACGAATAATTTAAAGACAATGAATGGATTATTGAACGAAATAATGAATAGGTGAAAATATATCCATAAGTAATGATTAAATTAACTGAATGAATGGATGGCTAATTTAATGAAAGAATGAATAACTTAGTGAAGGATTGAATAATTTAGAGAAGAAATGAATAAATCAATGACTAGCTGGTTGAATGAAGTAGATGAATGAATAATTACAGAAGAAATAAATGAATAAACGGATCACTAAAGAAATGAATGATTGATCATTGTATGAATAATTCAATGAAAGAACGAATGTATGAATAAATTAATGGAATAAATGAACGAACGAATAAATAGATAGATCATTGAACGAATAAACAAGTGGTGGACTGAAGGAACAGATGAATGAATAAATTGGTAAAGAAATTAATAGGTTAATATATATGAGCAAATGAATAGCTATATAAAAGTGAAGAAACAATCGTATGAATAAATAATTTAATGAATGAATGAAAATATGAAGAATTTAATGGAATGAATGGAAGATAATTGAATGAAGTAATGTATAATAAATGGTTGGTTGAAGGAGCAGAGAAGCGAATGAATAAATAAAAATGTATGGGCAATTAAATAAATTATTGAATGTATAAATAATTTAGTGAAAGAATGAAGAAATCAATGGTTGACTGAAATGAGGTGAACGAACTGTTGAAAGAATGAATAAGTGAAAATGTATGAGCAAATGAATAAATGGTTGAACAAATGAACAAACGAATAAATAAATGGTTGACTGAAGGAACAGACAAACAAATGAATTAATTGGCGAAGGATCGAACGAACGAATGAATAATTGATTGTATAATTTCGTGAAATAATGATTGTATAAGGAACTGATAAATGACTAAATCATTAAATGAATAACTTGGTGAAGGAATGAATAAGTGAAAATGTATGAGCAAATGATGGCAGAAACGATTGAATGAATAATTAGTAAAATAATGAATGAAGAACTTGGTGAAGGAGGAATACTTATACGAATAAATGAATGAAGAAATGAATAAATAAATGATAGACTGACGAAACCAATGCATTGGTGAAGAATGAATGGATAAACGAATGAATGAGTGGATAAATAATTTAATGAAAGAATAAATAAATGGTTTACCGAAGAGAGTTCCTTCGGTAAAACGAATCATTTGTTGAAGGAACAAATAAGTGAAATTGTATGAAGCAATGAATAAGTGAATAATAAATTGTTAGCTGAAGAAACCAAATAAATGAATGAAGAAATGATAATATAATTTAGTGGATGAATAAATAAACAAATGAGATAGTGTTTAAATAAAAAAAGAATGAAAAATTTAGTGCAAAAATGTATGAGCATATGAACTAATGAATGAAGAAATGAATGAATAAATAGACAGATGATTGAATGAATAATTTAGTGAAGGAATAACTATGAATAAATTAATAGATTAATAAATAGATCAATGAATGAAAAATTTACTGAAGGAAATAACAAATAACTGGTTGACCGAAGCATGGGAACGAATGAATTGGCGAAGAAATGAATACATGAACGTATGGATTAGGTGGTTAATTGACTAAACAAACGACTGAATTAATGAATAGATGATTGTGTGAATAATTGAATGAATGAATGAATAAATAAACGATGGAGCGAACAAACAGATGAATGGATAGATCATTGAATAAATGAATGAATGGTTGACTGATGGTTGTTCCTTCTGCCAAACAAATGATTAAGTGAAGGAACAAATAAGTGAAAATTTATTGAGTGAATGATTAATTAATGAATGACCAAATAGATCGCTGAATTAATAATTAGTGAAAGAATGAATAAAGTTAGAAAATAACAGAATGAATAATTTAATAAATAATGAATAAATAATTGAATGAAGCAATGAATAAATAAATGGTTGACTGAAGAAACAAAGGACAAATGATTTAGTGAAGGAATTAATATATGAATGGATGCATGAGTACATCATTGGATGAATAATTTAATGAATAAATAGATAAATGATTGATCAATAATTTGGTGTAGGAGGAAATGCATTTTAGCAAATCAAAGGTGAAACAAACGAATAAACGGATCACTGAATGAATAATTTAGTGAAAAATGAATATGAATAATTAATCGAATAAATGAATAACTGGATGAATGTGTAGGTCGTTGAATGAATAGACAAATGATCGACTAAAGGAACAGACGGATGAATGGATGCTAGTTCCTTGAATGAATAATTTACTGAACGAATAATAAACAAATGTGATAATGACTAAATTAAACAAAGAATAAATCAGGGAATGAACGGTTGAATAAAGAAATGAACGAATAATTTAGTGAAGAAGTGAATAACAAATTGTTAAATGAAAGAACAAACGAATAAATTGCTGAATGAAGAAATGATTAAATAATCTAGTAAAGAAGGGAATAAATCCATGAATGAGTGGATGGTCGAATGAAGAAACGAACAAATGAATGAATGGATCCTTGAATGAATAATGTGAACGAATGAATAATAAATTGTTAACTGAAAGATCAAGCAAAAGAATGAATTGCTGAATGAAGAAATGATAACAAAATTTGGTGAAGAAAGGTGTTCGGTCTCTTTGTCGCACGTTTGCGTGTTTAATTTTAAGTCGTAAATTTTGTAGTCGTAAATCTAATAGTAAAACTGTCATCCCTTGTTCCCTTATATCCTGCCATAAAAATTCGTTGGGCATGTGTGAATAAGTGGACAGAGTAGTGAACAAACACTTTCTTATGGATATTGAAGCAGAACGGTCGTGTTTCTTCGTTCAGTACCCTAAGTTAGTCAAGTGCCGCAGCAGACTTTCGTTGTTAAACCCTAAAAACCTCACTGCAAGTGTAACGTAACATAGACTCAATTCGCATACAGTCCACTTGGTTGAAAGAATATGAACTGCAGCTTAGAAAAACACAAAACACCACGGAGGTAAGTCGATGTATAAATTTATAAGACCCCCCGCGCGTGAACAAAAGGAATGAATAAGTTGCGGAAGCATAAATTAATTTAATGAATGAATGAGCGAATAAATAAACAAAACAGATAATGATCAACTTGAAGAATGAATTAATGAGCGAATGGTTGAATGAAGACGCGAACTAATGAATGAAGAAAAGAATGCATAATTAAGAAGGCGCAGATAATTTAATGAATGCATGAATAAGTAGATGGTTGAATGGACCGAACTTAACTGAGTGGATTATTGAATGAATAATTTAGTGAAGCAAGTAATAAATAATTTAGTGAAAAAAATGAATGTAAGATTAAAGAACGATTCGATGAATGGATAGATCATTGAATAAATAATTTAGTGAAAGAATGGAATAAATAAACGAACCAATGAATAGTTCAATGAAGAAGCTAATGAATGAATGAATAATTTAGTGAAGGAATGAAACGAACAAATGAAATGCTAAATGAAGAAATGATTAAATAATTTACTGGAGAAAGAAATGAATGATTAATTTAGTGAAGATATGAATAAATAATGGACCAATCTGACGAATGGATAGATAATTGAATGAATAATTTGGTGAAGAAATGAGTCTTAGTCAATGAATGAAGAAACGAACCAATAAAAGTAATAAATGATTGCATCATTGCATGAATAATTTATTGAATGTATAAATGAATTAGTGAAGAAATGAATAAATAAATGACAGCCTGTAGGAACAGATAAACGAATGAAGGAACAAACAAATGAATGAATAATTTATTGAAAAAATGATTATATAAACAAATTGAATGAATGAATAAATAGATCATTGAATGAATAATTTAATGAAAGAATGATTGTATACTGAACAAATGAATGGATTAGATCATTGAACGAATAATTCACTGAAGAAATGAACAAATAAATGGTTGACTGTAGGAACAGACAAATTAATCAATTAAGGAACGAACATGTGATTATATGAATAATTTAGTGAACGGGTGAATGGAAAGATCATTAAATGAATAACCTAGTGAGTGAAGAAATAGGAACGGATGAATAAGTGAAAGAATAATTGTATGAATAAATTAATGGAATAAACGAACGAATGGTCGAACAAAGGAATTAATAAATGGATAGATAGAATGAATGTTAGCGAAAAAATGAATGTATGAATAAATTAATAGAATAAATAAACGAACAGATGAATGGATAGTTCATTGAATGAATAATTTAGTATAGGAATGAATAAATAAATGGATAACTGAAGGAACAGATGAACGAATGAATGAATAAATACGTGAAGGATCAAATAAGTGAAAATGTATGAGAGACTGAATGATTGAATGAGGAACGAATGAGTGAATGGATGAAGAAATGAACGAAAGACTGAATGAATAAGTGAAAATGAATAACTAAATGAAGGGACAAACATGAATTTATGATCATTAAATGAATAATTAGTGAAGGAATGCATAAATATATGGTTGACTGAAGGAACAAGGGAACGAATGAATGAATAGATGATTGAAAGAATAATTTAGTGAAGGAACAAATAAATGAGAATGTACGAGCAAATGGTTAAACGAAAGAACAAACATGAATGAACAATTTAGTAAAAGAAGGAATAAATAAATGATTGACTGAAGGAACAGATGAACAAACGAATTAGTAAAAGAAGAATGAGCGAATAAATTAATAAAGGAAAGAACAAACGAATGAATGGATGATTGAACGAATAATTTTTATTGAAGGAATGAATGAATAACTAACAGAAGAATGTATGAACAAATTAATGGAATAAATGAAAAACAAGAGGAATGAAAAGATCATTGAATGAATGAGTCAGTAAAAATGTATTAACAAATGAATTAAATGAAGAAACGGATTAATAAATAAACGGATGAATGAATACAATGAATGAACAAATGAGTGGATCATTGAAAGAGTAATTTCCTGAAGAGTGTATTGTGAATTAATGGAATAAATGAATAAACGGACAAATGAAGATCATTAAAGGAATAATTTAGTGAATAAATAATTGATTGACTGATGGTTGTTCCTTCAGTCAAATGAATGATTTAGTGAAGGAACGAATAAGCAAAAATATACGAAGGATACAATAAATTAATTGAATGGATGACTAATTTAGCGAAATGAATGAATAAATAATCGAATGAAGGAATTAATCGATAAATGGTTGACTGAAGGAACAAATAAAATTCATGATTCAATGAAAGAATGATAAGTGAAAATGTGCGAATGAATTAATGATTAAACATTGAATGAATGAAAATTTAGTGAAGAAATGAATAAATAATTTAGTGAGGTAAATTAAATGATTGAATAAATAATTTAATGAAGAAAGGAATGAATAATTTAGAGACGAAATTAATCATTGAATAATTTAGTGAATGAATAATTAAATGGATATTTAAATTAAAGTTAGAATGAATCAACACGTGGATGGTTTAATGAAGGGGCAAAACAAATGGATAGATCATTGAATGAATAAATAAGGTAATGTTTCAATTAAAGAAAAACTGAATCAATAAATATATAATTGAACGAATAATTTAACAGTTGAAGGAGGAAACGAACAAGTACATGGATTATTAAATCAATAATTTAGTAAAAAATGAATGTACGAATAAATTAATGAAATAAATGTACGAATGGATAGGTCATTGAATGAATAAATAAATGGTTAACTAGAAGAACAAACAAATGAATGAATTGGTGAAGAAATAAAAGGTCAAAAAATATATGAGTGAACGAATTAATGAACGAAAGAATGAACAAATGATTGAATGAATAAATCAATGGTTGACTGAAGTAACAGGAACGAACCAATGTTTAAATGAAGGAATGAACGAATGAATGGATAGACGATTGGGTAAATAATTTGGTGAATGAATAATTGTATGAATAAGTTAATGGAATAAATGAATGGTTAAATCATTCAATGAATAATTTAGAGAAGAAATGAATAAGTGAAAATGTATAAATAAATGAATTAATAAATAGATGATTGAATGAATATAGCTAATGTGCAAATGAATGAATCATTGAATGAGTAATTTAGTGAAGGAATGAATGAATAAATGGTTGAATGAAAGTTGTTCCTTCACTCAAACAAATGATTTAGTGAAGGAACGAATAAGTGAAAATGTATGAAAGAGTGAACGAAATAATGATTAAATTAATTGAGTGAATGGCTAAATTTGGTTAATGAATGAATGATCAATCATAGAATGAATAATTTAGTAAAAGACAATGAATTAATGATTAATTAATAAAGAAATAAATTTAGAGGAATGAGTAGATCATTGAATGAATAAATTAATAGACAAATGAATAAATAATCGAATGAAGGGATGAATAAGTAATTGATTAACCGAGAGAACAAATAGAACGAATGATTTAGCAAATGAATTAATTAAATGAATGTTTTAATATTTTAGTGAAAAAATGATTAGAAAAATAAATAAATGAATATTAATGATGAAGAAATGAAGGAACGAATGATTGAACGAATAATTTAACGCAGATATGAATAAATGAAGGAACAAACGAATGAATGAACGTATTGTTGCTAGAATAAATAAACAGATGACAGGAAACAGATGACTGATTGGATGAATAAATGAATCAACGAATGAAGGAACGAACAAATAAATCACTAAACGAAAGGTGAGTGAACGAATGAATAATTTAATGACTGAAGAAATGAATGAATCGACAAAGAGCGAATAAATGAGTGTATTAAAGGAACAAATAAATGAATGGCTTAGATGAATAGTTTGACAAATGAATAGATCAGCAGATTGCTCAACTCTTCTGCACGTAACCGACTCTCAACGCATTACAAAAGTAATCTGCTGCAAAGCAGTACAACATGCTTACGCTCGCTGAATCATCCTAAACTGCCCAAATTAAAATAGAACGCAGTTTATGCATCATCATTAATAGCATCACCAATTACTGCATTACCCCGGGCGTAAAATATTACGTTCCCAAATTTGGTTGTGTTGCCGTCACAAGTAAAGCCAGCAAAAAATAAGCGAAAGCCTTACCTGATTTCTCACTAGTCTTCACATCAGGGTTGTATGCGGATGGTTTCTTCTACGCTTGTCCAAATTGTGGGCGGCAGAGCACAGAGATAGGTATGTAGGAAGAAGGCACAGGGATCGTAACTGTGCACACGTTGTCGATAGTAAAGCCTCTGCTTTTCTTCCTATGATACTGTCATAACCCATCCGTTCCACGCTTCTCACGGCCATCTGCACTAACCACATCAACATTCCTTTAACCTCGAAGTGCAGGGTTATGCGGTTTAAATGTCATAAATCGTAGAGTTTGTGAGAAAATATAATCGCGAAACTTACACGTATGGGAAAGGTTTTTAAAAATTTCTTAGAGCCACTCTAGCACAACTTTATATATTTTCAATCATACACACTCGACATTCACACTTAAAATAATAAAAACGCAAACATCGTTCTTGTCTGCTGTTCCTATCCATACAACGATAATCAATTCCATAACAATTAAACACTTCTTCGCCTGGTTGTATTGTTTCAGCAGCTCGTACGATCGCCAAGTCACGTTCATACCTAAAATACGATTGAAAATAATAAAGCACAGTACAGCTACTTACGAAATTGTAATATTCGGTTTGCAGGAATGATTCATCATACTAACGGACGGGTAAATTGCACAAGCAACACTGTCGTCTTCGCTGTCCACATCTGTGTGCTTTACTACGCTTGAATTGCACTCTAATTGAGCTATGTGTCGTACTAGTAGGGCGCCTATGTATAAGATTAGATCGTTTGAGGTTTGTTTTGGTGAGAACGGTTGTTTCAGTAGCCACGGGAAGAAGTCGGTGTATTTTTCAAGGTAGATAACGACTGTAGCCGCACACTGAAAATATACGTTAAGTGAGTCGTCACAGCTGGCGTGTAGATTTTATATAAACACCTCGTAATTTCAAATAAATTTAATGAAAAATAAGTTGTAATTTTTGAATGCTGAATAAGACAGCGACTCATTAGTTTCCGCGTCTAGGGATTGAAAAGTCGCTTTACTAGCAAACGGCTCTAACGCCACGCAAGGATACTTACAAGAACTTGAGGTAAGATGTTCTTCATCTTCTCGATATTCGTCACCAACTTACTAAAATACAAATAATTGTTCTCCTTATTCCCATACTTAATTGTATCGCTTGCATAATCATCGCCTGGTATCACCAAACCAGTCGAAACGCCTCTCAGAAGTGCTCGTAACGCAGGAAATGCTATACCGATGTAATACCACAAACCGGAACGCAACCCGCGACATTCCCATTTATGGAATTCGTTCCAGGATGTACTACGACACGTATCGTTACAAAATATACATTTAGTACAATACTTGCACCTGAAATACAAATTTGAATGTAAGTACTACAAAAGATGCCTTACGGTATTGAAGCGTACACTGTACGAAGACAATTGTAACATTTGTTCATGTGTAGCTCATTATAGGTAATTTTAAAAATTGGAGCGAATATAAAGGGCTTCTCGATGAAAAGAACATCACCTGGATTTATAAGCGTGCTGGACCTAACATGGCGGCCTCGTTGCTTATCATACCTGTAAAAATATTCAGTATATAGACAAATCGTGCTTTAAGAACGTAAAGAATAAATTTGGCACAGTTGTATCTTATTACATGCCAAAATTGGCATTTTACAGTTTTAAATATGTGACTGAATTCGCGCCAATTTTTAAAAATAAACTTGTTCATTTCCGCCATCCGGGACAGTTGCGTCGGCGCAAGAGAATGCGCAGATGTGGAGTGAGGAAGTAAGAGCGCGGTTTCCAACACGACGATGGTTAGCCAACATGACGTCGAACGGTGACGTTTACCTCTGTCGTGCCTTTGACTTTTCTCTTTCAGATAATGTAAGTTTACCTTTATCTCTTGCCCTATCGTATCTCTACCTTCACCTTATTCCTCCGTTCTGCCTACAAACAGAAGAAGAGGGAAGACGATAAATCTGGCTTCAACGAGGGCTTGACGTACCCAAACAACACCCAAGGACCCTGAGTTTGTGCTGAACGGAGCGTTTTAAGTGAGTACTTCGATTTATTTATCTTTTTGAGTGCCATGGTATCATTATAAACATATTTGGCATGTGATACAATTTGGCAAATTGTGACGTAATATTTTGTTGTGCAATATTGTGTACGTGGTTAGTATGTGTTGCCAACTGTCGTAGTGGCTCTGAACACGCGCACGCGGGCACATAACAATCTACTGTAAAAAAATTAGTGCCATTTGAAAAACAATCGTTGCAAGCTTTATAGGGAGGAATAATTCTAACTCGCTCTCTTTTAACATTTTAATAGCAACCACACGGTTAAATGAAAACGAACCTCTTGTGTCCCTCATGGATGTGTCCAAACGATTTTGTTAACTTTTACAAGAAATAAGATATCGGAATAGAGTTCCAGCACCTGTTACACCACTCAGGAACTCACCTAAGGAAAATTTTGTTACCTTTTACAAAGAATCAAGCTGATACGCTTTATTTTACAAAGCTCTAACATTTTAGTATATTAATTAGGTTTAGGGGACTTTTTAAAACTCGACAATGGGAAATTCCCAGCAAATATCGTAATGTCGACGTATGTGAAAATCACAAAGTTGTGGTTCACACTGATATTCCGGACATTGGCTTATCTTTGTGGTCTGAGATTATATTAACATGACAGGTTTCACAGATTGAATGGCGTTTGTTACGTCTTTGTTGGGCAGGTGCTCACGTGGGTTTTTGGGTTTGTGCAAGTAGATGCGGGTTAGCAACCTCTTGGAAACCATAGGAAGCGGTCGTGTTTGCTATCGTTGCTCTCGCTTCATTCGGTTATTTATAATTAATCATATAGTTATTACATTTTGTATACTCGAGGTTATAATTACGGTCCACAGTTACATTATTATTATGAATAAATGAGGTTTAAGTTTGGAATTTATTCGTCATCACCAGCAGTCACAATTACAACTGAGTTTTGTAACACGTGATACAAAGCATAATCATTCGAAGCACGAATCTATAAGGATCATTTTCTGCAAACAGTATAAGGTGGTTGAACCTTAAGTCTCCAAAGTGCATCGCAGGTATCGTTCCATACGTCTTTCAAGCGAGTTGTACAAGGATCAACACCGTACCATATTCAAAGCAAATTCTAGGAAGTCTCCACTCAGCGAGCATCATAGAAAAGGTATCAGTTGATTATTTCCTGTTCTTATTGTTTATCCTTATATTTATAATGACCGAAATTCCCCAATTCATTCAGGACCGTTGTAAAACTCTAAAAAATAAGCGGGCTTTATTGAAACGGAATTTAACAATCATAGAAAAACATATTACCAGTTTTAATATAACCCCCAAATATTCCGATAAAATTAACAGACAGTTTGAAAAGTGTAAAAAAAACCTCTTACCATTTATAAGTTCATAATTACACAATTTAAAGGTTTATAATAGCAATCGCGCAAGCGCGGAAAAAGCGACGCCACGGGCAGGTGGTAGCTCCAAGCTTTACACAGGCTTTAGCGCGGCCATCTGACAATAACGTCACCAATAACAAATTAAATACGCCATTTGCGGAAAAATATAAATTAAATTTGCGAACAAATTAAGCAATTAAAGTACTTCCATAAGAAATCCGACGTCCTGCGGGGTTGAGTTAAAGTTGGCTTCTGTTGACGTCTATCAGGGCTACTGATGGCCCCTTTTAAGGCAATTTACGGAGGGTACGCCTTCCAAATGGCTAGAGCCCCCTTTAAGATTGTTAAAGATGGTGACTGCTCCGGTTATCTGTTAGCGGAGCATGGACATCCGGCTCGTTCTAGGGTCATGGGACTGCTCCAGGGTCGTATCAGATTCCTATATGTAGCGGAACAATAAGGAATAGGTTAATCAGGTAAAGACAAACAAAGATAAGCGAGGGAAATCTACATAATAAAAATGAAGATACGATACCAGACACGACCGCCCTTCTCGATGTTCAAAGGCAAACGGCCACGTTAAAAGACCACCGGAAAAAACCCCACATTTCTGTCCTTTCACGCGTCGGCGCGAAATTATTCGTCCAACCCACTTTTAACCTGACGGAAATACGCGCACCGAGTCTTTTAAATTTAAAGGCGCGAAAACTTCCGCACATAAAAATTAAGCTAAGAAAATGTTTAGTGCAACTTTGACACGTAACAAACTCTTTCTTGAAGAAAATTACAGTGAGGATTATTGCAAGGTGTATGAAGAATACTTTATTGAAAATAATCTCACACAGTTGTATTCAAAACTAAAAATAGACGTACAAAACCTGTCCTTGCCAGCAACTCCGCTGAGCGAAGGTTTATTACCACACGCACAGACCCATGTGAAATTGCCATCAACAAGCTGGAAGTATCAGCGGCAGGTACTCTGATTCTTTACCCTTTAGGAATCTATTCTATTCTTTAATAGATGCTATTCCATCTATTCTTGTAATACAAAAGCTGCAGTATTTAATTTCTGCTACCACAGGAGATGCATAGAACGTGTTAAAGTATTTAGAAATAACGGAATCTAATTACAAAATCATGCTAGATTTATTACACAATAGATTCGAAAATAAACGCATAATACTCAAATCTCATTTAAAGGCTTTGTTTCATTTTCCGACTATAACAAAAGATTCACACCACACAATTCGACAATTGTTAGATGTTTTACACACCTCCGCACTTTAGCATCCCTTGACAGACCAGTTGAACATTGGGATGACGATGACATCATCTCTTATTTGATGATAACAAAACTTTCGCAAAATGTTAGGTGTGAATGGGAAGAAAAGATACAAACCTCTGATTCGCCTTCTTTGAGCAAGTTAAAAACTTTTTTGAGTAACAAATCCCTATGCTCTGGAATTTAGCTCAATAAAGTGTTACATGCCAAATGGCATGTACCATATTTAGTTATAATTTATAAGTAAATTGCCGCGTATCTTTAAATGAATTCAACAACTTCCGTCATCCCCGACAGTCGGGTCTGTGCAAAAGTGATGCGAAGTGCACACGTGGTGTAAAAGGACGTCATTAACCTACGAGAGATGGACGAAGCAACAACTATCTAGTGGGGTGTGTTTTTTGTATCTCAGGTACGTAGGTAGGTTCCTTTTTATCTTGCCTTGTGTCGTTCCTTTACCTGGTTTTCCATCATCCCCTACGAATGGAAAAGAGTTTTAGCACAGATGGAAATTCGATATCAACAATGACGTAACCCAACCTCACAAGCAAAAAGGGTCCTGAGATTAAGCTACGAGATACCCATCATGTGAGTAATCTGTTTTGATTTAAATTGTGCTTGCAAATTGACTTAAAAAGCGGTTGCATCACTCTTAAAGCGTGGTCGGTATAAGTTACAATATGTCGGGTAAATTTGCCGCGTAATTATGCGTTAAATTATGACAATGACGTGTAGTTATTCGGGAGTATATCAAAAGAAGGCAATAATATTAAAAGTAAAGAAATTGTAAAAGAACGAAAGGCATTATTACACGCTACATTTGAAAACAAATTGAAATCTTGTATTTATTTTCAAAAACGACCATTTACCAGTGTCCACAATTTCTGAAATTAGATAAAATGAAAGAATTAAGGCTGTTTGATCAAAAAACGTGTGCTTTAACTGTATGCGATTGGGGCACATAGTGGAAAAATGTAGAGTGTCTAAATGCAAATACTTCAATAAAAAGCACCATTCATTACTACATGTGGAAATACAAGCTGAAGGTGTTAGTCAAGAAAACGCCGCAAGTTATGTTTCTAATTACAATTTACCAACCGCCATGCTTCTATCCACAAATTTGGTAAATATTTCAGATTATTGGGGAAATTCTCATGAAATACGATTACGACTTGACTCAGGGTCACAAATGAATTCTTACAATTTAAAAGTTCATAATTACATCGCGTCTTACATGCCACGCCGGTGGTTATATTTACAAAGTTTGATAAATACAACACCGGTAGCGTGGTGTAATAGACACTATCAACAGTTGGCAGCACTAAATCTTATACAGATTGGGGCGCGGTCAACTACTGATGATGTCATCAATATTACGCAATGCTACGTAAATTTCCGGAATTCAAACACAAAGAATAAGGCATGCAAATTAAGTAACGGATTACTTACATCAGAAATCCTGCTTTCGCCGAAATTGCGCTCGGGTAGGCCTCTAACCACTCCAGTCGGGGCTCCTTCCGGAGGAATTAGAGATGACACGTTGACGCTCTCAAATGCGTACGAATCAGCTCCGGCTAGCTAAGGTGGACATGAGGTCATCCTCAGGCGTGAAGTTCGGTAGTCCTAGGTGGCGGCAAATTCTTACCTATGTAGGGTTTGGGCGGGAAGGAGGTAGAGGTAGACAAACAAACAATAATTAGGAAGGGATTTCTACATAGGTAAACCCTAACGATACGTTACCCGACAAAAACGTGCACTTAACACGACGATACCAGGTAAAAAGCCACGTTCTCCCGAGAGAACCGCGAAACTTTCCCACCCCTTGTCTAGTATTGCTATACCCCTCTAGGGATAAGCACACTGCGCAAACTCACTACTCTGACGTATCGGAAGCACCACCTAGTCTATTTAAAAATTCCCGCGTCTCGCGTATTTGAAAATATGGCGGGAAACTTCCGTACACCAAAACTAACCTAAAACAATGTTAAAGTGACCCTTGGCACGTAACACGCGCAAGCGCGGAATAAGCGTCGCCACGGGCAGTTGGTAACGCTAACCTTTGTACAGATTTTGGCGCGCCCATCTGTCAATGACGTCACCAATATACAAATTAAATACGCCATTGACGGCAAATATGCCAATTTTGAAACAATAGTTTATAACAGCGAAATACTTACATGAATATGTCCCTGAGTTAAAGTTGGCTTCTGTTGACGTCCATCAGGGCTACTGATGGCCCCTTTAAGGCAATTAACGGAGGGTACGCCTTCCAAATGGCTGGAGCCCGCTTTAAGATAGTTAAAGATGGTGACTGCTCCGGTGCTGTTGGCTGAGCATGGACATCCGGCTCGTTCTAGGGTCGTGGGACTGCTCCAGGGTCGTCTCAGATTTCTATATGTAGCGGAACGATAAGGAATAGGTTAATCAGGTAAGGTCAAACAAAGATAAGCAAAAGGAAATCTACATAGATAAAGATAAAGGCACGATACGATACCTAACACGACCACACTATTCGAAGTTACAGGCTAAACAGCCACGTTACAGGGTTTCGCGGAAACACTTCTCCCACTTTTTCTCGCCACTCGCGTCGCGCGATCTGGCGCAAACGCACTCTGACGTGACGGAAATATACGCCAAGTCTTTTGAATTTGTGGCGCGAAACTTCCGCACGTCAAATTAAACTAAAAAATGTTTAAGTGCCAATTTGGCACGTAACAGAATTTAATTACTGAAAGGGTAGTTAAGGCTTTAGCTTTATCTACGAGAGAGAGAGTCAATTATCGATAACCGGTATCAATAATAAAAGTATGGTGGTGACAATAAAATCGCAACATAACGACTTGGTTTTCTATATCTTAGAAAATATTACGAAGTGGTTGCCTGCTCAATCATTTGATCCGTCCATTATTCATATACCAAAAAATGTGAACTTAGCGGACCCTGCATTCTTAAAATCTCAAACAATCGACACCTTAATAGGTGCAGAATTATTTTATAAATTATTATGTGTTGGACAAATACAAACTAATCGACCCAGAATAGTCTTTCAGAAAAACTTGTTAGGATAGCTAGTGTAGGGATGATAAGGTGATCTAGATATGTTAATTATAGGGAAGGACCAATTGCTTTTTGTAGCAATACCGATGGCAGTGTAGCGGTTATGTAATAAATAAAGCAACTACAACAAACTACTTAATAAAGGGTATAAATACCTTAAAGCCTGTGCCGCTCGGGCAATAAAAGTCACACACAAAAGGTTAGCGGACAACCAAGAACACGCACGTTGGGTGTGGTGTCACTTCCAAAAGCTCTCATACAACTGTCTTTTGTAACGGTTCGAGTACGACTGTGTCACTTCACGCACTCCCACTGCCGGCATAAATGTTTCACTAAACTGTAAGGTACCCGCACTAATGGTATTTATTGTCACCAATACCAAATTGTTCGATGACGACGTAACAGCTAGTTTCAGGGAAAATTGATACGCCTTTAAAAGATTCCACAAGTTATAATTTGTCAATGTTAGAAAAATTGGATCATTCTATTAAAAAGTTTTGGGAAATTGAACAGAACGGCGCCAACGCAAAATACTTTCTTCTGACAATCAAGATTGTGAAATACATTTTAAACAAAGTTTTCGTCGTGATATTAATGGACGGTTTTTAATGTCTTTACCGTAGAAGGGCGACCCGTTATTATTAGGCGAATCGTATATTAACGCTAAACGCAGACTCTGTGCTAATGAGAAAAAAATTGGCTAAAGATTTTCGCCTTTATGTCAAAATACTTAGAAATGAATCATATGAAACGAATAACACATTCTGTGAAATCAACCCATTCGGGTTATTATTTACCGCATGACGCAGTAATTAAAAATGATAAATTAACTACAAGGGTATGCATAGTTTTCAATACGTCGTCGAAAACGTCTTCGGGGAAATCTCTTAGCGATCTTTTAATGACAGGTCCCAGCGTTCAAAATGATTTATTCTTAATTTTAATGTGATTTCATACGAATCGATATGTTATCACAAGCGATATTGCTAAAATCTACCACCAGGTGCAAATTAATAAAAGCGACAAAAGATATCAAGGATTTTGTGGAGATTTGATAAAAACAAACCTATCGATATTTTCGAATTGCAGACGGTTACTTACGGTACTTGCATTGCGACATTTTTAGCAACACGATGCTTGCTATAAATTGTTAAACAAAGTTCAACAAACTGAACCAAACATCGTGCAAATAATTGCTAATGATTTCTACATGGACGACTTACTTACCGTGTTATATGCCAAAATTGACATTGCACACTTTTAAATTTGTGAGTGCATTCCCGCCATTATTTTTAAAATAGACTTGTTCATTTCTGTCATTAAGTGTAAGAATTGGCATTTTAAATTGTAAGAAACCTGCCTCAAGATCCACGACCCGAGAACCATCATGAAGTAATCCGAATGCCAGCCGCCATCATGAAGTAATTCTGAAAGAAGCTTTACCTATTCACGTGAGTACCCTGTGGGGTTTTTTTTATATAATTTGTATATTTAGAAAAAATGTGTTGCAATAATTTGCATATTGTGCGACGTCATCGAAATTTGCGCGTCGATTTTCACATTTTGTAATATCATTACCAACTGTCATTTGTGTCGCATGTACCGCGTCGACGGGACTATAATAAGTACTACAACTCTATGCTGATGCTCGATTGTTCATAGAAGGTAACTGAAGGTCATAGAGGAATCTCTGAGGGGCGAAAGAAGTGTCGGAACTCTATTCCTATGTCTAGTACTTCGTATAAGTGATTTCCCAAGGGGTGAAACACGTATTGAAATTATATTTCGATGTTTGATTCTACACAAAATGTAACAAAATCCCTCAAAGGAGTCCCCGAGGGACAAAACAGTTGCTGAAACTTTATTCTGATACCCTATTTCTTGTAGAAGTTGACAAAATCATCGGAACGAATCCCTATGGGGTGAAGTAGGTACTAGAACTCTATTCCGATAGAACATTTTTTGTAAAGAGTTACAAAACCCATCGGGCGCAACCCTGAAGGATGAAACAAGTACTAGAACTCGAGAAGGAGACGTATCCCTGAGGAGTAAAACATGTTCTAGATCCTTATTAAGATTCCAAACAAAATGCATCGGCGCCAATCCTTGAGTAGCAAAACAACTACTCGAATTTTATTCTTAAGACTGACTCTTTGTAAAAGAGGACAGAATTCGCCTGAATTCAGTTCCTGAAAGGCAGTAAATGTGCCCAAAGCATTCGGCTACTTCGTACAAACAACCAGGCATAAATAAAGATAATTTTAAAAACTATGAGTGGTTGAATTCCCAAAGAAGATTAAAAAAAATACTAAACAAATCACAACAAACATACAGGGAGTATTCATCAGAATTGAGGTCAAGTGTCTGTATCATCCACGAGTTTCTTGTCCTTTATAAAGAGCTAAGACAAGAATAGTGTTCTGTCCCTCAAAAATTCACCATTTACGAAGAATCAAGCGCACCAGAATAGAGTTAAAACGCATGTTTTGCCCAAGGATTGTCACCGTTTATGAGAACAGACGTAAAATAGAATTTCAGTACATATTTCGTCCTTCAGGAATTTAACCGAATGATTCAGTAACCCTTTGCGAATAAACAGGCTTCGAGTACCTGATTCAACTTGCAAGGATCTTCCGATACCGAAGGCATGTATACAATCGCTTAGAACGTCGTCTATCCTACACTAGATCAAGCTGGACACTATTCTTTTCACAGAATACATAGATCTATGGCAGTAACTGTTAACGCTATCTTTCAAAAGGCACCACCACATCATCCGCTTTACGCCCTGCGAAATAAACCTTGTAGAGATCAACAACTGCCGTCTCTACAGTCGACTTTCAAATCGTACGATGTTACCGGTACGATTTCTGCTCCAGTTGTTTCTACCATACGTGATTAATTTTCAAAACGTCACACTACCCTTTAAAACAAGCCACAGTCAACACAAAGACCAGGACAAAATCGCATCAACTACCTTTAACTTTGTGAAAATTATACATAATTTTAATTGTATAGTCATAGCTCTTTAACGCCTGCTCAACCAATGGCACCGTCACAGTATCGCTAGCATCCCCATCGCCTTCTAAATAAATAACTTACCTCAGAGCGATACTTTTAGATGCGTATAGAAAAGAATCGTTAAATCCATCTTTCACAGGTGGAATTTCTTCGTTGACTAATGGTTCGGGTACTGATCGACTGGGTGTTTTATCACGATATGAAGTGATCTCGCTCTCGAACGTTGCTAAAAGTGTTGTACAAACAATTGCATCGATCGGGTACTTACATACATTTATCGGAAATCGTAGTACATTTATTTAAATAATCTAGCGCATCTAGAACAACCCTTTCGTATTCGTACAAATTTGTTCTGTAACAACATTTTATTTTACGAATATAAACCTTTATTTTGGTGGCTTCCGGACAGTTTGTACTCAAACAACGTTCGATATCAGATAAACACTCCTGCAAAAATATACTTATCAATCACTCTTGATTAGGGTTTAAATACCAACTAAAAATCGGTTCGTCATAAAAAATACAGCAGATCGATTGGCCAATATTAATCCATAGGCTTCGCTCTCCGGTGTGGCGTTACATAAAGCAAGAGTGTACCTATGCAAGCTTTTGGTAAAATTGCGATCCTTGTACAACATATTCGCCTCACATCGCAAGCCATTCGCAACGTTGTCATCTTTTAATTGATGTTGCAGCATGATCAAATCTACGAATGCTCCCACATTGCTCCTGGAAATGTGTGTTTTAAAAGGATATTTGCGCTTAAATACGTACCTATTTGTTTCACTACTAAAAAACTTACGGAAAAGATCTTGTTCGTCTTTTCCGGTTAAGACCTGGTTATGATACAGTTGAAATAACTTATCCATGGTGTGGGAGACGCTTACGGAACGTTCGTTTGGTAGAAAGCTATGACTGAAGATCTGTTTTTGTATTTTGAATTAAGCCTGAGACATGGAATCTATGGCTAAAGCCAGAGACAACTAAAGCTAAGTAAAAGTAGGGTTATGTTTACCTGACGTTCGAAACACCGTGGAACGCCTCGCGCTTTCGGGACAGAAATTTTTGTAAAATAGAACAGAAATGTTGTTATAAGTTGATGCATAGTATGAAAATCGGGAGATCTTCCTTCCAGAAAACACACAACTTTTGTAGAACACGATAATGCAATAGTATGAGAATACAAAAAAACAAAGATATAAAAATACTAGAATACGAGAATACTATAAGTAGATAATACGAGGATACAAACACACGAGAATACGGCGATCGAGAATACGAGATTTGGAGATACTAGAATACGATAGTACGTGACTACGATAATAATAGAATATTAGATAATATCAAAGCATGAGAATACGAAAAACAAGAATCCGTCAAACGCGAATATAAGACACTAGAATATGAGAACCGAGAATACGATAAACAAAAATACGAAAAAACGAGCAAGGAGAATGTGTGAATGCGAGAATACGAAAATACAAGAAACGAGGATGCGAGAAACGAGAATGTTAGAATCAAAATGCGAGAAACGAGAATGCAAGGAACGAGAACGCGAAAACGATAGTACGATGATAAAAAATACGAGAAAGCGGGAATACTATACTACGGTAATACGAAAATGCGAGAAAACAAAACAAGAATACGAGAAACGAAAACGCGGAAAAACAAAAACACGAGAAACTAGAATGCAAAAAACAATAATACGCGAAACGAGAATACATGAAACAGGAATGCGAGAAACTAGAATGCGAGAAACGAGAATACCTGAAGCGAAAATAGAGAATACGAGAAAAGAAGAATGCATGACACGAGAATGCGAGAAATGAGAACACGAGCTCTGGGAATAAAGGAATACGAGACTACCAAAAATGCGAAAATACGGGGTTACGAAAGTAAGAGATTACGAGATTATCAAAATACGAATACACGAGACTAAGGAAATACGAGAATGCAGGTCTACCAGAATACGAAATTTCACGAACAAAAGAGAAAACGCGAAAACGATAGTACGAGGATAAAAAATACGAGAATGCGGGAATACCATACTACGGGAATACGAGAATGTGAGAAAATATAAAACAAGAATACGAGAAACGAAAACGCGGAAAAACGAAAACACGAGAAACTAAAATGCAAGGAACAAGAATACGCGAAACGAGAATACGTGAAACAGGAATGCGGTAAACTAGAACGCGAGAAACGAGAATACCTGAAACGAAAATAGAGAATAAGAGAAAACGAGAATTCATGAAACGCGAATGCGAGAAATAAGAACACGAGCTATAGGAATAAAAAATACGACACTGTGAAAACGCGAGACTACTTCGTTACGAAAGTACGATGTTACGAAATTAGCAAAATACGATACGAGTCTACAAAATGCAAGAACGCGAAACTACTAGAATACGTGATTACACGAACAAAAGATTACAAGATTATCAGAACACGAGAAAGCAATAATACGAGAATATGAAAATACGAGAAACGATCATGAGAAAATAGCTGGCTACGGAAATACGAGAAAATGAAAAAATACGAGAAACGAGAACGCAAAAAGCAAAAACACGAGAAACTAGAATACGCAAAACGAGAATACGTTAAACAAAAATACGAGAATACGGGAAACTAGAATACAAGAATGCGCAAAACGAGAGTACGTGACACGCAAATACGAGATCACGCGGTTACGGAATACGAGAATACGAAAACACGAGCAACGAGAAACAAGAATTCGACAAACAAGAATGCGAGAAATGAGAATACGAGCTTTGAGAATAACAGAGTACGAGACTACAAAAATGCGAGATCGCAAGGTTATGAGAATACGAGATTATCAGAATACTACAATACGAGACTACGAGAATGCGATACTATAAGAATACGTTATTACGCGAACAAGAGACTACGAGATGACCCGAATACGAGAAAACGATAATACGAGGATACGAAAATACGAGAAACAAGAATGTAAGAATGCATGATTACTGGAATATGAAAATACGCGGAAACGAGAATACGAGAAACGAAAGCCCAAGAGACGAAAACCCAAAATGCGAGATACGAGAAAGGAGAATACGAGAAACGAGAATACTAGAAACGAGAATACGATAAACGAGAATACATGACACGACGTGATATGAGAATACAAGGATACGAGAAACGAGAATGTGAGTTACGTGAATATGAGATACAAGAATACGAAAAACGAGAATTCGATAAACGAGAATTTGAAAATGCAGAATTGCGAGGATAAGAGAATACTAGAACACGAGAATACAAAAATACGCGATAACGAGATTGCAAGAATGCAAGAAACGAGAAAACGAGAAACAAAAGCCCAAGCCCGAGAATGCGAGATACGAGAAACGAGAATACTAGAAACGAGAATACATAACACAACGTGATATGAAAATACAAGGATACGAGAATATGAAATATGAGAAACGAGAATATTAGACACGAGAAACGAGAATACGACAAATGAGAATTTGAGAAACGAGAATTTGAGAATGCGGGATTGCGAGAATAAGAGAATACGGGATTACGATGATAAGAGAATACTAGAACACGAGAATACAAAAATGCGAGATAACGAGAATGCAAGAAACGAGAATACGAGGATACTAGGGACGAGAATACGAGGTGCGTGAATAATAGATTACAAAAATACGATCCTGCAAAAAAATGAGAATTTTCGTAGTATGGGTTTCTCGTATTGTCCTAACCTGGTATTCTCGTATTCTGACAATCACGTAACCTCTTATTTTGTAATCCTGTAATCTCGTAGTCCCGTATTCTCGTTTTTGGCAGTATCGTATTTTTGTAATCTATTATTCACACACCTCGTATTCTCGTCCCTACTATCCTCGTGTTCCCGTTTCTTGCATTCTCGTTATCTCGCATTTTTTGTATTCTCGTGTTCTAGTATTCTCTTATCCTCGTAATCCCGTATTCTCTTATCTTTGCAATCCCGCATTCTCGATTTTTCGTTTCTCAAATTCTCATTTGTCGTATTCTCGTTTCTCATGTTCTCGTTTCTCGTATCTCATATTCACGTTTCACGTATCCTTGTATTTTCATATCACGTTGTGTTATGTATTCTCGTTTACCGTATTCTCGTTTCTAGTATTTTCGTATTCTCGTTTCTCGTATCTCGCATTCTCGGGTTTTCGTCTCTTGGGCTTTCGTTTCTCGTATTCTCGTTTCTTGCATTCTCGTTATCTCGCATTTTTGTATTCTCGTGTTCTAGTATTCTCCTATCCTCGTAATCCCGTATTCTCTTGTCCTCGTTCCTCGTAAGCCCTAATGTCTTATTTTCGTAGTCTCGTCTTCTCGTTTCTCGTAGTCTCTAATGTCGTATTCTCGTAGTTTCGTAGTATCGTCTTCTCGTATTGTCCTAACCTGGTATTCTCGTATTCTGACAATCACGCAACCTCTTATTTTGTAATCCTGTAATCTCGTTGTCCCGTATTCTCGTTTTTTTGCAATATCGTATTTTTGTAATCTATTATTCACGCACCTCGTATTCTCGTCCCTAGTATTTTCATATTCTCGTTTCTTGCATTCTCGTTATTCCGCATTTTTGTATTCTCGTGTTCTAGTATTCTCTTATCTTCGTAATTCCGTATTCCCTTATACGAGAAACGAGTAATCGGAATACGAGCACGAGAATATGAAAATACGAGTCTACGAAAATGTTACAATACGAGAACATGCGAATGTAAGAACACGGGATTACGAAAATAAGAAATTACGAGGTTACCAGATTACGAGAAACGATAATACGAAGATACGAGCCTACAAAAATACTAGAACACGAAACAACGAAGGTGCTAGAATAGCAGGTTACGAGAATGAGAGATTACGAGGTAACCATCTTACGAGACTATGAGAATGGAGAATGCGAGAAACCAGAATATGAGCTATGAGAGTATGAGACTACTAAAATACAAAAATATAAAAATTGGGAAACACGAGAATGCGGGATTACGAGAATACGGTATTACCAGAATTAGAAATGACAGGAATAAGAGATTGTGAGATTACCAGAATACGAGAAATATGAAAGCGAAAATACGTTAATACGGGATTACAAAAATAAGAGATTACAAGATTAAAGATTACCAGAATACGAGAATACAAAAAAAATACGAGACTGCAAAATTACGATAAGGTAAAGCTACGAGAATACAGGGTTACGAGAATAAGATGTTACGAGATTATCAGCTTATAAAAATGCGAAAACAACAACCGAAAATACGAGAAAAAAACGCGAAAACAAAAATTCGAGAAACTAGAATGCGAGAAACAAAAATACGCAAAACGAGAATGTGAAAAACAAAAACACGAGAAACGAGAACACGAGAATGCAAAATTGCAAGAATGCAAGAATAAGATAATGCGACAAACGAGAACACGAGGATACGAGAAACGAAAGTACGAGGTGCGTGAATAGAAGACTACAAGAATATAAGACTGCAAAAATGCGAAAATACGGGACTATTAGAATGCGAAATTACTAAAATAGGAGGTTACGGGATTACCAGGATACGAGAACGCGATAAACTAGAATCCAAGGATACGAGTCGACAAAAATACGAAGTAAGAAGGCTGCGAAAATACGAGAAACGAGACTACGAAAATACGACAAGACGGGACTACGAGAAACCAGAATCCGAGGATACGAGTCTACAAAAATACGAAATAACAAGGCTGCAAAAAAACGAAAAGCGAGACTTCGAAAATACGAGAAGACGGGACTACGAGAATACGAAAATAAGAATTACGGGCATACTATCTTAGGAGAATACAAGCAACGATATACGAGAATACGAGTAACGAAAATGCAAGTAACCAGAATACAAGCCACGAGAATATGAGTATACGAGACTACGAAAATACATGAATACGGGATTACAAGAATAAGAGATTACCACAATACGACGATACGTGGATACGAGACTCTGAAAATACGAGAATACGGGAATACGAAAGTACGAGAATACAAGAACAGGGGAAATCGAGGATATGATAATCGGAGAATACCAGAATACAAAAATACGAGCATATGAAAGTACGAGAATAAAAGAATACGATAATGCAAGAATATGAGGATACGCGAATATAAAAAACCAAGAATACCCAAATACTAGAATGCTAGAATATCAGAATGCGATAATAAAAGAATACGTGGATACGAGAAACGGGAATACAAGAAAAGATAATACCATAAACAAGAATCGAGAATACAGGCTGCAAAAATAGGAAAATGAGAAAATACGTGACTGCGAAAATACGAGAATACAAGACTGCGGCAATACAAAAATAGAAAAAAGCAAAAATACTAGAAAATGAAAACATAAAGTTACGAAAATAAAAGAGTATCTCATTACCAGAATACGGGAATGCGAGAAATAAGAATATCATATTATGATAGTACGAAAATATGAGAACACGAGAATAAAAGAATTCGAGAAAAGAAAATACTATAAACGAGAATGCGGGCTGCGAGAATAGGAGAATACGAGACTGCAAAAATGCGAAAATACAAAAACAAGAAAATGCGAAAATATTAGAACACGTGCATACGAGGTTATGATAATAAGAGAGTACGACATTACCAGATACGGGAAAGCGAGCAACAAAAATACAAGAACACGAAAATACGAGAATATGAGATTACGCGCTTACGAGAATTTGAGAATACGCGAATACGAGAGTACGAGAATACAAAAATTGTGAAAATACGTGGATACAAAGATACGAGAATGCGACAACGCAATAATGATAAAATACCAGACTACGAGAATAGTGAATTGCGAGAATATGAAATTGCGAGATTACCAAAATACAAGAATGCAAGAATTCGAGATTACGATATTACAGGAATGCGAGAATTCTACAGCCGAGATCGCGTGGAATCAAAACATTAGAAACGAGAGTCCGAGACACGATCAACGAGAATTTGAGTAACGAGAATCCCTGGATACGAAAAACACGAGATTACGGTAACACGAAAGTTCGAAATTGTGAAAATGCTGAAAATTAGAATAAGAGAAACGCGAATACGAGAAACGAGAATACGAAAAATAAAAATATGGGACACAAGAATAGGAGATGCGCGATTGCGAAAAGTAAGATTACAAGAAATGAGAATATGGGAATATTAGACTACGAGAATAAAAATGTACGCAAACAAGTGATTGCGATAGTATGAGAAGACAAAAATACGAGAATACAAGATTACCAGAACACGCAAATACGAAACTATGAGAAGCAAGGACACAAGAAACGAGAGCGGTAAATGAGAATACGAGAAAGCGAGTGTGCTGTAGAAGGAAATACGAGAATACGAATATACGACAATGCGAGAATACGAGAAACGAAAATACGAGGAAAAGAACGTCAGAAACGAGAATACGAAGAATGAGTCTACGAGAAACGAGAACACGAAAAGCTAGAATACGAGAAACTAAAATATGAAAAACAAGACTACGAGAAACGAGAAGTGATAATGTAATAATCGAGCCTGCGAGAAACAATAAAACGATAGATAAGTATGCGAGTAACGAGAATGCGATAAACCAGAACACGAGAGACTAGAGTGCAAAGAATGAGAATGCTAGAAACAAAAATACGAGAATACGATAATACGGGCAACGAAAATTCGAGAAACAAACATACGAGAACCGAGAATGTGAGGCACAAAAATACGAGAAACGAGAATACGAGGAACAAGTATACGAGAAAAGTAAATGCTAGGAACCAGAATGCGAGAATGCCAGAAACGAGAATACTAGATGCGAGAATTAGCTTCAAGATGGTGAAGGGCTTCCCAAACAAAACAAGTACAATAGAGGTTAGGTTATTTATACCTCTTCATTCATAAGCGAGAAGCCGCAGTAGCTGGACGCGACGCTTTCAGCGTCGTTAAAAGTGCCTTACAACTCTAGAGAGTTTTTTGGCATGTTGGTGGTCTTCTGATTGTTCTGGTGTTTCTTATATGTCGATGTTCTTGAATATATATGCAGGTCTGGATTCCAAA
The DNA here is from genome assembly GCA_036346225.1 of Platerodrilus igneus. Taxonomy (NCBI): domain Eukaryota; kingdom Metazoa; phylum Arthropoda; class Insecta; order Coleoptera; family Lycidae; genus Platerodrilus; species Platerodrilus igneus. Next base: position 2,566,745 of record JARFIW010000549.1, on the reverse strand, counting down.
AGACCTGCTTCTGGAATCCTCTTGTTTTGGTGCAGTGAGCAGTTTCCCGGATCTTCCCCTTGGTTGTCCCCCCAACTGCACGGTATCCGAATCCTGGACCACTGGCTTGTGGTTTTCGGCCGACAGGATTGCTACTCGCCACAGGCCGCCCCATCGTCAGGTAGCTTGTCTAAACAGAACTGCCGGATGTGCATCCCCGACGACTTCACTTGTGTACCCATTCCTCGGCACCCCGCATAGCTGGAGAACTCCTTCGGGACGTCACCGTTCCGCTGCTCACCTTTGATCGCCCGGAGGCGGTGATAGGTATACGTACGTTGCTGCCTCGTCGGCGTCTGGGCAACAACTATAAGCGAGAACATACGAAAGCTAACTATATTTCCACGATACTGCATCGCCTCTACGCGCTACTGAATATGCGCGTAATTTAGTTCCCATTCTTCCCTATCCAACAGATGATCTTCTCTTATTTTCTATGGACCGAAAATGCGAAAGACAAGAATTCGAAACGAGAATGCGAAAACGAATGCACGAAAACGAGAATACGACAAACGAGAATACGAAGGAACGAGAATATGAGAAGCATGAATACGAGAAACGAGAATACGAGAAACGAGAATACGAGAATACAAGAATACGAGAATACAAGAATACGAGAATGCGAAAAGGGTATGAATATACGCGAATAAGAGTAACGCGAATTTGAGAAACGCGAATATGAGAAACGAGATCACGAGAATACGAGAAACGAGAATTCTAGAAACGATAGTGTGAGAAACTGGAATACGAGAATGCGAAGAACAAGAATACGCGAAACGCGAATGCGAGAAACAACAATACGAGAAACGATAATTCGGGATACGAGAAGCAAGAATACAAAATACGAGAAAAGATAATATCAGAAACGAGAAGGCCTGAAACGAGAATACGAGAAACGAATGTGCGAGAAACTAGAATACAAGAAAGCAAAAACGAAACTACGCGAAACGAGAATGCGAGAAACGAATGCTCGAGAAACGAGAATACAACAAACGAGAATACGAGGAAACGAGAATACGAGGAAACGAGAATACGAGGAAACAAGATTACGAGGAAACGAGATTACGAGAAACAAGAATTCGAAAATGCGAGAAGCATACGAGTATACGAGAATAAGAGAAACACTAATTTGAGAAACGCGAATACGAGAAACGAGATTACGAAAATACGAGAAACTAGAATACGAGAAATGAGAAACGAGAAACAAAAATCTGAGACACAAAATTGCGAAAAACTAAAATACAAGAAACGGGAATACGCGAAACGAGGATGCGGGAAACGACTATACGAGAAACGATAGTGCGAGAAACTGAAATACGAGATGCGAAAAACAAGAATACGCGCAAGGAGAATGCGAGAAACGAATGTAGGACGAAACAAGAATATGAGAAACGAGAACACAAGGATACGAGAATACGAGAAGCGTATAAATATACGAGAATAAGAAAAACGCGAATTTGAAAAACGCGAATACGAGAAACAAGAAACGAAAATCCTAGAAACGATAGTGCGAGAAACTGGAATACGAGAATGCGAAAAACAAGAATACGCGAAACGAGAATACGAGAAACTACAACACGGGAAACGATAATGCGGGATACGAGAATACGAGAAGCGAGAATTCAAAATACAAAAAGGATAGTACTAGAAACAAGAATACAAGAAACGATAATACTAGAAACGAGAAATCTTGAAACGAGAATATGAGAAACGAAAGTGCGAGAAACTAGAATACAAGAACGCAAAAAACAAGACTACACGAAACGGGTATGCGAGAAACGAATGCACGAGAAACGAAAATACGACAAACGATAATACGAGGAAACGCGAATACGAGGAAACAAGAATACAAGAATACGAAAATACGAAAAGCATACGAGTATACGAGAAAAATAGAAACGCTAATTTGAGAAACGTGAATACAAGAAACGAGATTACGAGAAACGAAAATCTGAGAAACGAGAATGCAAAAAACCAAAGTACGAGAAACGAAAATACGCGAAACGAGAATGCGGGAAACGACTATACGAGAAACGACAGTGCGAGAAACTGGAATACGAGGATGCGAAAAACAAGAATTCGCGCAACGAGAATGCGAGAAACGAAGGCAAGAGAAACGAGAATACAACAAACGAGAGTACGAGAAAACGAGAATACGAGAAACGAGAATAGAAGAATACGAAAATACGATAAGTGTATGAATGTACGAGAATAAGAGAAACGCGAATTTGAGAAACGCGATTACGAGAAACGAGATTACGAGAATACGCGAAACGAGAAACGAGAAACAAAAACGAAAATCCTAAAACGATAGTGCGAGAAACTAGAATACGAGAATGCGAAAACAAGATTGCGGGAAACTAGAATGCGAGAAACGAGAATACCTTAAACGAAAATAGAAAATACGAGAAAACGAGAATGAATGAAACGAGAATGCGAGAAATAAGAACACGAGCTATGAGAATAAAAAATTCGAGACTGTGAAAATGCGAGACTACTGAGTTACAAGAGTACGATGTTACGAAATTACCAAAATATGATGACACGAGACTACAAAAATGCAAGAACGCGAGACTACTAGAATATGTGATTACACGACGAGATTATAAGATTATCAGAATAGGAGAAAGCAATAATACGAGGATACGAAAGTACGAGAAACGATCATGAGGAAATACCTAGTACGGGATTACCAGAATGTGAGAAAACGAACAAATTACGAGAAACAAGAAAGCCAAAAATCGAAAACACGAAAAACTAGAATACGCGAAACGAGAATACGTGAAACGAAAATACGAAAAGCGAGAATACGGGAAACTAGAATACAAGAATGCGCGAAACGAGAGTACGTGACACGAGAATACGAGATCACGCGGTTACGGGACACGAGAATTTGAAAACACGAGCAACGAGAATACGAGAATAACAGAGTACGAAACTACGGAATTGCGAGACCGCGGGGTTATGAGAATAAGAGATTACGAGATTATCAGCATACTACAATATGAGACTACGAAAATGCGATAGTATAAGAATTCGTAATTACGTGGACAAGAGACTGCGAGATGAACCGAATACGAGAAAACGATAATACGATGATACAAAAATCCAAGAAACGGGAATGTAAGAATGCATGATTACTGGAATATGAGAATGCGAGGAAACTAGAATATGAGAAGCGAAAGCCCAAGAGACGAAAACCCGAGAATGCGTGATACGAGAATACTAGAAACGAGAATACGATAAACGGGAATACATGACACGACGTGATATGAGAATACAAGGATACGAGAAACGAGAATATGAAATACGAGAAACGAGAAAATAAGATACGAGAATACGACAAACGAGAATTCGAGAATGCGGGATTGCGAGGGTAAGAGAATACGGGATTACGAGGATAAGAGGATACTAGAACACGAGAATACAAAAATGCAAGATAACGACAGTGCAAAAAATAAAAATACGAGGATACTAGAGACGAGAATACGAGGTGCATAAATAATAGATTGCAAAAATACGATACTGCAAAAAACGAGAATACGGGACTACGAGAATACAGGATTTCAATAAGAGGTTACGTGATTGTCAGAATACGAGGTTACGAAAATACGAGAGAACGATACTACGAAAATACGAAACTACGAAAATAAGACATTAGGACTTACAAGCTTACAAGGAACAAAAATACGAGAAGCGAGAAATACGAGTTTACGAAAATGCTACAATGAGAGAACATGTGAATTTGAGATCACGGGACTACGAGAATACGGGATTACGAAAATAAGAGATTACGAGGCTCCAGATTACGAGAAACGATAATACGAGAATATGAGGATACGAGCCTACATAAATACCAGAACACGAAACAACGAAAGTGCTAGAGAAGCAGGTTACGAGAATGAGAGATTACGAGGTTACCATCTTACGAGATTACGATAATAGAGAATGCAAGAAACCAGAATATGAGCTACGAGAATATGAGAATTCGAGACTGCTAAAATACAAAAATATGAAAATTGAAAAATACGAGAATGCGGGATTACTAGAATACGGAATTACCAAAATTAGAAATTACGGGAATAAGCGATTGTGAAATTACCAGACTACGAGAAACATGAAAGCGAGGATACGTTAATACGGGATTACAAAAATAAAAGATTACAAGATTACCAGAATACGAGAATACAAACAAAAATACGAAAATACGGGACTGCAAAATACGATAAAGTGAAGCTACGAGAATACGGGGTTACGAGATTGCCAGATTATAAAAATGCGGAAACGACAACCGAAAATACGAAACTGTGAGAATACGAGAATACCAAAATACGAGAAGAAAACGCTAGAATGCGAGAAACAAGAATACGCAAAACGAGAATGTGAGAAACAAAAGCACGAGAAACGAAAAAACGAGAAACTAGAATACGAGAACACAAAAATGCGAAATAGCGAGAATGCAAGGATAAAATAATGCGAGAAACTAAAACACGAGTTTACGAGAAACGAATGTACGAGGTGCGCGAATGGGAGACTACAAGAATATAAGACTGCAAAAATGCGAGAATACGGGACTATCAGAATGCGAAATTACTAAAATAAGAGGTTACGGGATTACCAGAATACGAGAACACGAGAAACTAGAATCCGAGGATACGAGTCTACAAAAATACGAAATAACAAGGCTACCAAAGTACGAGAAGCCAGACTACAAAAATACGAGAAGACGGGACTGCGAAAATACGAGAAACTAGAATCCGAAGATACGAGTCTAAAAAAATACGAAATAACAAGATTGCAAAAATACGAGAAGCGAGACTACGAAAATACGGAAAAACGTGACTACGAGAATACGAGATTACGAGAATAAGAATTACGGTCATACTATCTTACGAGAATAGAAGCAACGATATACGAGAATACGCGTAACGAGAATTCAAGTAACCAGAATACAAGCCACGAGAATATGAGTATACGAGAGTACGAAAATACATGAATACGGGATTACAAGAATAAGAGATTACTACAATACGACGATACGTGGATACGAGACTATGAAAATACGAGAATACGGGAATACGAAAGTACGAGAATACAAGAACAGGGAAAATCGAGGATATGATAATCGGAGAATACCAGAATACAAAAATACGAGCATATGAAAGTACGAAAATAAGAGAATACAATAATGCAAGAATATGAGGATACGCGAATATAAAAAACCAAGAATACGCAAATACTAGAATGCGAAAATATCAGAATTGGGAATGCGATAATAGAAGAATACGTGGATACGAGAAACGGGAATACAAGAAAAGAGAATACCATAAACAAGAATCGAGAATACAGGCTGCAAAAATAGGAAAATGAGAAAATACGTGACTGCGAAAATACGAGAATACAAGACTATGGCAATACAAAAATAGAAAAAAGCAAAAATTCTAGAAAATGAAAATATAAAGTTACGAAAATAAAAGAGTATCCCATTACCAGAATACGGGAATGCGAGAAATAAGAATATCATATTATGATAGTACGAAAATATGAGAACACGAGAATAAAAGAATTCGAGAAAAGAAAATACTATAAACGAGAATGCGGGCTGCGAGAATAGGAGAATACGAGACTGCGAAAATACAAAAATAAGAAGATGCGAAACTACTAGAACACGTGCATACGGGGTTCTAAGAATAAGAGAGTATGACATTACCAGCATACTGGAATGCGAGCAACAAAAATACGAGAAGACGAAAATACGAGAATAGGAGAGCACGCGCTTACGAGACTAGGAAAATACAAGAATACGAAAATACGTGGATACGAGACTGTGACAACGTGATAATGATGAAATACGAGATTACGAGAATAGTGGATTGCGAGATTACCAGAATACAAGAATACAAAAATTCGACATTACAGGAATACGAGAATTCTACAGCCAAGATCACCTGGAATCAAAATATTAGAAATGAGAATCCGAGAAACGATAATCGGGAATTCGAGCAACGAGAATACCTGGATACGAAAAACACGAAATTACGGTAACACGAAAGTGCGAAATTGTCCAAATACTGAAAATTAGAATAAGAGAAACGCGGATACGAAAAACGAGAATACAAAAAATAAAAATATGGGACACAAGAATAGGAGAAAAGGAGATGTGCGATTGCGAAAAGTAAGATTACACGAACTGAGAGTATGAGAATATTAGACTACGAGAATATAAATGTACGAAAACAAGTAACTGTGAGAATATAAGAAGACAAAAATACGTGAATACGAGATTACCAGAACACGCAAATACGAAAATACGGGAAGCAAGGGTACAAGAAACGAGAGAACGGTAAGTGAGAATACGAGAAAGCGAGTGTGCTGTAGAAGGAAAAATAAGAATACGAGCATACGGGAATACGAATATACGACATTGCGAGAATACGGGAAACGAAAATACGAAGTAGAGAATGTGAGAAACGAGAATACGAAGAATGAGTCTATGAGAAACGAGAACACGAAAAGCTAGAAATCGAGAAACTAAAATATAAAAAACAAGACTACGAGAAACGAGAAGTGATCATGTAATAATCGAGCCTGCGAGAAACGAGAAACAATAGAACGATACACAAGTATGCGAGTAACGAGAATGCTAGAAACAAAAATACGAGAATACGATAATACGGGTAACGAGAATTCGAGAAACAAGCATACGATAAACGAGAGTGTGAGGCACAAAAATACGAGAAACTAAAATACGAGCAACATGTATACGAAAAAAGAAAATGCTAGGAACCAGAATGCACGAACCGAGAATGCTAGATGGTGAAGGGCTTCCCAAACAAAACAAAAGAGGTTAGGTTGTTTATACTTCTTCATTCATAAGCGGAGACACACGAAGGCTAACTATATTTCCACGATACTGCAGCGCCTCTACGCGCTACTGAATATGCGTGTAATTTAGTTCCCATTCTTCCCTATCCAACGGATGATCTCTTATTTTTCTATGGCTTGAGCTAATAAAGGGTAACTTTACGACATAACCTCAATTTTTTTTTAATATTATTGGTTGGCCTTGCTCTTTGGGCTTTAACCTCAATTTTCTTACATGAACAGATGTAGAGTTGTTCAATTGACCAATTCTGTATGGTAGCCAATGGGAATAGCTTGTGAAGCTAGGCACAAAATACATGCTTTTTAATACATTTATGAAGTTGTGAAGAAGATTTAGTGATAATTAGCTCGGTACATTAATTACTGACTATTTTTAAGCGGATGTGTGAACGTGGTTAACGAGCGCTGTTTCAGAAATCAGAGTTTTTGAACCTATTTCAGGATCTTTGTATGGCATCGCCAGTTTTTTGCAATTCGTACATTTGTTGGGCGGTTTATGAAAGCTTTACATAACGTTAATTGAAACGCCTCGATGTTAATAGTATTTCTATCGTACAATACGATTGTAAGTTCAACGTATCTTATTGTGTACAATCAAAAAACGTCTAAAGATAATAAAATTGTAGTTTTGCATCAATTGTGCGGTTTCTTATCAATTAAAAATCAAGATTTTCGTCACTAAGAGAATGGATTTGATATAAAACTGGAAACTTACGGCAAAATTTACGTTAAAGTCGGTAGTTTCTCTGATTTGTTACAGTGCGTGTAGTTTGCACATCTCCCGGATTAATTTGCTTCACGTTAAAACACGTCAACTTATTAATAGCCACGGCTTAGATTTTTAGGTTATGTTGTTGTTTTCAATTTTCTACGTTGAATAAATATTAACATTGTCTGTATCCACTATTGAAGCAGGACCGAAGTGTTGCATAAAAAGGAAATATACAATGGTAAGTAATATTTTATAGATTAGTTGTCTCAGTTTACACCTCTGAAATTTGTGGCATTTCAAAGGTTTATAAATTACCAGGCTCAAGTTTGACCAGACACCCTCCAAACCAGTACATAAACGGGGAGGCTTATTATCGCTTAAATAACTTTTTTGCATTTGTACAGTGAACTAAACGAACTAGATGGGTAGGTAAGTTTACTGACTTCAAAGATCTTACGTGGAATCCGTTGCCTCACCTTTTTAGGGTTTTTAACCAGAACTTTGTCGTTTACTACATAACGATGGAGCACTATTATTCTTATAAGGCAACGGAACAAATTTATCTTGAGGGTGGATCATACGCAAAGGTGTTAACTGAAAAATTAAACATAATTTTTGCTTGGGGTGAGCTTTGTTACAGTACATGGGGTATTACGATATTTAAATAAACATTTTAACAACTTCTTTTGTAAAGGGTCATTGCTCGACTTTAGTATCATTTTCTTTATTGTTTGTACCCCCCCTTTTTCCCCTGGGTTTGGGAGAAGCGTCATGCCTAACCCACCGGCTGGCTCTAAGGCGTCAAATGCCGGAAGAGTGTGGGACTCCCCCGGACCGGGTATTATGTCCGGGGTAACCGCACTAAACTCCCTTCCCCCTTCCCTCTAGTGACAGAGTCTACCCGGGAACCACCGATAAGGCATCTACTTCAGGGCATCTCGAGGGGCCAGATTGATCTATAGCTCTGTATTCTATACTTATTGTCGGAAGGGTTCTCTTTCCCTTTCATCCTGTTCTTTTGTCTTAATTATACTTCCTACATACTAGTCTATCTTTACCCAGGTGTCTACTGAGGCTAGCATTTCTTCGATAATATAGCTTGCAGTAATGCTGTTTCCAATATAACGTTCTAGCTGCTACCTTTCTCTGTCCCATCTTGCACACTTAAACATCGTGTGGTTAGCATCGTCACTATGATATCCGCAGTACCAGCATGCTGCTGTGGCCTCTTTGCCAATTCTGTGCAGGTAAGAGCCAAAACATCCATAGCCAGTCAAAGCCTGCGTAAGGTGGTAATTTATTTGACCATGTTTCCTTTCAATCCAGGGTTGTACTCTTGGAATAAGTTTGGCAGTGCATCTACCTTTCGGTGCCTGTTCCCACTGGGTTTGCCAAATGTCCATAGTTGTTTGCCTGGCTTCTGACTTTATTTCCTTCCTGTCTTTTCTAGGCGTTTGTTGGATGGCCTTTTGAATCCTTGCCCTCTCTCCCGTAAGAATCTCCAGTGGGTGAAGGCCAGCTACCACAAGCAATGCCTCACTGGATACAGTACGATAGGCACTGCACGCCCTCACTGTATTCTCTGGCATTTTTTAATTTCCTCCTTGCATCTGCTAATTCGTAGCGCTTCGTGCCAGACAGGAGCTGCATATAGCACTATAGATTGGAACGCTATTTGTCTGACCTTTCTTTTGTTCGCTCTAGATCCTCCTATGTTAGGGAGCAGTATTGTAAGAGCTTTCATGATCCTTTTTGCCTTGGTGGTAACCTTATCAACATGCCTTGCAAAAGTGCGTCCATAGTCCAGTGTTACTCCTAGATATTCCACTGTCTTGCTGGGCGTTATTATGTGACCTTCCCAGTTGAATGTAACATCCTTTGCCTTTCTGCTAAGATTAATCACTACCATGGATGTTTTTTCTGGTGCCACCTCCAGTTTGTTATTTCTCATCCATTGTGCAACCCTCCTTAGGCATTCGTCTCCTATAGTTTTTAGTTGCTGTGGGGTCTTTGCCCCTATAACCACCACCAGGTCGTCTGCATAACAGATCAGGTCTACATTTTCTGAAGTCTCCATTTCCATCACATCGTTGTAGAGAATGTTCCACAGCGTTGGCCCGAGCACTGACCCCTGTGGAACACCTCCCCCCAATTCAATGCACGTTTCTTTCTCGATGATTACCTTCCTCCCATAAAAATAGGACGACACAACATTTATCAGGTATTTAGAAAAACCTCTTCTTTCCATCTTATTTAGGATTATTTCCCAGGAGGCTGTACCGGCGGTAATGTACGAGAGCCACTACGTCAGTTGGTAACAATGAAAATAATTGCAAAATATTGCGCAATAAACGCGTTACGTCATACCTTTGTTCAAATTATTATTACATACAAAAAATGTTTATTTTAATTATAAGAGAAAACAAAATGTACTCACGTAACTGTAGGACTCCTTACAGCATTACGCTATTATGGTGGCAGCTGGGCTACGTTGAGCATTTCGGGCGTCGTTGAGCATTTCGGGCGTGGGTAATCCGTTGCCCCCGGTTGAATCCAAATTTAATTTGTCTTCTTCTTTCCTATTTGTATAGGGGCGACAGGAAACTGGTATAAGGAACGATAATTGGGTAGATAAAAGGAAACCTACATAACCTGAAAGAGAAGACAAGGTAACGACACAAAGATAAACCACTAGGCACGATGTCTGGCTGACCAGTCCTGCGTCTACGTCTACGCAATCTCAGAGCGCCGACGCGACTAACTAAAGTGACGGAAATACACGCACACGATTTTTTAAATTATTGGCGCGAAATCACTTACAAATTAGGAACTTAAATTAGAAGTATTTACAGGCCGATTTTTCGGCGTGTAACATACCATCAACGACAGTTACAAATAGACATACTAGTACCAGGCATGGTTCTACAGAGGGCGCAACATTGCACAAATTTTATTTAATGAAAGAAACAATTTAATAAAAACAAAACAGCTTAGGGCTGAAAGAAATTGGTCGATGGCCTTTTGGTACAGAAGTATCAATAAAAATTATTTCTCTCTCTCTCTCTCTCTCTCTCAAAACAGCTTATCCTTGTTTAAAGAGGTAGTTTGAGACCCAACGTCCGTGACTTTTCAGTAAATTTGCTTCAGCGTCTAAATGTACGGCAGAGTCTTTATTGGCTTCGAAATCTGTTTTTCTGTACAAATTTTTACAGCGAAGTTGGTTGTTGAAACCAACAGTTTTGGAACAAAAAATAAAGACATTTAAAAGAACGGTATGGATTCATATGTAAACGTCACTGCGTACTAACTCTACATATTGATCCGGTAATGTTGTTATGCTTTTTTTTTTAAAGCTCTATCTTTTATTGTATTAGTTATGTTCAGGGGATTTCAAACCCCTCATGGGGTTTGTTATGTTTTAGTGCAACCGTTACGTGAATACCATACATGAATTTTGTTCTCACGAAAGTCCAGTCAGTAACTTATAATTTGTGGTCTGGGAAAATACAAGAACCGCACTTCTCATGCCTAACACGCAGTTATGCCCACCAATGTGCGTCAGAAAACTTTAACCTTTCTTGAAAAGGAGAAACGTTTCGTGGGAAACAAAGAACTTGACTAGCGACGTGTTTGTAGTGCTCCGACATTGGCGAAGTGGTTCTTTTTCATTCGTTTCTTTCCCCTATCGTTACGAAACATATCGGCGCTTTGTCGAAGAGATGTTGTAAACGACGTAATTGCTATAAACGTATCACCACGTTTTAAATATGATGCAATAGTCAAATTTTCATGCACATTTAAGGTCAATTTACATTCTCTTACGGTTTAAACCACGTCATTTTCTTACGTTTAAAAACGGATTCTTACAGTTTAAAAACGTCGATAAATACAGTTAAAAAGTTCATAAATACATCGCGCAAGCGCGATATAAAAAAGCGAGTGACGCCCCTGGCGGATGGTAGCGCTAACCTTTTACAGATTTTGCGCGGCCAACTGCCAATGACGTCACCAATGCACAAATTATATTGCGCAATAACCGGAAAACATATAACTTTAAAGACAATTCCGCGAACAAATTAAACTATGAAGTACTCACATAATGGGTCCAGATTCCCACGAAGTACGCCAATCGTCCTTCAGGATAGGTTACGACGGCGTCAGCACGTCCATAAGGGCGGCATGCTGGCCCTTTTTAGGCAGTTAAAGATGGTACTGCTCCGGTGCTGTCGGCGGAACATAGACATCCGGCTCGTCTAGGGTCGTGCAGTACGGTTCGCCAAGGCTACAGATTACCTACCTATGCAGGGAAAGACGGGAACATGGTAAAGGTCGACAAACAAAGACAATTAGGCAAAGGAATCTACATAGATAAAGCTAAGGCACGATACGATACCTGACACGACCACACTCCTTGAAGATCCAAGGCAAACAGCCACGTTCAAGCGTCTAACGGAAACTTCCCCCCACTTTTGTCTTTTTTCACGTCGGCGCGAAGTTATTCGTCCAACCCACTATTGACGTGACGGAAATACGCGCACCGCGTCTTTTGAAATTATGGCGCGAAACCTCCGCACATCAAAATTAACCTAAAAACAATGTTTAAGGGCCAATTTGATTGGCACGTAACAATTCACAATATAAGTAAAACAGAGTACTCACGTGGATGGTTATTTCTCAGGCTCCATCATGTTGTGTGGGTAGGTTACACCATTGCTGAGTTTCAAATTGCCAATCCGTTCTTCTCTTCTATGCTCGTAGAGGAATGAAGGAACCCAGGTAGAGCTACAAAGAAGGTAAAGATAAAGGAACCTACATCCCTAAAAAGAGAAAAGACAACACACACCACATATAGATGTTCTTGGCTTCAGGTCTCGTGGCTTAATCCGCGTCTTATCACACCGCGCGCAGTCCGCCATTCACTCTGCGCAGGCGCGACCCGGGGACGACGGAAATTGACATTTTTTAATTAAAAAATATCCACGGGAATTTATTTACAAATTAAAGCTAACTCTAAAAATGTACATTGCCAAATTTGGCATGTAACAGAGCTACAGCCAACCAAACACAGGGACATCAGGTCGCTACCCACGTCATTCCTGAGAGATGTTACATGCCAAAAATTGGCAATGTAAATTGTTAAATATGTGACTAAATTCCCGCCATTATTTTAAAATACACTTGTTAATTTTCGCCATCCCGGAAGGTTGCGTTGGCGCGGAGTGGCGCAAGTGCGCGGTGTGACACGACATTATTAGCGACAAGACGTCAAGCTGGTAACGTCTACATGTTTCTCTTTTTTAGGATGTATGTTCCCTTTTATCTCTACCTTATATCGTTCCTTACCTGGTTGTTCCTATCGTACCGCTACAAACGACGACGGGATAGACGGACAGAATTTGGATCAACAATGGCGTAGCCGACCCACTCTGAAAGAACAACAAGGAAATGACCCTGAGATTTAACTGCAAGGCGCGTTTTAAGTGAGTACTTTGCTTTATTTACATTTTAAAATAAGAATTGTATCATTGTAAACGTGTTTGATATTTGATACAATTTGCCACGTAATTATGTCATAATATATACTATTGCGCAATATTGTGAAACGTGGACCGTAATGTGGTGCCAAGTGTATCAAATTGAAAACGCCTCACCGCGATTAGGGTACTTTGGGTAAGTGGTAGGTTAGAATCTGACAAGCATTTGACGCTCTAGGCAATTTAACCCCGTGTAAATTTGATTTCATATGTAGTAAAAATTTGATATAACCTAAGGTCGCCGCTAAAGTCCCGGCGTAATTGATAAGAGCCACTACGACAGTTGGCAACATAATAAACACGTGCATAATATTGCGCAACAAGATATTACGTCATTGTTGCGTCTCAAATTTGTATCACATAAAAAAGAAAAAGAGAAAATGTACCCACGTAAAATGTGGAGCTCTTCACGACCTTGCGATTATCCTTTCCATTGATCTCGTTGTTAAGCGTGGTTAGGGCTTCGCCCTCGTTGAAACCAAATTAGTTTATCTTCCCGCTTCTTGTTTGTAGCGGTACGACAGGAATAAGATGAGGAACGATAATAGGTACGGTAGAGGAAACCTACATTACCTGAAAGAGAAGACAAAGGCACACCACAGATAACCATACTGTTCGACGTCTCGTTGACTAGTCCGTCGTGACGAAAAATGCGCACTTCCTTCCACTCCGCGTCTGCGCATTCTCTGGTGCCGGCGCAACTGTCTAAAGTGACGGAAATGCACGCACAAGTCTATTTTTAATATATTGGCGCGATTTCAGTCACATATTCTAAACTAAAATCAGAAATGTTTACATAGCCGATTTTCGGCATGTAACAAATTAACGTTTCAGAGCGTATCAATGTTTTAATTCGTTTCTAGCTAACGGTAGGATAATAATTGCACCCATACCGAATATGGGAAACTAGTCTTTTCCGTTGCCATATTGGATAGAACCTAACTTTTTCCATCGCCAGTTGCGAGTCAATTAAAAAATCATTTTTTTTAGGACACATTGAGGGAAGATGCCGAAAAGATATCGAAAATCATAAACTTTGCAGACATCGATTTCATAGAAAGTTTACTGAAACAATTTTCGTATGCCGATCGTGATAAACGTATGCAATTAGTCATGCATGGTTTTTTTAACGAGATGGACTCCAATCCGGAATCAAGTCAATTACAAAAAGACATACAAACAATAAAAGACGTTTTTCCCAATTTAAGTTGGAATTACATTAGAAAAATGTTAGAAGACGTAGCCAGTGAAGAGAACCGAGTACGACTTGTTGCCAGAAAGTTATTAGATCAGAATCCTCCGGAAAAAGCTAACGCTGTAGATGTTGCGACAAACACAAGTGTAGCGGAGAAAGTTGTCAAATCGAAAAGGAGTGCTAAGATAAAACGAAAGAAAGGTGAGTTTACGAACGGTGACTTTTTTGAGTCTAGGGTTTACTTAATGTAAAAGTGTACTTGGAAGAAGGTTTAACGTGGTGCATTTGTCGGTCTGGCTGGCGATGTAACAAAATTAGAGCGATGTCATTTGTTGACACCATCACCAACTGTCGGTCTTTCAACCCCATCACTCCAATGATGTAACAAAACAAAACAAGGGAGGGAGCTAAAGCGAGATCATTTGTTGACATCATCACCAACTGTCGGTCTTTCTACCCCATCCCTCCAACGATGTAACAAAACAAAACAAGGGAGGGAGCTAAAACGAGATCATTTGTTGACACCATCACCAACTGTCGGTCTTTCAACCCCATCCCTCCAACGATGTAACAAAACAAAACAAGGGAGGGAGCTAAAACGAGATAATTTGTTGATACCATCACCGACTGTCGGTCTTTTAACACCATCACTCGGTGTAACGATGTAACAAAACGAGACAGTGAGATCATTTGTTGATACCACTACCGACATTTATACGGCTCGACTTTCCGGATCTCAGCCGAATACCCATTTTACCGGTTACAAGTGTTAAGTAACGAATTTGGCAGCGTTTTTAGTTTGAATTTCTTAATGCTCTGTACAGTTATTTTACAGAATCTGGACTATTTCCAACGTTTGATGGATTTTAAATACCGACATCGTACGACTGACGTTATATGTAACTCATCGTTAACTTAGGAACGATTTTAACTTTATAATAAATATTCTAAAACAAAAGGGATTTTGTTTTGACATTCGTAAGATTTCTGCGGCTTTTGTGGTTAGTAATTGAAACTCTGATGGGATTTTAATCTAGGCAGTTTTGAGTACGCGTTCCTTTTCATTTCTTCGTAACGGTAATCTATATAAATTGTAAATTGCAAGGAATTTAACAACGGTTTCTAACTGCAATGAAAATTTGGACGTCTTGTCTTCTTTCATAAGAGGAAATTCATCGTCAATTATGTTAATGCAAGGGCTTTTTGTTAATCATGTGCGCCTTTTTGGCTTTACATTTTACAATATTTAATTTTAGGGGATTTTTAAACTTACGAGTTTTCCTTAATTTACGTTTTTACGCATACAGGTCTACGATTATATCCTCCCATGAATTCCAGGACATTAACTCATGATTTATGGTATGCAAACTGCATGTGTTTGCGTTCCCAGGGGGTGTGAGAAACGTAAAACAGGTGGGCTATTCTAGATGGTGAAAATTAAGTCTCGTTAAGTGCCACCCTTTGTATTCTATTGTTTGCTGTTTTTTATAAATTATCTATAGTAGGATGGTAGAGGAAAAGTAAGGATTGATGCACGAGGTGACTATTTGCTCCTCAGACCCCTCAGTCTTCGTCTTCCATCATCAATTATTCTTAACCACCCCTTCCTCTGTCCTACATACTCATCCTCAACCCTACTGTCCACCTAAATCATCCACTTACCTCAACCTTTCTCCTACCATTATCTTTCTACACCTCCATCATCCTCCAACCTTAATCATCGTACTTCAACCATCCCCCCACATCTCAACCTACCTCCACCATCTACCATCCTCCAACGTCAATATTTTTCCATCTCGATCATCCCCTACCTTAATCGTCCTCCTGCCTCAATCATCCTTTACACCTCATCCTTATCCACACTATATTATTCTTCAACGTCAATCTTCCTACATCTCAACTATTCTCGTACCTTAATCGTCTCCACCTCAATCATCCTTCACATCTAAACCTGCCTCCACCTGCTATTATCCTCCAACTTCAATGTTCGTACACCTCAATCATCCTCCTACCTTAATCATTCTCCACGCCAATTATCCTCCTACCTCAATCAACCTCCACATCTCAACCTTCTTCCGCCATCTATTATACTCCAACCTAAATATCCCCTACCTTAATCGACCTCCACCTCAATCATTTTCCTATCTTAATCATAATTCACACCTCAACCTACTTCCCTCCAACGTCAGTCTTGCTCCACCTCCTACCGTAATCCTCATGCTACTTGAATCACATTCTCTATTACGTTTTAAAAATACGATACGATAATTCTTACAATTTAAATGGTGATAGTTTTACCATTAAAAAGTCGATAAAACAGTTTACGAACTACGTCGATAAATACAGTTACAAAGTCGGTAAAATACATCGCGCAAGCGCAATGAATAAAGCGAGTGACGCCTCTAGCGGAGGGCAGCGCGAACCCCTTATACAGGTTCCGCGTGGCCAACTACCAATATGACGTACCCAACCAAATTACATTGCGTAACAATCGGAAATTTACATATTTAAACAATGAAAGATAAAAGCGAATAATTTTAACAAACAGAATACTCACATAAGATGTCCGGCATTCGCACGAAGTTGCGCTACGGTAGGCCTCTATTGAAGTCCATCCGGCTAAATCCCGGAGGGATTAAAGATGTAACTCGTTCATCTCGGGTCGTGGAGTCCAGTTCGCCTAACGGTTCTCATATTGACACCTACCTATGCAGGGAATGACGGAAAAAAGGTATAAGGTGCGACAAACAAAAGATAATCAAGCAAAGGAAATCTACATAGATACAGCTAACGATACGTTACCAAAAAACGTCCACTCTGCTCAAAGGTATTGGCGAAAAAGCCACGTTATAGAGAGAACAGGAAACTCCCCCACTCATTTTGTCTTTTTTCCATCCGCACGAACTTATTCGTCCAACCCTCTAGGATCACGCACTCTGCGCAAACTCACTGACATAACGGAAGTACACGCTTAGTCTATTTAAAATTCCCGCGCACCGCGTCTTTTGAAATTATGGCGCGAAACTTCCGTACATCAAAACTAACCTAAAAACATGTTAAAGTGCCGATTGGCACGTAACATCTCATATCATCCTCCAACCTCAATCTTTTTTCCAACTCCATCTCCTATCTTAATCGTCATCATACTATCATCCTCCTACCTTAATCATTCTCCACCTCAATCTTCCTCCACCTCAATCGTACTTCTAACTCAATTGGCCTCCACCTCAATATCCTCTTAACTCAATCATCTTTCACATATCATCTTTCCTGCACCTGCTATTATCCTCCAACCTTGATCGCTCTTCACCCTCTATTACCTTCCAATCCTCAACCTTCCTCCACCTCAATCATCCTTCTACCTTAATCGTCCTCTCTCAATCATCCTCCACACCTCAACTTTCCTCAACCCTATATTATATTCCAACCTCAATTTTCCTCCATCTCAAACACGTCCCACCTTTATTGGCCAGCTTCCTCAATCATCCTCCGCACTTCAACTTTCTTCTATCCTCAATAGTTTTCCACCTCAATCATTCTCTTACCTTAATCGTCCATCTCAACCTCCACCCGTTATTATCCTCCAACATAAATCTTCCTCCACCTCAATCATCCCCTTACCTTAATCAGTCTCCACCTGAACCACCCTCCTACCTCAATTATGCACAATAAACCATCCTCCATCCTCTATTATCCTCTAACTTTAATCTTCCTTCACTTCAATCGTTCTCCTACCTTAACCGTCCTCCACATTACAATCTTCCTCCACCTGAACCTACCATCAACTCAATCATTCTCCTACCCTAAGTGTCCTTCACCTTAATCATCCTCCTACATTTATCGTCCTGCATCGATCATCCTTCACACTTCAACTTTCCATCCACCCTCAGTCATTCTCCTACCTTAACCGTCCACCACGTCTCAACCTTCCTCCACCCGCTATTATCCTCCAACCTCAATCTTCCTGCACCTCAATCCTTCTACCTTAATCGTCCTCCACACCTCAATTTTCCTCCAGCCTCCTCAAACGTTCACCTCAATAATTCTGCCTTTATCGTCCTCCACCTGATTCATCCTCCACATCTCAACTTTCCTCCACTTCAAGGTTTCAAAACCTCAATCATCCTCCACTTCTCAACCTTCCTCCACCTTTTATTATCCTCGAACGTTAATCGTCCTCTATCTCAATCATCCACACCTCAACCTTCCTCCACCCTGTATTATCCTCCAACCTCAATCTTCTTTCACCTCAATCATCCTACCTTAATCGTCCTCCAACCATCGACCTTCCTCAACCAACCTCAATCACACCCTACGTTTATTGGCCTCCTACATCAATCATTCTCCACATTTCAACTTTCCTCGATTCTCAGTAGTCCTCCACCTCAATCATTCTCCTACCTTAATCGTCCACCTTCTCCACACGCCATTATTCTCCAACATCAATCTTCCTCCACCTCAATCATCCTCCTACCTTAATCATTCTCCACCTCTTTCATCATTCTCCTACTTTAATTGTCCCGATCAATCATCCTCCACGCCTCAACTTTCCTCCATCCTCAATCATCCACATCTAAACCATCCTCCACCCTCTGTTATCCTCCAACTTTAATTTTGCTTCACCTCAATCGTTCTCCCACCTTAATCGTCCTCCACCTCAAGCATCCTCCACATAACAATCTTCCTCCACCTCAACCTTCCAAAACCTCAATCATCCTACACACCTAAACTTTCCTCCACCCTCTATTATCCTCCAACCTCAATCTTCTTCCACCTCAATCATCCTAACTTAATCTTCTCCACCAACATCATCCTCCAACCATCAATCATCCTCCACACTTCAACTTTCCTCTAACCTCAGTAGTCCTCTACCTCAATCATTCTCCTACCTTAATCGTCCACCTTCTCCACACGCCATTATTCTCCAACATCAATCTTCTTCCACCTCAATCATCCTCCTACCTTAATCATTCTCCACCTCTTTCATCATTCTCCTACTTTAATTGTCCCGATCAATCATCCTCCACGCCTCAACTTTCCTCCATCCTCAATCATCCACATCTAAACCATTCTCCACCCACTGTTATCCTCCAACTTTAATCTTGCTCCACCTCAATCGTTCACCCACCTTAATTGTACTCCACCTCAAGCATCCTCCACATAACAAACTTACTCCACCTCAACCTTCCAAATCCTCAATCATCCTACACACCTAAACTTTCCTCCACCCTCAATCTTCTTCCACCTCAATCATCCTAACTTAATCTTCTCCACCAAAATCATCCTCCAACTATCAATCATCCTCCACACTTCAACTTTCCTCTATCCTCAGTAGTCCTCTACCTCAATCATTTTTCTACCTTAATAGTCCTCCAACATAATCATTCCAACTATAACCTTCCTCTACCTTCTATTATCCATCTCCTCAATCATCCTCCTACGTTTAACGTTCTACCTCAATCATCCTCCACACACCAACTTTCCTTCCATCTTCAGTCATTCTCCTACTTTAATCGTCCTCTACTTAAAACATCCTCCAAATGTCAACCTTTCTCCACCCTATTAACCTCCAACCTCAATCATCCTCCTACCTTAATTATTCTTTGCCTCTTTCATCATTCTCCTACTTTAATTTCCCGATCAATCATCCTCCACGCCTCAACTTTCCTCCATCCTCAATCATCCACATCTAAACCATCCTCCACCCTCTGTTAACCTCCAACTTTAATCTTGCTCCACCTCAATCGTTCTCCCACCTTAATCGTCCTCCACCTCAAGCATCCTCCACATAACAATCTTCCTCCACCTCAACATTCCAAAACCTCAATCATCCTACACACCTAAACTTTCCTCCACCCTCTATTATCCTCCAACCTCAATCTTCTTCCACCTCAATCATCCTAATTTAATCTTCTCCACCAAAATCATCCTCCAACCATCAATCATCCTCCACACTTCCACTTTCCTCTAACCTCAGTAGTCCTCTACCTCAATCATTTTTCTACCTTAATAGTCCTCCAACTATAACATTCCTCTACCTTCTATTATCCATCTCAACCCTCCATCACCTCAATCATTCTCCTACGTTTAACGTTCTACCTCAATCATCCTCCACACACCAACTTTCCTTCCATCTTCAGTCATTCTCCTACTTTAATCGTCCTCTACTTAAAACATCCTCCAAATCTCAACCTTTTTCCACCCTATTAACCTCCAATCTCAATCATCCTCCTACCTTAATTATTCTTCACCTCTTTTATCATTCTCCTACTTTAATTTCCCGGTCAATCATCCTCCACGCCTCAACTTTCCTCCATCCTCAATTGTCCACCTCAATCGTTCTCATACTTTAATCGTCCTCCACATCTCAATCTTCCTCCACCTCAATCCTCCTAGCTTAATGGACCTCCACATCAATTATGCTCCCACCTTTATCACTCTCCTACCTCAATCATCCTCCATACTTTTGACTTGCCTCCACCTTTCATTACTCTCCAATCTGAATTATCCTCCTATCTTAATTGTCTTCCTATCTCATCCTCCATTCTCAACCTTCCTCCATCTCAAATTTCTTCCCCTATTATCCTCGAATCTCAATCTTCCTCCAGCTTAATAGTCATCCACCTTAATCATCCTTCTATCTAAATCATCCTTCATATTTCAAACTTCCTCCACCCTCTATTATCCTCCAATCTTAAAATTTTCTCCACTTTAACCATCCTCCTACCTTAATCGTCCTCCACTCCATATCACAACCTTCCTTTATTATGTTACAACCTTAAAATTTTCTCCACCTTAAACAGGCTCCTAACATTATCGTCCTCCCGCCTCAATCATTCTCCACACCTTAACCGTTCTCCACCCTCTATTATCCTGCAACATTAAGATTTTATAAACCTTAGCCATACTCTGCCTTAATCGTCCTCCACACACCAACCTTTCTCTGGCCTTCGTTATATTCCATCTCAACCTTGCATTACCTCAATCATCAGCCTACCTTAATCGTATTTCACCTCAATTATCCTTCTCATTTCAATCATCCTCCACCCTCTATTATCCTGCAATCTCAATTTTCCTCCACCTTAATCGTCCTCCACCTCAATCCTCCACACATCAACCTTCATCCACCTCAATCGACCTCCATGCTTCAACCTTTCTCCACTCTATTATCCTCCAACTTCCTGCACCTCTCCTACTTTAATCATCCTCCTACCTCAATCACCCTCCACACACCCCAACCTTCCCCCACCCTCTATTATCCTTCTACCTCAATCTTCCCCCACCCCAATCATCCTCCTAGCTCAATTATCCTCCACACCTCAACCTTCCTACATACCGTATAATCCTCCAACCTCTAACTTCCTCCAGCTCAATCGCCCTCTTATCTCAATCATCTTCCACATCTCAATCGTCAATCACCTCAATCATTCTCCAACCTCAAACTTGCTCCACCTCAATCATTCTCCTACCTCAATCGTCGTCCATCTCAATATTCTCCTAACCCAATCATTCTTCACATTTAAACCTGCCTCCACCTGCTATCATCCTCATATCTTAATCGTCCTCTACCTCAACCTTGCTTAACCTCTACCTTCCATCACCTTAATCATCCTATCTTAATTGTCATTGACCTGAATCATCCTCCAACCTCAATTATCTTCCTACCTTAATCGTCATCCACCTTAATATCCTCCTAGCTCAATCATTTTCCACATCTCAACCTTCCTCCACTTGCTATTATCCTCTAACGCAATCATCCTCCTACTTTAATCATTCTCCACCTCAATCATCTTCCACACTTCAACATTCATTCACCCTCAATTACTTCTCCAACCTCAATCATCCTCCTACCTTAGTCGTCCTGTACCTAAACCTTCCCCCACCCTCTAGTCCCTATCTCTACCTTCCATCACCTTAATCATCCTACTCTTAATTGTTCTCCATTTCAATCATCCTTCCACATCTCAACCTTCCTCCACCTACTACTATCCTCCAATTTCAATCACCTTCCACACTTTCCTCTACCTTCAATCTCCCCGTGAACTCGATATACGAGACACAATGGCAGTTGGTAGCGCTAATTTTTATACAGATTTTGGCGCGCCCATCTGTCAATGACGTCACACAATATACAAATTTAAACGCTCTTACGATTTAAATGTTCATAAATACAACTCCGCAAGCGCGGTTTATTAGACACCACCGGCAGTTAGTAACGCTAATCTTTATACAGATTTCGGCGCGCCCATCTGTCAATGACGTCACACAATGCACAAATTTAATGCGCAATTGCCAGAAAATATTTATTTAATTCGCAAACAGGTTAAGACAATAGGTACTTACATAAGAAATCCGACATCCTGCGGGGTTGAGTTAAAGTTGGCGTCTGCTGACGTCTATCAGGACTGCTGATGGCCCCCTTCAAGGCAATTTAAAGATGGTGGCTGCTAGCAGAGCATGGCCTCCTCCCGGGGTCGTGAACTCGATTCGCCCTAGGCTGCGACAAATTTATCTTCTACCTATACAGGAACGAATAAGGAAACAGGTATAAGGGGCGACTAACAGATAAGCAAGGCAAGGAAATGTACACAGATAAAGATAAAGGCACGATACGATACCTAACACGACCACACTATTCGAAGTTACAGGCAAAAAAAAAACCACGTTACAGAGTCTCACGGAAACACTTCTCCCACTCTTTCTCCGCCACTCGCGTCGCGCGATCTGGCGCAAACGCACTCTGACGTGACGGAAATATACGCCAAGTCTTTTGAATTTATGACGCGAAACTTCCGCACGTCAAAATTAAACTAAAAAATGTTTAAGTGCCAATTTGGCACGTAACAACGCGCATATGTGAATGACGTCACACAATAAGCAAATTTAATTGCGCAATTACGCAATAAATAAATGTTCGAAATGCAGTATAGATAATAAGGTACTCACATAAATAGGTCCAGCTTCCCACGAAGTACGCCAAGGATGGCGTCCTTGAGGATGGCTGGAGCCCCCTTTTAGATAATTAACGGAGGGTACGCCCAGCGTCCTTTCAAAGCGCTCCGACTAGCTACGCGGTCATGGACATCCGGTTCGCCCTAGGCTGCTTCAAATTGTCTTCTACCTATGTAGGGAGCGAATAAGGAAACAGGTATAAGGGCGACAAACAAAGATAAGCAAGGCAAGGAACTACATAAATAAAAGATACAGACACGATACGATACCTAACACGACCACTCTTCTCGAAGTCCCAGGCAAAATAGCCACGTTACAGAGTCCCCCGGAAACTTCCGCACTCTTGTTCTCCCGGCACTCGCGTCGCGCGATCTGTCGCAAACGCACTCTGACGTGACGGAAATACAGTCTTTTGAATTTATGGCGCGAACTCACGCACAGCAAGACTAAACTAAAAAATGTTTAGCGCCAATTTGGCACGTAACAAATCATCCTACTACCTTAATTGTCCTCTGCTTGAACCTTCCTCCGCCCTCTATTAGTCTCTACCTCTACCTTCCATCACCTTAATCATCTTCCTCTTAGTTGTTTTCCACATCAATCAGGTTTGGGTCTTTGGCGGCTTCAAATTTTATGGCTGACGAAGTGAAGTACCTACGTGGTAGCGAAACAATACTTTGTAGGTATGCAGGTAACAAGGAATCGGGATGACTTCGCCCAACTTCAACTTCACAGTCTTATCTCGTCAAATGCTAACAGTAAAGTCCACCCTTTTAAACGACCTAGTTCTCACACTTCCCCCACTCTTTAAGCCTCCCGTGCCATGTTCTTTTAGCCTGCGCATACAAACGTATGTGGTTTGTATACCATAAATCATGAATTAATGTCGTGGAATCCGTGGGAGGCTATAATAGAGGAAGATGTGCGTAAAACTTAAAGGATGGGATACCGAAATCGTTTAAAATCCCCTAAATTTAAAGCCAAAGGCCAAATAGGCGCAAGACCTTTTATTTTTCATCTGTTTAACGATTATTCTTTCAGGCCGCAATTTACCATTGTCGAAAATGTACCACGAGTTGAAGATGAAAGAACGTCAAATACAAAATTTAAGTTCAATGGGGAAAATATTATACAACAAAATGATTCGTGTTAAAAAATTAGCTATAAAGGACGTTCGACCATCTCGACATTTATTTCTAGCAAAAACCTTATATAAATCTAGATCGTTAAAACAGGTTATGTTACCTATGAACCGTGATGTACGAGCTGCACTGAAACCTGTAAGTTTTTTAAAATTATGGTAGTCGTTTTAGACCAATCATTGTATAAGTATTAATGATAGTTACGTTTCGTCTATTTTTTTAAGTATTTTGTTTAGTTTGGAAAATAAAGAATTGCCTTACTTTAGACTTTTGTTTTGTGATTAACGTTTGGGAAGACTAACTTTAGGAAGTCATAGCGTGGGTTGTATGCGAATATATTTAGAGCCTGAATGTCCCGATAACATACAAATTACGCTGGGACTTTAAAGGTTATACTTTAGACTATAACAGTGGCGTGCATTATAACAGTGGCACCCAACGTGGAGCGCCACTGTTAAAATGCCCGCGACTGTTGTAGTCTAGGTTATAACCGTTAAAGTCCCGGCGTAATTGATAAGAGCCACTACGACAGTTGGCAATACATATAACAAACACGTACATAATATTGCACGAGGTATTACGTCATTATTGCGTCTCAAATTGTATCACATACAAAAAATATTTATTTGGATATAAGATGAGCCTTATAGGAAAAGATAAAGTGTACTCACGCAAAATGTGGAGCTCTTCACGACATTGCGGTTATTCTTGCGGCAGGAGCCATGCCCCTCTTCGCGGATCTCGGCGTTGGTTGGGCGTGGTTCGGGCTTCGCCCTCGTTGAAACCAAATTAATTTGTCTTCCCTCTTCTTTCTGTAGCGGTACAATAAAGGATCAACCAGGTAAGGAACGATAATAGGTATGGTATAGGAACCCACGTTTTAAGATAAAAAAACACCGGTGAACTTCACTGTTCGACGTCTCGTTCACTAGTCCCTGTCGTGTCCGAAAACGCGCACGTCCTTCCGCACCCCACGTCTGCGCATTCTCTAGCACCAACGCAACTGTCTAAAGTGACGGAATTGCACAAGTCTTTTAAAATATTGGCGCGAATTCACTCGCAAATTGAAAACTTACAATGCCAATTTTGGCATGTAACACGATGAGCACTAATTAGGACGAAATGCGTCAACAGGATGCCCTCGTAGCTGAATTTGAGTCACTTGCCAATATTTAGTACTCCTAAAAACCCATGCATGAGTAACGTCATTTGTGCAGTATACACTGAGAGTACACAAATGCAGAAGAAATTATCGAGGTAAAATAAAAAATCTGTTTACTCCATAATGTGGTGTCCCACTAGTAGTTCAACATTAAAGCGTCCCAATATACACTGTCCTTTCAGTACATTGCTTTCTGGGCGCCCACTTTGAATACTGCAGTTCAATTGATGTTGCAGCGTCCTCATTGTTGCCATGTCAAGCTATTACTAAAGCAACATGCGGCTGGTTACCCGTTGGGCGCATCTCCAGGTGGCGGACAGGAGAATTCCCAGGATATAAGACCAAGGGATTGGCTATCTACTCTGGGAAGGATCGTGATAAGCTTATATTGTTACATGCCGAAAATCGGCTATGTATCATTTTTGGTTTAAGTTTTAAATATGTGACTGAATTCGCGCCAATTTTTAAAAATAGACTTGTGTGTGCATTTCCGTCATTTCAGACAGTTGCGTCGGCGCCAGAGAATGCGCAGACGCGGAGTGCGGAAGGAAGTACGCATTTTCCGTCACGACAGGGAGTAGTGAACAAGACGTCGAACAGTGAGGTTTATCTGTGTCTTTTTGGTCTTTTCTCTTTTAGATAGCGTAGGTTTCCTGTATCGTACCTTTTATCACTCCCTACCTTATTCCTATCGTATCGCTACAACAAAAGAAGAGGGAAGACAAATCAATTTGGTTTCGACGAGGGCGAAGGCCGACCCACGCCTAACAACGAAATAAAATGGAAAGGATAACCACAAGGTCGTGAAGAGCTCCACATTTTATATGAATACATTTTATCTATTTTCTTTAGGCGCCTCTGTTATCACGATAATATTTTTGGTATGTGAGCACAATTTGAGACGCAATTCTGATGTAATATCTTGTTGCCAACTGTCGTAGTGGCTCTTATCAATTACGCCGGGACTTTAGCGGTTACCTTAGGTTATATCAGTTGTGATAACAGGCGTCTAAAGGAAATAGATAAAATGTACTCACGTAAAATGTGGAGCTCTTCACGACCTTGCGGTTATCCTTTCCATTTATCTCGTTGTTGGGCGTGGGTCGGTCTTCCCTCTTCTTTTGTTGTAGCGATACGATAGGAATAAGGTAGGGAGTGATAAAAGGAACGATACAGGAAACCTACATTGTCTAAAAGAGAAGACAAGATAAAAAGACGACACAGGTCAACCTCACTGTTCGACATCTCGTTCACTAGTCCCTGTCGTGACGGAAAATGCGCACCTCCTTCCACACTCCGCGTCTGCGCATTCTCTGGCGCCGACGCAACTGTCTGAAATGACGGAAATACACACACGTCTATTTTTAAAAATTGGCGCGAATTCAGTCAATATTTAAAACTTAACCAAAAATATTTACATAGCTGATTTTCGGCATATAACATGTTACAATCCCCTAAACGCGGTACGCGCGTCACAAAAGACTGTTGGTAACGATATTACATAATGTGAAGATTGATGCGCAAATTTCGATGACGTCGCACAATATGCAAATTAGGGCGACACAATTTACCAATTACACAAATTATAAAGGAAATAAATTTTAAAGAAAACCCCCAAAGGAGGCACTTCTTACGGTTTAAAAATTCAAATTCTTACACTTAAAAGTTCATAAATACATCGCGCAAGCGCGGAATAAGCGACGCCACGGCAGGTGGTAGCTCCAAGCTTTACACAGGCTTTAGCGCGGCCATCTGACAATGACGTCACCAATGCACAAATTTAATACGCAATTAACGAAAAATATAAATTAAATCAGCGAACAAATTAAACAATTAGAGTACTTACGTAAGAAATCCGACGTCCTGCGGGGTTGAGTTAAAGTTGGCTTCTGTTGAAGTCCATCAGGGCTACGGATGGCCCTTTTAAGGCAATTAACGGAGGGTACGCCTGACGTACATCCAAATGGCTTCGACGGGATCTCAGGGCTTCACTCCGGAGTGATTAAAGATGGTGCTCCGGCGTGGAATGCTGTTCAGCCAACGGCTACAGATTACCTCTACCTATGTAGGGAAAGACAGGAACAGGTATAAGGGCGACAAACAAAGATAATCAGGCAAGGAGATCTACATAAATAAAGATAAGGCACGATACGATACCTGACCAAACCGCTCTTCACGAAGGTCCAAGGAAAAAAGCTACGTTACAGAGTCTCACGGAAACACTTCTCCCACCTTTGTTCTTTCACGCGTCGGCGCGAAGTTCCCGCGCGATCTCGCGCAAACGCACTCTGACGTGACGGAAATACGCGCCACCGAGTCTTTTGAATTTATGGCGCGAAACTTCCGCACATCAAAATTAACCTAAAAAATGTTTAAGTGCCAATTTATTGACACGTAGCACACTCACGTGAACAGGTAAAGCTTCCTTCAGGATTACTTCATGATGGCCGCCCGTGGCTTCGCTAATATTTCTCGGGTCGTGGATCTTGAACCAGGTTGCATCCAAATTCACATTGCCTTCTTTCTATGTAGAGGTAGGTAACGACGGGAAAAGGTATTAGGAACGATAATCTAAAAAAGGCATAAAAGGGACCTACATAACAGAAAGATACGGTAAGACAACACACAACCACTCTTCTTCGCGTTTCGGAAGCAAGTCCTCACGCGTCTTTCGGAAATTCCCCCCTTCCTTCTTCCCCCACACGCGTTGACGCGAATCTCGCGCAACGCACTTCTGAAGTGACGGAAATACGCGCAACAAGTCTTTTAAATTTATGGCGCGAAATTTTGGCACGTAACAAACAATCTCTTTTAATGACCAAGTGTCTGAGTGGTATGACCCACAACATGGTGGAGAGCAAGAGACTGTGCTACAGCGGGATAAAATCCGCCCACTAGCCAAGTGAAAAATATCCCGCGGACCAAACCCCTCAGCCCACTCCACTGAGGTAGACAAAGCCGGTGGGACAATGCTACCACACCGCGCCTTTCCTGCTATCGTGGTCATGTCTCACGGGCAAGAGGGTGTGGAGGGTCTTGGCTTAACCGCCCGGACCAAGACGAGACAACCTCGTTAAAAATCCTAAATCCAGTGGTGTAGCACCGAACCCAAGGAATGTATGCTTGGATAGTTGACCAGTCCCAATCTATCCAAAACTCGAGCAACAGGGCGACACCCCGTTTTATTCACGCCTTCCATGCCAACAGGGAGCACCTGTCATTGCGACCATTTACATCTCCCTTACTCATAGGAACAACCATGAATACAATTGGAACCATTAAGTAAACCTGAACTTAAAGAGGCGGAACCAGCAATGGAGGACCCCTCAAGTATTCAAAACTTATCCATGGAGGTGGGGCAGACCCGGGATGCAAGTCCGCTTGCAAGACCGGTGTCGGATACACCAGACATGGAGAAAACAATAAAGAAGCTTGCAAGCACTGGACTGTAAGCAAAGAGGTTTTTGGGTGCTCAGCGTAGGAAGCTGAGGAAAGCTAACAAAGTCGAATCTGAGACTTGGACGGAGTCAAAACTGTCCACAAAGAAGATGTCGGTGCAGAAGGAGAGCATGTTACGTGCCAAAATTTGGCACTAGACTTTTTGTTAGTCTCTTACATTTAAAACGGTAATTACATTTTAAAGTTCGATAAATACAACACCGGAAGCGGGTTTACTAGACACCATCGGTAGTTGGTAGCACTAATCTTATACAGATTTTGGGCGCGCTCATCTACCAATGACGTCACCAATGCACAATTTATATTGCGCAACAATCGGAAATTTACATAAATTTAAGATAATAAATAATACAGCGAACAAATTAACAAAGAGAATACTCACTCAGAAATCCGGCGTTCGACGGAATTGGGTTATAGTTGGTTTCTCCAAGTCCATCAGGCTACTAAAGGCCCTTTTGCGGTAGTTAAAGATGGTGACTCCCGACGCTCTTCCAAAGCGTTCGGACCAGCACTCAGGGCTCCGCTCCGGGGTGATTAAAGATGGTGCTTGCTCCGGTGCAGTTGGCGGAACATGGGCTTCCGGCTCATTCTCGGGTCGTGCAGTACGGTTCGCCCTAGGTGGCTACAAATTTCTCCTACCTATGCAGGGAATGGGCAGGAATACCAGGTATAAGGCAACAACAAAAACAATTAGGCAAAGGAAATCTACATAGATAAGATAAGCACGATACGATACCTCAAAGCGTCCACTCCACTCGAAGGTACGGGCTAAAAAGCCACGTTCAAGCGTCTAACGGAAACTTCTCACCACTTTTGTCTTTTTTCGCGTCGGCGCGAAGTATTCGTCCAACCTACTCGCGTCGCGCGATCTGGCGCAAACGCACTGTGGCGTATCGGAAATGCGCACCCCGAGTCTTTTGAAATTATGGTGCGAAACTTCCGCACATCAAAATTAAACTAATACATGTTTAAGGGCCAATTTGATTGGCACGTAACAAGTCTAGTTTTGATATGCGGGAGTTTCGCGCCATAAATTTGAAAGACTTGGCGCGTGTATTTCCGTTACGTCAGAGGTGCGTTGCGCGAGACTTCGCGCCGACGCGAGTGGCGGAACAAAAGTGGGGAAATTTCCGGGAGACGCCTGAACTTTGCCTTTGAACATCAACAAGAGTGGTTGGGTCTGGTATCGTATCTTTATTTTTTATAATGTAGATTCCCTTTTGCTAATCTTTGATTGTCGTCCCTATAAACCCGTTCCTTATCGTTTCGCTACATATAGAAAGAAGATAAATTTGGAAGCAACCTGGACCAATAGCAGCCCACGCTTTCAGTCGCTAGCTGGAGCAATCCCGAAGGACGCCACGTGAACCATGTTTAAATAATCTGGAAGGGGGTCACGAGCAACCCTGAACGAAGCAATCCTGTGAGATGCTTATATATCCACGTAAGTTCCCCGTGTGTGGGATTTTCTATATTACATTTTATGCTTGTTGCATATTTCGTCATTTATGTGTATTAATTTGCATATTGTGTTACGTCATTGACAGATGGACGCACTGATTTCCACTTTATGGATTAGCGTTACCAACTGTCTTTGGTGTCTCTTATACCGGGTTTGCGGTGTTGTAGGAATCACGCGTAAATGTAAGAAGCAGGGGCAATAAAAGAGCTTGTTCAGAGACTTCCACACCGACACTATCTAAACCCCCAGCAGCAAACTAAACGCTCCAAGAACCATGAGCAGATTGTGTCATATAGTGCTGCTGCTAGGGAATTGCAAGTGGCGATAATCGAGAGACATAACCCGGTCTCGGTCTTGACTGAGAGGCAGTCGATGAGCGTCCAGAACATGCTTCTGGCTGCTGTATTCGACACTCCCTCAGAAAGCTCTAACCCAGAGAGCGAAAGGTTTGCCGACGGTGTCCTTTGGCTGATCTATGCTAACCTAGAGAGTAAGGGGTGGATATAACATAATGTAGAGACCAAGGGAGACCTTTGAGAGGGTGCGTGTCTAAAAGTAGTGGACGCAGCGGACCTCCCGAAGAAAAACCCAAGGTTCTAGTATAAATCCCAGGAGAAAGTTGTCAGGACCCGACTGGAGAAGCAGAATCCCAGTCTGCAAATGGGTGGCTGGCATATGCTTTGCTGGAAAACTGATAAGGAAGGAACTATCATGGCCTTTTCAGTCGATCCGGGATCTTATGAGGTACTTCAACAAGCCAAGTTCAAGGCCTATTACGGGCTGAGAACGGTCTTGTTCAAGTCTATTAAGGGCAATTCACCTAATGATAAGGGTGGTCCAAGTGAACCTGCAGCACAGTAGGGCAGCATTAGCAGCCCTATGTAAGCTGATGGATAGCCCTTGGGTTTGCAAGGGAAAGGTGCCAGAATTGGGTTCAATCAGTGGGGCACTTGTATATAGTAGATCCGCTGATAGACCCAGGAAAGGTGGCGTAGTTGGTATGTGTGTAACTACTATGCCCAAGGCCCCGGGTTCGAATCCCGACATGGTCCGCTTGAAAAATGTTAGATGCGCATTTTTCACAAAAATACACCCTCGTTCGGATGAGAGGTAAAATAGAGGTCCCGTGTGTGTGTTGTCACGCACGTTAAAATTCCCTAGCTTGCTTGGAACAGCAGGGGTTCAGCAAAATTCCAAATTTTATAGGCCAATGTAGTAACTTCTGGTGAAGCATTGGAAAATCACATGTAAGGTAATGATAGACCCAGGACTTGTATACTAATCAACAACAACCTTAAGCAGTTACAGTTTACAGAATTCTGTCAACAAGACCTTGTGGCGGTCAAAGTGGGCCGAAGGAGATTACACTCGGATCGACCTATCTTCCGTTCGAGTCCCCTAACCTTCCGCCGTCAAGGGAACTAGAGGCACTGGTGGCTAGGTGCAGAGCAGATAGATCTCACCTAGTCATTTGTAGCGACGCAAATGCTCACCACACAGTCTGGGGCAGTACTGGAACCAATCCTAGAGGTGTAGCGATAATGCAATTCATAATGGCAAATCATTTAGACATTTTAAATAACGGTAATACTCCAACCTCTTACGCTTTAAACCCAAATTCTTAGTTTGAAAACGTCGATACTTTACAGTTAAAAAGTCGATAAATACATCGCGCAAGCGCGATATAAAAAAGCGAGCGACGCCGCTGGCGGATGGTAGCGCTAACCTTTTTACAGATTTGGCGCGCCCATCTATCAATGACGTCACCAATGCACAAAATTAAGACGCAATTATCGGAAAAAATATATAAATTTAAGACAATAGGTAATACAGTAATTACTCACATGATAGGTCCAGATTTCCACGAAGTACGCCTATCGTCCTTCAGGATAGATAAAGATGGTGGCTGCACGTCCCTCAGGGCTGCTGCTGGCCCTCTTACAAGAAACGGCAATTAACGGGGGTACGTCTTACGCACATCCAAATAGCTTGGACTCGATCTCAGGGCTCCACTCCGGCGTGGAATGCGGTTCTACCTACGGCTACAAATTCATCACCTATGTAGGGAATGGACAGGAAACATGGAAAAGGCGACAAACAAAGACAATTTAGGCAAGGGAATCTACATAGATAAAAACAAGCACGATACGATACCTCAAAACGTCCACTCCACTCGAAGGTTCAGGCAAAAAAGCCACGTTAAAGCGAGTCACGGAAACACTTGTCCCCACTTTTTTCCTACTCCACTCGCGTCGCGCGATCTGGCGCAACGCACTGTGACGTAACGGAAATACGCGCCTAGTCTTTTGAAATTGTGGCGCGAAACTTCCGCACATCAGAATTAAACTAAAAACAATGTTTAAGTGCCAAAATGGCACGTAACAAACCTTCATAAATAGACGTCAAATGGAAGTCATTGATATAACTATAAATTCGCCTTACATAAGCAACTGATTAAAGAACTGGTATGTGTCTGATGAAGAGAGCTGCTCAGACCACAGATACATCAGATTTTTCTTTACCGGGCTCAACCAGGTGAAGGAATTTTATCGCAACCCAAGAAAAACTGACTGGGTCTTACAATTTATATGGCGATAGTTCTTACAATTTAAAAGTCGGTAATACAGTTAAAAGAAGTCGATAATTACAGTTACAAAAGTTCATAAACACATCGCGCAAGCGCAATGAATAAAGCGAGCAACGCCCCTGGCGGATGGCAACGACCTTATGACAGATTCCGCGTTGCCAACTTCCAATGACGTCACCAATGCACAATTTATATTGCGCAATACTTCGGAAATTTACATATTTAAAACAATAAATGATATTGCGTAATAATCGGAAATATAAAAAGTTAAATCAACAGGTAATACATAATTTACTCACATGATAGGTCCAGATTTCCACGAAGTACGCCTATCATCCTTCCGGATAGATAAAGATGGTATGCCCGACGCTCTTCCACAGCGTTCGGACCAGCTCCAGCAATCACGAGCTCGTTCTCCCAGGGTGTGTAGTACAGTACGCCTACGTGGCTACCTATGCAGGGAATGACGGGAACATGGTATAAGGCAACAACAAAGACAATTAGGCAAGGGAAATCTACATAGGTAAAGATAAGCACGATACGATACCTCTAACGTCCACACTCCTTGAAGATTCTGGCAAAACAGCCACGTTAATGCGTCTAACGGAAAACTCTCACCACTTTTCCCCACTCTTTGTCTTTTTCACGTCGGCGCGAGGTTATTCGTCCAACCCTCCCGCGTCGCGCACTCTGCGCAAACTCACTATGACGTAACGGAAGTACGCGCATAGTCTTTTAAAATTCCGCGCACCGCGTCTTTTGAAAATATGGCGCGAAACCTCCGTACATCAAACTTAACCTAATACATGTTAAAGTGCCACTTTGGCACGTAACATGGGGTAACTTGTTACGTGCCACAATTTGGCTCTAGACATCTTTCTATTTTAGTTTTGGTGTGCGGGAGATTCGCGCCTTAAATTTGAAAGACTTGGCACGTGTATTTCCGTCACGTCAGAAGTGCGTTGGACGAACTTCGCGCCGACGCTTGTGGGGGAAGAAAAAGTGGGGAAGTTTCCGGAAGACGCCGAGGAAACGTGGGACTTTGATGCTGAACATCGACCAGAGTGGTTGGGTATCGTATCTTTATCTTTTTTTATGTAGATTTCCTTGCCTTATCGTGTTTATTGTTCCTCAACTCATTCCTGTCATTACCTATACATAGGTAGGAGATAAATATGGACACAACCTGGAGTAGCTAGTAGCTAGCCGGAGCAGTCTTGATGGAGGTCGCAGCCACCATCTTTAAATAATTTGAAAAGGGGCCACGAGCAACCCTGACGGTAGTGATTCCGTAGGAAGCTGGACCTATTCATGTGAGTACCCTGTGTGTGTTTTGTTTATAATACCTTTTATGAAAATGGAATATTTCGTCATTACATGTAATAATTTGCATATTGTGTGACGTCATTGACAGATGGGCGCGCTAACTTCTGTATTATAGATTAGTGTTACCAACTGCCGTGGTGTCTTGTTACGTGCCAATCAAATTGGCCCTTAAACATTGTTTTAGGTTAATTTTGATGTGCGGAGGTTTCGCGCCACAATTTCAGATCGCGCGACGCGAGACGGTTGGACGAATATCTTCGCGCCGACGTGTAAAAGACAAAAAGTGGGGACAAGTTTCCTGTGCTCTCTATAACGTGGCTTTTTTGCCTGAACTTTCGAGTGGAGTGGACGTTTGAGGTATCGTATCGTGCTTATCTTTATCTATGTAGATATACTGCCTAATTATCTTTGTTGTCGCCCTTTACCTGGTTTTTCCTTATCCGATCCCTACATAGGTAGATGAAATTTGCAGCCACCTAGGGCGAACCGTACTGCACGACCCTGGATGATGAGCTCATGATTGCCGGAGTGCAGGTCCGAACGCTTTGGAAGAGCGTCGGGCGTACCATCTTTAACTACCTCAAAAGGGCCTTTAGACGCCTGATGGACTTGGGAGAAGCCAACTATAACCCAATTCCGTCGAACGCCGGATATCTTATGTGAGTATTCTCTCTGTTAATTTGTTCGCTATTATCATTTATTGTTTTAAATTTATGTAAATTTCCGATTATTGCGCAATATAAATTGTGCATTGGTGACGTCATTGGCAGATGAGCGCGCCCAAAATCTGTACAAGATTAGCGCTACCAACTACCGATGGTGTCTAGTAAACCCCGCTTGCGGTGTTGTATTTATCGACTTTTTAACTGTATTTATGAACTTTTAAACTGTAAGAATTTGGGTGTAAATGTACGAATGCATTTTTAAATGTAATTATCGTTTTAAATGTAAGAGTCTCTTGTACCTCGTTTGCGGTGTTGTAAGAAGCACGCGTAAATGTAAGAAACTATATGTTGGACCTAAATTGGTACCTTGCAAGCAAAGTCTGGATATTGAAATGGCCGCGGGGAATATTACCAACGTGGTTACTTCAGCATATAACGAAAA
The DNA here is from genome assembly GCA_036346225.1 of Platerodrilus igneus. Taxonomy (NCBI): domain Eukaryota; kingdom Metazoa; phylum Arthropoda; class Insecta; order Coleoptera; family Lycidae; genus Platerodrilus; species Platerodrilus igneus. Next base: position 2,531,183 of record JARFIW010000549.1, on the reverse strand, counting down.
CTACCCTCAGTTGGAGAGGAGAACTACCAGGAAGGTTCCATGGTGGAACTCTAAACTCAAACAACTGAGGGGACAGGTAAGAACTTTATTTAATAAAAAAAATCAGGTAATTGGGAGGTGTACAAGTCGATTCTTACTGAGTATACAAAGGAAGACCAAGAGACAATCATGGAGGAGGTACTGTAAAGATATCGAAGGATATCCTTAATACGCCAGACTTCAAAGAATTCTCTTGAATTACAGCCACAGATCTTTTGGCTCATTGTCTATGGGAGACAGTAGTTTTACCAGGAATGCGAAGGAGACAATGGCTCTTTTGCTCCAAACTTACTTCCCTGGTTCGACGGAACTGGACCAATCACCTTTTTGAGTGGCAAGTCCAGGGGCTCTAGGCCCCTGGGAAGAGGGCATCTCAGAAGAACTGGACAGTAGCGAAGAAGGTGATTACCTTCTAAAAAACTAAATGGACGATAAATACTTTCAAACCATATAAATCTCGCGGCATAGACGGGATTATTCCAGTCATGCTACAAAACGGATCAAACCATCTGCTGAGCTGGATCTGCAGAGTTTTGAGGGCTAGCTGGCATTCCAATATATTCCGCGCAGTTAGAGGTTAACTAGGGTAGCCTTTTTACTGCTAAACCTGGTCGTACGGACCACTCACAGGCAAAATCCTACAGGCCCATCAGTCTTATGTCCTTTCTTTGTAAGATGATGGAAAAACTGCTTGACAGGCATATCCGGAGGAGTGTTTTGGCAACTAATTTCAAGATAAGTGTCAAAGAGAAATTGACATATCAATCATTTGCCTTAAAATTTTTTAAATATTTACAAAGATTTTAAGTTTATATATATACAAATCAGTTTTTCCATCTTGTTTTTAAAGCAACTAGTGTTTTCTAGTAAAAACTTTAAAAAGTAATGATGGCCACAAATGAAGTTGCATCAAACTTAGCTATACAGAAAACTTGCTTTTATTGTAAAAAAGTTGTGATAAAATTCGTAGAATGTGCTAACTGTGAAGAAAGAGCTCATCCTGCATGCAGTAACCGACAAGGCACCACGGTGCCGGTTTACCGTTACAGACCACTCCAAATAAAACGAAAAACTGAAAAATATGCCCTACAACTGAAGTTTTTAATAAAAACTTAGAAAATTTTTGGGTTTTGCTAAATTTTTGAGTAATTCGAAAAAGAAAAAAATTCGGTACTACTTACCGTGCCCATGAAATCTCAGTAAAACATTTTCACTACTATTTCGGAGGAATATAATACAGAGCGTGCGCATTAGATGTTCCCGTCATCAATGGTGCAATTTTACATCGAGCCGGCAGCCATATTATTGTTATCGTTCGCCCTTCTACATTGGTTTTACCTTATTTTTGAGTTGTTTTGTTCTCTTTATTTGTGTGTTTATATTTTGTCAACAGTCTTTTAAAGACTAATTAATCGAGTTAATTATATTTTTAAAATGGACTTCGCTAATATCGCTAGTGTTATACGATATTTCGATAGAGACAATGCCCTGCTAGTAGCAGACCCACGTGCCCTCCGTTTGGTTCAATGCAATCCACGTTGTAAGAATAGAAGATGCCGAGCCCAGATGGTAATAGTGATGGATCCAAACCGCCCACTTGGTCAATTTTACCGCTGCCGAGACGCCATACTACCACAAGCTTATTCAAAAATACTTTTTTGAAAATGCCAACTTTCTTTGATTACACTGTTCCAAGTGATGTGGTGTTGGTGTATAAAGTCACCCGTAGGTGTTACATTGAATTTAATAGGAGTAACGAAGAAAAGTGTGGTCCAGCATAATCGTTACTTCGGGACATTTGTAGTTGGAAGTTGTTACAACGTCCAGACTTGTTTCAGTTGGGGGCCAGGCCACATTGTACAAATCGATGAAAGCTTAATTACTAGACGGAAGTACAACAGAGGTCGTGTTTTGCAGCAGCGTTGGATATTAGGCATATATGATACCGTAACTAAGTCTGGTTATATCGTTCATGTACCAAACCGCACAGCGACCACTTTAATACCCATCATCCTAGCTCATGTCTTGCCAGGCTCGACAATTTGGACTGATGAGTGGCGGGCGTACAGACGTCTAAATAGAATGGGTTATAACCACGAAACCGTCAATCATCATAGAAACTTTGTAGATCCCCAAACAGGAGTGTGTACAAATGAAATTGAAGGTTATTGGAGCAGATTAAAAGGATTTTGCCGTAGATTATCTGTATTAAGTTCCCCTATGCTGGACGACTACATAGATGAATTCATGTGGAGGCAACACTTTGGCAATGGTTCGCTAAGGATACCTTCAATAATTTTATAAGCCATGTTCAGGAACGCTACCCCATGTAAATAACATTGTTAAAATTAACCATAGTGCTTTAAACAAGTGTATTGCTGCAGCATCGACAACTATAACTTAATATCAGTTCAATAATGTGCCAAGTGCATTTCTACGTGTGAAGTGTTTTCAACAAGTTCATAGTCTACAACACCCGGCTTAACTATAGCAGAACCCTATAAAAAATGTGCAGCGATATTTCTCGTGCAGTGTTTTTAGCCAGCGTGTAATTCTACTAAAACACCGAGTAAATTATTTTATCACCACTGTTAAGTATTGATGTTTGTACATACTGTAAAAGGAAATGCTTGTAAATATAAATACCTAAATTGCTCAACCACAAGTCCTAAATGCATAGAGGATTTATATTGCACTTAAAACTTAGTATTGTACTTAATATTTTACAATTAAAATATATTGCACTTAATATTTCATACTGTAGTAAAACATATTGCACTTATTTTGTTATATCTTAAATAACAATGCCTGCAAATAAATGCTGTTTCTATAGTTATTTATATAGGTACAGTGATTAAAATTTCGTAAGCATCCTCAAAAATTTAAGTATTGGTGTGGTCATGATTAGTGCAAGTAGTATTAACCTAACAAGGAGATGTAAGCTCATGTGAATCTGCGTGGGTGCACTTACATAAACTTGTTAGTACTAAGCTTTCAACTGCAACCTAACCTGGTGATCTAAGTCGATGAGTATCTGTAGCGGGTGCTCTTTAATAGACATTATTTTAAATAAATAACCTGCTACTAACTACTAACCTAACCTGGAGATGTAAGCGATGAGGATCTGTAGCAGGTGCTCTTTAATAGACATTACTTTAAATAAATACCCTGCTACTAACTACTAACCTAACCTGGAGATGTAAGCCGATGAGGATCTGTAGCAGGTGCTCCTTAATAGACATTACTTTAAATAAATAGCCTGCTACTAACTACTAACCTTACCTAGAGATCTAAGCCGATGAGGATCTGTAGCAGGTGCTCCTTAATAGACATTACTTTAAATAAATAGCCTGCTACTAACTACTAACCTAACCTGGAGATCTAAGCCGATGAGTATCTGTAGCGGGTGCTCTTTAATAGACATTATTTTAAATAAATAACCTGCTACTAACTACTAACCTAACCTGGAGATGTAAGCCGATGAGGATCTGTAGCAGGTGCTCTTTAATAGACATTACTTTAAATAAATACCCTGCTACTAACTACTAACCTAACCTGGAGATCTAAGCCGATGAGGATCTGTAGCGGTGCTCTTTAATAGACATTACTTTAAATAAATAACCTGCTACTAACTACTAACCTAACCTGGAGATGTAAGCGATGAGGATCTGTAGCAGGTGCTCTTTAATAGACATTACTTTAAATAAATACCCTGCTACTAACTACTAACCTAACCTGGAGATCTAAGCCGATGAGGATCTGTAGCGGGTGCTCTTTAATAGACATTACTTTAAATAAATAACCTGCTACTAACTACTAACCTAACCTGGAGATCTAAGCCGATGAGGATTTGTAGCAGGTGCTCTTTAATAGACATTACTTTAAATAAATAGCCTGCTACTAACTACTAACCTAACCTGGAGATCTAAGCCGATGAGGATCTGTAGCGGGTGCTCTTTAAAAACGTTACTTTAAATAAATAACCTGCTACTAACTACTAACCTAACCTGGAGATCAAAGTCGATGAGGATCTGTAGAGGTGCTTTTAATAGACATTACTTTAAATAAATAACCTGCTACTAACTACTAACCTAACCTGGAGATCTAAACCGATCAAAATCTGTAGTAGATGCTCTTTAATAGACATGATTTTAAATAGTAAAACTGTTATTAACAGCAACCTAACCTGGTGAAACCGCCGAAAATCCAAATAAAGATTCTGTTATTGTAAGTGCACAGTATGCTTATTTCTAGAGTATATTTTCTTTTCCAAAAAAACTCAATATTTGTCTTTTCTTGCACCAAACTAAAATATCCGGAAATCATCAGGTGTGGTTATTTCTTTCAAAACTGAACATTTCAAATCATTGTATGAGGTTATGTAGTACTGTCAAATTTGTTATCATTAAAAGTGTTGGTTTCTAATTATTCCACATTGGTGCTCCTGATAAATGGATTTCAACATAGTTTTGCATAGGCACCTACTATTACCAACCATATTTGGTTTTACAACTATATTGATATTTAGGCATGTATAAAATTGCAATTTTCTGCTAAAATCATTGAAAACCCGCAAAAATTTGTTTTGATTGATGATTTATACACAACAGTCCTCTGTTTAAAGTAATGTAGAAGTTTCTGCTTGTGGTCTGTAACGGTAAACCGGAGCCGGCACCACTATAGAAAGTACAGATGGTACTAAAAAATATCTATGTAATAATTGCACAAAGCAGAATATTATAAATGAAGAATCTCAAAGTGTAATAGAGTCGATGATATGGAATTTCTACAAAACAATAGGTTTAAAATAATGTTGGAAAATGTTGTTGAATTAAAAATTCAGCCCTACTGCAAGAAATCGTAAATTTAAATTTAGAAGTCAAAACCTTAAAGACTCTAATATAGAACTAATCAGATTACTTACATCTGGATATAAGTTAACAAAACCTGATATACATTCTGATCACCATCCATTAGCCACCACATCGAGAGAACAAACTAAAAATGCAAAACCGTAAAATTGAATAAATTCACTGCTTTAAATATTAATAATAACATTTCCACACCTACAACTGCCCAATTGAGATATGATAACAAACCATCACAAATGCCAACTTTCTTTGATTACACTGTTCCAAGTGATGTGGTGTTGGTGTATAAAGTCACCCGTAGGTGTTACATTGAATTTAATAGGAGTAACGAAGAAAAGTGTGGTCCAGCATAATCGTTACTTTCGGGACATTTGTAGTTGGAAGTTGTTACAACGTCCAGACTTGTTTCAGTTGGGGGCCAGGCCACATTGTACAAATCGATGAAAGCTTAATTACTAGACGGAAGTACAACAGAGGTCGTGTTTTGCAGCAGCGTTGGATATTAGGCATATATGATACCGTAACTAAGTCTGGTTATATCGTTCATGTACCAAACCGCAAGCGACCACTTTAATACCCATCATCCTAGCTCATGTCTTGCCAGGCTCGACAATTTGGACTGATGAGTGGCGGGCGTACAGGACGTCTAAATAGAATGGGTTATAACCACGAAACCGTCAATCATCATAGAAACTTTGTAGATCCCCAAACAGGAGTGTGTACAAATGAAATTGAAGGTTATTGGAGCAGATTAAAAGGATTTTGCCGTAGATTATCTGTATTAAGTTCCCCTATGCTGGACGACTACATAGATGAATTCATGTGGAGGCAACACTTTGGCAATGGTTCGCTAAGGATACCTTCAATAATTTTATAAGCCATGTTCAGGAACGCTACCCCATGTAAATAACATTGTTAAAATTAACCATAGTGCTTTAAACAAGTGTATTGCTGCAGCATCGACAACTATAACTTAATATCAGTTCAATAATGTGCCAAGTGCATTTCTACGTGTGAAGTGTTTTCAACAAGTTCATAGTCTACAACACCCGGCTTAACTATAGCAGAACCCTATAAAAAATGTGCAGCGATATTTCTCGTGCAGTGTTTTTAGCCAGCGTGTAATTCTACTAAAACACCGAGTAAATTATTTTATCACCACTGTTAAGTATTGATGTTTGTACATACTGTAAAAGGAAATGCTTGTAAATATAAATACCTAAATTGCTCAACCACAAGTCCTAAATGCATAGAGGATTTATATTGCACTTAAAACTTAGTATTGTACTTAATATTTTACAATTAAAATATATTGCACTTAATATTTCATACTGTAGTAAAACATATTGCACTTATTTTGTTATATCTTAAATAACAATGCCTGCAAATAAATGCTGTTTCTATAGTTATTTATATAGGTACAGTGATTAAAATTTCGTAAGCATCCTCAAAAATTTAAGTATTGGTGTGGTCATGATTAGTGCAAGTAGTATTAACCTAACAAGGAGATGTAAGCTCATGTGAATCTGCGTGGGTGCACTTACATAAACTTGTTAGTACTAAGCTTTCAACTGCAACCTAACCTGGTGATCTAAGTCGATGAGTATCTGTAGCGGGTGCTCTTTAATAGACATTATTTTAAATAAATAACCTGCTACTAACTACTAACCTAACCTGGAGATGTAAGCCGATGAGGATCTGTAGCAGGTGCTCTTTAATAGACATTACTTTAAATAAATACCCTGCTACTAACTACTAACCTAACCTGGAGATGTAAGCCGATGAGGATCTGTAGCAGGTGCTCCTTAATAGACATTACTTTAAATAAATAGCCTGCTACTAACTACTAACCTTACCTAGAGATCTAAGCCGATGAGGATCTGTAGCAGGTGCTCCTTAATAGACATTACTTTAAATAAATAGCCTGCTACTAACTACTAACCTAACCTGGAGATCTAAGCCGATGAGTATCTGTAGCGGGTGCTCTTTAATAGACATTATTTTAAATAAATAACCTGCTACTAACTACTAACCTAACCTGGAGATGTAAGCCGATGAGGATCTGTAGCAGGTGCTCTTTAATAGACATTACTTTAAATAAATACCCTGCTACTAACTACTAACCTAACCTGGAGATCTAAGCCGATGAGGATCTGTAGCGGTGCTCTTTAATAGACATTACTTTAAATAAATAACCTGCTACTAACTACTAACCTAACCTGGAGATGTAAGCGATGAGGATCTGTAGCAGGTGCTCTTTAATAGACATTACTTTAAATAAATACCCTGCTACTAACTACTAACCTAACCTGGAGATCTAAGCCGATGAGGATCTGTAGCGGGTGCTCTTTAATAGACATTACTTTAAATAAATAACCTGCTACTAACTACTAACCTAACCTGGAGATCTAAGCCGATGAGGATTTGTAGCAGGTGCTCTTTAATAGACATTACTTTAAATAAATAGCCTGCTACTAACTACTAACCTAACCTGGAGATCTAAGCCGATGAGGATCTGTAGCGGGTGCTCTTTAAAAACGTTACTTTAAATAAATAACCTGCTACTAACTACTAACCTAACCTGGAGATCAAAGTCGATGAGGATCTGTAGAGGTGCTTTTAATAGACATTACTTTAAATAAATAACCTGCTACTAACTACTAACCTAACCTGGAGATCTAAACCGATCAAAATCTGTAGTAGATGCTCTTTAATAGACATGATTTTAAATAGTAAAACTGTTATTAACAGCAACCTAACCTGGTGAAACCGCCGAAAATCCAAATAAAGATTCTGTTATTGTAAGTGCACAGTATGCTTATTTCTAGAGTATATTTTCTTTTCCAAAAAAACTCAATATTTGTCTTTTCTTGCACCAAACTAAAATATCCGGAAATCATCAGGTGTGGTTATTTCTTTCAAAACTGAACATTTCAAATCATTGTATGAGGTTATGTAGTACTGTCAAATTTGTTATCATTAAAAGTGTTGGTTTCTAATTATTCCACATTGGTGCTCCTGATAAATGGATTTCAACATAGTTTTGCATAGGCACCTACTATTACCAACCATATTTGGTTTTACAACTATATTGATATTTAGGCATGTATAAAATTGCAATTTTCTGCTAAAATCATTGAAAACCCGCAAAAATTTGTTTTGATTGATGATTTATACACAACAGTCCTCTGTTTAAAGTAATGTAGAAGTTTCTGCTTGTGGTCTGTAACGGTAAACCGGAGCCGGCACCACTATAGAAAGTACAGATGGTACTAAAAAATATCTATGTAATAATTGCACAAAGCAGAATATTATAAATGAAGAATCTCAAAGTGTAATAGAGTCGATGATATGGAATTTCTACAAAACAATAGGTTTAAAATAATGTTGGAAAATGTTGTTGAATTAAAAATTCAGCCCCTACTGCAAGAAATCGTAAATTTAAATTTAGAAGTCAAAAACCTTAAAGACTCTAATATAGAACTAATCAGATTACTTACATCTGGATATAAGTTAACAAAACCTGATATACATTCTGATCACCATCCATTAGCCACCACATCGAGAGAACAAACTAAAAATGCAAAAACCGTAAAATTGAATAAATTCACTGCTTTAAATATTAATAATAACATTTCCACACCTACAACTGCCCAATTGAGATATGATAACAAACCATCACAAACACATTTGCACAGTTCTAATTCTAAACAAAAACGTGATGAAGATAAGGAAATACAAATAACAGATAGTACCTTAAGTTTAGAGTCTTTTAACAGGCAAGATAACATTGATATAACCAATGATATACAGATTCCTCAAAATTCACAACATAAAGAAGAAAAATGGACCACTGTAGTAAGAAATAAATCAAACAAGAAAACGATTATAGGCTCAGCCACCCTAAATTCAAGCAATGGTGTAGATACTATTTCAGGTGTGCAAAAACGCTCCTGGCTTCACTTAAGCCGCATTGCCCATAAAGCTGATGGTGAACCACGTACTGCACAAGATGTGCTTGCTTACTTAAATTCAGATGCTACTAATGCTGTATGCTTTCGGATTAATACCAATGAAAGATTTAGTACTTTTAAACTAGGCATTCCCATCCACAAAAAGTCGTACCTAATGGATGCTTCCTACTGGCCTGAAAATGTCTATGTTCGGGAATTTATTTTTAGTCCAACTACAGATCGCCCTAAAAACCAATCAACCGCCCGGACAACTGATAACCGTGATTTTTTAGATACAAGTACCAACAAAATACTCAACACATAAGTGTGCTGCTAATTAACTGTCAAAGCATAGTTAACCCTTATAAGGCTGCAAAAATAACTTTACATACATGGCTACAGGTGTTACCCGGGTACCACAGTATATTTTACAGGATGTTAGGTGTGCTATCATAATCGCGTCAACTAAGATACGCTTTACATTCATTCCTGCGATTGGAGAAGCGTATGTTTAGTCTGAATTGTGATTTTATGTGGTGCGGTATACTGTTTAGCAGTGTTATAACAATGCGTAGAATTCAACATAATATTCCAAGTACTTCTGAAGGCGGTGAATATAGTTCTGGTAGCAATGCAGCCTCTGGTAATAGATCTAGAAATAGAACTCCTGGTAGCAATGCTGCTTCTGTTAGTCCACCTTCTAGAAGTAGAGCCCCTGCTGCTGACCTGCCATATAATTCAACAGGATATCTTCAATTAGACAAGTAAGTTGGCTTAGTATATTTTTGTTTATGTAGATATCCAAGAATACAAATCACAGCTTTTGTAATTATTATTGATTGTTGTTTATATGCATATAGAATAACAGATGAGCACCTCGAAAGTTTGTATGTAATGTGCGACGAAGAATTTAGTGATCAGTATGAAGATGATGACCAAGATGAGTATGTACCACCAGTAGCGCGAAGACTCAGATGTCGATGATGTTCGCTGGAGAGAGGTCCCCATCGAAATATCAGTAGCAGTCGACAGTGACGAGGAACAGGAATTGGTTGAGGAGCCAGAGGAAGAAACTACAACACCACCAACAGATAACGTTTATCGTGCTAAAGATGAGACCATCTGGAACAAGAACCCACTACGTTCAACGCAAACGCGGTTGTATAATATTATTCGAAAACGAGGTAAAAACTTATACCTATTCTGCCCCATTCTAATCTCTTGATTTTCATTTTAGGTGGTCCAACTAAAATAACCGCTTTACATTCACGTTCTGTGCATTAGTGACATCTGAAATGAAATCGATTATCATAAAGCAGTCTAATCGAAAAGCTAAAAAAGTTTATTATGATTTCAACAAAAACTCGCCTCGGGTACCACGAGTCTGGAAAGATATTACGGTTCAGCAGCTGGAGCTTTTTTGGGGATTCTACTAATGGCAGCCGTTCATAAATCAAATACTGAACATATTGATGAATTGTGGAAATCAGACGCCTTACCGTTATACAAAGCAGCAATGAGTAGAGATCGTTTCAAACAGATTCTACGTTTCATCAGATTTGATAACTCCATAACAAGACCGGATAGATTACAAACGGATAAAGCTGCGGCAATAAGCGACATTTGGCTTATGCTAAACCAAAATCTGCTGAAGTGTTATTCGCCTTATGAACACCTAACTGTTGATGAGCAACTTTTTCCTTATCGTGGACGAACAAGGTTTTCTCAGTACATGCCTTCCAAACCGGCTAAGTTTGGAATTAAGGTATTCTGGGTATGTGATGCCAAAACGTTTTATCCATGCCAAGGATCAATTTACACTGGAAAATTAGCTGGCAATGGGCGAGAAGTGAACATCGGTGAAAAAACAGTTATGCATTTGTCAACTTTACAAAAATTCGGGCCGTAATATTACCACCGACAATTGTTTCACATCAATTCCCCTTGCTCGCATGCTAAAATCGATTGGTCTCACTTTGGTTGGTACCCTTAGGAAAAACAAACCCTACATTCCTATGGTCCTTCTAGCTAGCAAAGAGAGAGATCTCTATTCTACTACTTTTGCATTCCAGAAAGATGTTATGCTGTGTTCGTATGTGCCAAAAGTAAATAAAGCGGTAGTTTTATTATCTACAATGCACTCTACGAATGCAGTGGATGACACCTTGAAGAAAAAACCTGAAATTATTTCTTTTTATAACCATACTAAGTCAGGCGTTGACGTTATGGATGAAATGCTGGGTAGTTATACAACCAAGAGGCGAACAAGTCGCTGGCCCTTGACCTTTTTTTTACAAAATGCTGGATGTAGCAGCTCTGGGTGCCTTCGTCTTATATACGAACAACAATCCTCAAATCTATAATAGTACAAATAAGAGGCGAAATTTTCTAAAAGACCTACCTCGTGATTTGTGTTTATCTGCCGTAACTCAGAGGCGAAAACGCCATAATATTGCGAAATCGGTTTACTAACAGCGCGATTGAAAGCATTTTAGGAATTTGTCTGGAAGTTTCACATAATCCTAATTCTATAAATCAGCGGGATTCTTCTGGACGCATCGCAGTAAAAGGAATATGTAAAATGTGCTATCACAGCGAAGAGAAAATAAAAAGAAAAACTCGGAAAGCATATAGCGTTTGTAAACATCCGGTGTGCCTTCAGCACACAGATGCAAGGGTTAAATGTCTTCAGTGTCAGGATAAATAATCATCTATTATTTTTTTCATTATATTTTATAACATGTAAATAACATTAAAACATAATACTAATAACAATATAATAAATTACTACAAACACTTTCCATTGTTTTCCTGTATAAAATACATGTGGTACCCAGGTACCACCATCCGCCTGAAGGATGTAAAATTTCTTCATGGTAAAAAAAATGCAACCCCCAAACATCCACCATATCTAAAAATTTTGAAATGTGTGTATAATGACCTACTTGAAGATGTCCTAGAAACCCACAATGATTCGATTTACCAAAAATGAAATATCTCACATTTGATGCACTAAAAGTACCCGAGTACCACCTTCAGCCACATAAGGGTTAATGATTATTAAGTTTTACGTATTACAAAGAGCACGGGTCCTGAATTGTATTTCGGTTTAAATTGCAGCTCAATGTACCAATTTATTATAATTTTATTCGATACCCTTAGTGTTGCTAATAAATGTTTACAGGTATACTGAGTTTCATTTTTAGCACAACACAAATTGACGTCCAACGGGGCTTGGTGCAAAGGCGAGTTGCAGATCACAATTCAGAAGATCATCCTAAATATACGAAATAAATATTGGAATTGGGGTGAGGAAAGATCAACTTTGCTTGGTATGTACAATTGTCCAAACAAATAATCAAGATTGTGTTTGAACTAACATTATAACCGTCTTCATAGCAAGCAAACAGCTGGTCCATTATAATTTAAACAGGCCTTTTAGTAGGAAACAAGCAAGATGGTTATGTTGGGAGTGCAACAAGGATAGACGCTATCTCAAGTGCAAAACGAGTATGAAGTTCTAGAACAGGTTTTTATTTTATAGATGTGCTTCGTAAAATAAACTTCAAGTTTTCAAGACCAGGTTAGAAGATAAAAAGTCAGGTTATAACACATGTGGCGTGTATGCTGTATTACACTGTCTTACATTGTTTACAATTATAAGACTGTTTGTTTTGTACAAACTAATATTGTTTAATTTTTAAGGAAGTCTGAGTCGCGATAGTGGAAAAGTACCCGCACTTTGGTAGTAAAAAATTAAATAATAGTGGAGGGTAACAAAGGCTCAGGAGAATCCATGGATATGACTGATTTACAAAGCTTAATGGTTCATTTAACACACAATATGCTTAAAATGCAAGGTAGTATATCGGATTTGGCAGAAACAGTAAGGGAAAGTTCCCAAAGAAGTAAGTCGCCCGTTAGCGTTCAAATAGTTCCTTCAGATATTTTAGTTAAACCGGAAAATAGAAATTATATATCACTATGGCGAGACTTGGGGGGCAACGAGCTCGTTTTCCAACCAGGGGGTCAAATACACCCCATCAAATGTTTGAAAAAATTAAAACAATTATTTATAGGGGCAGGAGTGCCTAACAATGCGAAACTTAACCTCGCGATGTTAGGATTGAAGGCGGCAGCAGCAGATTGGGCGGCTGCTCGCGAAAATTCATTTACAGACTTCGGTGATTTCGAAAAGCAATTTAAACATCGATATTGGAACGCGGATAGTGAGCGTGAACTATTCTACGAGCTTAAATATGGGCAATACAAAACTGGTAGCCGGGCTGATTACGTTTTAAAATTATCCGGGCAGGTAGAATTTTTATCGGAGCGAGTCGACGAAGAGGTATTAGTCAAATGGTTAGCGACACATTTTAATCCAGAAATTCAAAGGGGGATTGTACTGAAGGGTATCGGCAATACAACCGAGTTGGAATCTTTTTTACGGAAAATTGATGCAACATACATTTCGAAAGATAGATACAGTATGACACCACGAAGGGGTTACGAAGATCGAAGGGTTGTAAATCATGGGGGAATCATGATGCACCTCGTTATCAAAATAATTACCCAAGATTTCCAGAAAGGCGGGAATCTTCTAGTAATAATGTTAACGAAAGAGAAAACTGGCGTAGTGCAGATAATAGGGAAATGGCCAACTACGATAATAATAGGGAAATTCGATATTTAAATAAACATATTAATTTGGAGCCAAGTGAACTGTTAAGCGAAGCGGAGGACACCCCAAATTACAGTCAAGTGTCACCTATCATAGAAGTATATGTAAATGAAAACCCCGTGAATGCTTTAATCGATATTGGCAGTCAGGTATGTGCAGTATCAGAAATTTATCTTAAAGAATTACAAAACCAAATCCAAATACCAGCGTTACCTGTATCAAATGTTACCGTGTCGGTAGCCGTTGGTTGTAGGGTAAGTAAGATATCCGAACAGATCCTATTGCCTATAAGCATAAATGATTCTACTTTCGATGTTCCTTGTATAGTAGTACCAAAACTCAATCAAAAAATAATTCTAGGTAGCGACTGGCTAAAACAAGTAAATGCAAAAATTGATTTTTATAGTATGTCTCTTCTTTTACCGGAAGAACAATTAAATTTAAAATTTTTGGAGGACGAGTGGCCAACTAAAAGGGTTTCTATAAATTTAATTCATCAAATTTAAAGAAATTCTCGTCACAGGTATTCTGATGAAGAACTAAGGGAAGCAGCCCGGTCGGCTCAAACCTTTAATGACAAACAAAAGGCACAATTGTATGAGCTATTACAGTCTAATAACCAGGTTTTTTCAGAGACGCCTGGAAAAACTAATGTCTATGAACATGAAATTATTATGCGGAATGAAACCCCATTCTTTAAGAGGTCCTACCCTATCCCATTTGCTTACCGGGAAAAAGTTAAACAACAAATGCAAACAATGTTAGATGAAGAAGTTATCGCTCCCTGTAAGTCGGAATACATATCTCCGTTAGTAACGGTACAAAAAAAAGACAAAACCCCGCATGGTTAAAGATCATGTATTGCCTAATTCACCCGAAGAGTTGCTGGCTAAATTTGGTAGGGGTCAAGTAGTTTCGACATTAGACATGACGGCGTCATATTGGCAAATTCCGATTAAAAAGGAACACTGCCAATATACGGGATTTTTATACGAAAACACCACATACTGTTTTAATGTTTTCCATTTGGACTCTCTACATCAGTTGCCAGTTTTATCCGGTGCTTAAGCAAGGTCCTAGGACCTGAATTTGAGGGGTTTGTTTTGACTTATGTCGATGACCTCCTTGTTTTTTCAGCCTCTCCCGAGGATCATTTAATTCACCTTGAGAAGGTATTTCGGAGATTTTTAGAAAGTAATCGTACTATTAAATTAGTGTTGCTAATAAATGTTTACAGGTATACTGAGTTTCATTTTTAGCACAACACCCATTACACCCGAACCAGTTTGATTTTAGAGCAGGACTTTCAACAGTCAGCTATTCATTACCTGGTTTCCAGGGCTGAAAAGACTCTAGCTAACAAAGAGATCCTTCTATGTGCCTTTTTGGACATCGAGGGAGCCTTTGATAATACATTCTTCAGCTCCATCTCGACGCTCACCAGATCAGTTGAAATGGAGGAAACTTGCTGCAGGTGGATAGACTGCGTGTTAAGTGGCACGGTGGCAGTCACAGAACTGCTTGGTGATACCATGGCTAGGGGATGTCCGCGGGGGGGTGTGTTTGTCTCACTTCTTGTAGAACCTAGTCATGGACGGACTGTTGTGGGAGCTGAACCGAGAAGGGTTTACCCCACTGGGATATGCTGATGATTTAGCAGTCTTAATGGAGGGCAAATACAGTAATATTATCAGGGACCGAATGCAAGAAACCCTTATAATAATAGAGATGAAGGCAATGGGGGAAGGCCTTCGAATCAACCCCCAAAAGTCCATCTTAGTACCTTTCACCCGGAGAAGGAAGATTGCGGGCTTTAAACCCCTCTTCCTTAATGTTAAAGTTGGCTTCTGTTGACGTCCATCAGGGCTACTGATGGCCCCTTTTAAGGCAATTAAAGATGGTGACTGCTCCGGTTAGCTGTTAGCAGAGCATGGACTACGGCTCGTTCTAGGGTCGTGGGACTGCTCCAGGGCCGTAACAAATTCCTATATGTAGCGGGAACGATAAGGAAACAGATTTATCAGGTAAAGACAAACAAAGATAAGCAAAAGGAAATCTACATAATAAAAATGAAGATACGATACCAGACACGACTGCCGTTCTCAATGTTCAAAGGCAAACGGCCACGTTACAGAGACTGCCAGAAAAAAACCCCACTTTTTGTCCTTTCACGCGTCGGCGCGAAATTATTCGTCCAACCCACTTTTGACGTGACGGAAATACATGCCAAGTCTTTTGAATTTTAAGGCGCGAAAACTTCCGCACATCAAAATTAAACTAAGAAATGTTAGTGCCAAAATGGCACGTAAC
This sequence comes from Platerodrilus igneus, assembly GCA_036346225.1. Taxonomy (NCBI): domain Eukaryota; kingdom Metazoa; phylum Arthropoda; class Insecta; order Coleoptera; family Lycidae; genus Platerodrilus; species Platerodrilus igneus. The sequence goes on along the minus strand of JARFIW010000549.1, from coordinate 2,515,329 downwards.
AAACCAGAAACTTACGCTAGATGGCGAGGCCAGTATGATAACATACATAATTTAAAGTAGTTAAAATTATTAGAGCTATATCCAACACCTTATTTTTAAAAAAAAATGTGCTGTTACATGCCGAAATTCGGCCTGTAAACATTTCTATAAGTTCCTAATTTGAAAGTGATTTCGCGCCAATAATGGTATTTAAATATTACAAAATCGCACATTAAAAATCTACATACAAGTAACATATGCATATAATTAAGTTGCAATTAATTTATTATGTCCAAAATTACTAAGATGAAAGGTTGTCATCTAGGAATTCATCAACTGTGTAATAGCAGCATTCAACGAGCAAGGTAAATAATGCAGCTTTAAATTTTTTCAGTGGTGCTAATGATCTAATTGTATATGGTAGTTTATTATAAAATGTCGGAGCCATAAATATTATTAATTTTTTAGAACGAGTAGAATTTGGTTTTAGTATATACTTTTGGTAATAGTATCTTGTATCATGTCTATGAACAGAACTGGCTGAAACGTAATTATTAGAATTTTTATAAAACAGAATGAGGGTCTCATATATGAACATGGAATATAAAGTTAATACATTAAGTTTCTTAAAAAGAGGTCTGCAATGAGCATCCATCTCTACCCCAAACACAATACGAATGGCTCTCTCTTGCAATTTAAAAACTATGGATGTGTTAATGAGGCATGAGCTACCCCAGAAAGCAATTCCGTATCTCATTCTTGATTCGAATAATGCCAAGTAACATTTCTTTGAGCAAACCACAGGCAACTCTCTGGACACTGATTTAAGTGCATAGCATGCCGAAGACAATTTAGATGATAAATGAGAAATATGCTTGGACCAGTTTAGGTCCCTATAAACTATAAGTCCAAGGAATTTAGTGAAAGTAACTAAATTTAGAGTCGATCCTAATGTAATGTTGTTAGGCAAAGATAAAGGTTTAAAAATTATACAGCAGGTTTTCTGTTCATTTACCGATAATTTATTAATATAAAACCAGTTTTTCATCAACAAGAGATCAGTATTTAATTTTTCTTTTAGTGAATTAACACTCGTTGAATCCCATTGAAGATTGATATCGTCTGCAAATAGAGTACTTTTGGCATGTTTAGTACAGTTAGTAAAATCATTTATGAAAAAGAGAAATAAAATAGGGCCCAAAACTGATCCCTGAGGTACACCTAAATTTAACACAGCGTTTTCAGACCACACGTATGTGTTACTGAGCTTGATCCTTACAGACTGTGATCTATTTTGAAGATAGGACCAGATTCGGTATCTTCTCCATATGTAGAGGTAATAATAAGGAACGGGTTGAGGAACGATAATCAAAAGGCAAGGGGAATCTACATAATAAAAAGATACGATACCAGACCAACCACTCCTATTCACGTTTCCATGGCAAGTTCAGGCGTCTCCCGGAAATTTCCCACTTTTCTTCTCCGCTACACGCGTCGGCGCGAAGTCTCGTGCAACCACTTCTGGAGTGACGGAAATACGTGCAACAAGTCCAAATTTATGGCGCGAAACTCCCGCATATCAAAACTAAACTAAGAATGTCTAGTGCCAATTTTCGGCACGTAACAGGTTTCCTTCCATTTTCTACTTGATTATCGTACCTATACCTGTATTCCTGTCGCCCACTCCACAAGGTCGAAGAAGACGAATTAAATTTGGATTCAACCAGGGGCAGAAGGATGACCCACGCCCTCAATGCTCCCCGACGCCAGCTGCCGCCAAAATAGCAGTAATGCTGTGAAAAGTCCTACAGTTCACGTGAGTACCTTTTGTTTTCCTTTATAACTAAAATAAACATTGTTTGTATGTGAAATTTGATCAAAGGTTGACGTAACCGTTTATAGCACAATATTCTGCAATTATTTATCATTGTTACCAACGGTTGTAGTGGCTCTCATACATTGCCACCAGGACTTTAAAAAGTACACCTTTGAGTGTAGACTCAAGTGTAACACTGTAAGACCTCGCCTGCTCTCCGATTGAGCCCGGTCATTTTCTTTCTCTGAGTTTTTATTTTGGCTACGTCGATTTACCGTAGCAACATCAATAATAATAAACAAAATATGCATATTACATAACTCATTCATTGGCAAAATACAAATCTTGGCTAATTATTTAAAAAAAAAAAGGCGCAACAATAGTTGCCTTGCGTTGTCACCTACATAACCTGACATAAAGTATTATGCCTCAAATTGGGTTGTATAAATGACATCGCAGGTTAAATGCACAAATTAATTAACTTACCGAGTGGTTCTCCAAAGGCCTGATTGGTTTTGCTTCTCAGACGTTCATTGATTCTTCAGCGGTGATTTCTACAATGCTATCCTCGTCGACAATGCTAAAATGCCGATATAAGGAAGAGGAAACAGTGAAGAGATCACTTCATATGCTCAAACTTCGCCCACGCCCATCTGTATTCGATAAGAGTCTGTGGTCAATTCGTTCTTCCTACCACACTCAATACCGGTAGACACAGTTGCATTTTTTACTAGCCTAGGAACATATTTTTTTGTGATTTTCGCACAAATTGTTGGCCAAAGTCCTGAAATACGCGAAAACCTTGTTTTCGGTGTAACTTAAATTAAAAATAATAATGAAGTTTCCTATGCGGGGTTTAAAATCCCCCTAAATTAAATAGTAAAATGAAAACGTGAAGCCTTATTTATAAAAGAGGCGCAACAAACCAATCAAACAACTTAACGTCCTACTAGCGACACTTGATCGTTAAAAACTAAAACACTGGGATTTTTCGAGGTCTAAAAATAAAATTATCAATACATTTAAGCAAATTTTTATTTTTAATAACCCTATAACAAGATTATGTTGCGCTAATAAGTAAGTAACCTAAAATTACAAAAAAGTAGAGCTCACTCGTGATAATAGTTAATAAACGTGAGCTCATTATAAATGCTACAACTTAAAATTACGAGTAATCTTTAATGTGTGGATTATATATTTGTGGAGGCTTATACAACAGCTACTTCTGAATGCGTCTACTAAAAAAGCTACTTGGACAATTGATCGATCTGCGGACAAAAAAGGAACAGTTTCTAAACGCGAGAACGTCCAACTGTTTCTATTCATTTTGTCTAATTTAAAATAGAAAAAAGTATTGTAATTTCACGTCCTCGCTTATTAATTTTAATTCTACAAGCAGCCTCCTGTAATATCTACAAAAATACTAGCAGCTAAACAACATGAACATTCATCACACTAACCTACTTTGAAAACAGATAACCTACGAGGTCGTAACAACGGTAAAGGAAATAATATACTAGAACGGTTCTATGCTCGTTTCAAATTGATAAAACACATGTCTAGGAAAGCTCGGAATGAAGGTGCCAAATCGGCTCTACTTCTACACAAAAAAAAACACCGAGAAATCAATCAAATTCGTAAAGCTTTCATAAAATGAGCTAATGTAATTTTTCTTATAAAATGTAGGATATACTAGTCGCGATAACGACAAATAAGCATAAAATCCCATAACTAAGTAAAAATAACGGGCCCAACCACAATCGTACACATTTACACGATGGCAAAGTATAGAAACATATGGTCGTCCATCGCCTCTTTAGAGGCATTCATCTTCCTAAATAAATGCAAGTAGAGCATGCTCTTTAAAATAAACACACAAAATACAATTTTAAAAACCCATATTGGGATTAAATTCTTAAAACAAAAGGATAATATAAAAAAATTCACATAAACACACGGTATCTTATGGATTATGGTTGTCGTCGATACTATCAGTAACGACCGCGTTGGAGTTGGCGGAGTTGATGTTGCCTGGCGTAACGGTTGCGAATACCCATTATATTAAAAATACCGTTCTAAAACCATGTGAGTTACCAATTAAATACAATACATTTTGTAATACTTACACCTTCTCGATGATCTCTCTGACGCATGTGCTGAAAATTAAATTTATATTATTTAATAATAATAATTTTTGTTTAAAATTATACTATTTTGCATTGTTATATTTATATCAGGAAAAATGAATGGTTACAAACAATCATGTGATTTTTAAGGCCGTAACCATGTTACGCCATCGGAAATTGTATATAATTTACAACAATGTTGCATCCAAAACTTTTAACACAATATACATATATTGGTTTCAAAAGCTTTATTTTAATGACTAGAAACGGCTTATAGTCCCTAGAACTATGTTGAGCACCAAATACCTATTCCGCCCATGGATCCTTTAATAGATATCGTCGAAACCACTTAGCAGTGTCGTCCTAGTAAACTTCATTGAAACGACTTCAAGAAGTTGATCGGTTCTAGATCACTTCGCCCTAGTAGACTGTGTGGAAACGACTTCGCTCTAGCAGACTTCGTCCAAACAACTTCGTGGAGTTGATCAGATCAAGATGACTTCGCCCTAGGGGACTTCGTCGCTGATTGGATCAAGATCACATCATCCCAATAAACTTCGTTAAAACAACTTTGAGGAAATAGATTGAATCAAAGTCACTTCGCCCTAATAGACTTGATCTAAACAACTTCAGGGAAGTTAGGCTAAGGTCAGGTCACTACTAGATTTCGCCAAAACGACTTAGAGAAGCTGATCAAATGAAGATCACATCACCCTTGTAAGCTTCGTTGAAACGACTTTAAAGAAGAGTACATGGGATCAAGGTCACTTCACCCTAATAGACGTCATTGAAACGACTTCGGGGAGTAGAAATTATCAAGATCACTTTGCCCTAGTAGACTTCGTTGAAACAACTCCAGGGAGTAGATCGGATCAAGGTCACTAAACTCTGGCTTCGTTGAAACGGCTTTGGGAATAAGGCCACTTTCCCCTAGTGGACTTCGTTTTCACGACTTCGGTAAGAAGAAAGGATCAAGGTTACTTCCCCTTAGTAGACTACATTGAAACTACTTCCAGGAACAGATTGAATGAAGGTCACGTCGCCCTAGTGACTTCGTTGAAACGACTTTGAGGAGTAGATCGAAACAAGCTTACTTTGACCTAGTAGACTTCAACGATTTCAGGAAGTAGATCGGATCAAGGTCGCTAAGCCCTGGCTTCGTTGAAACAACTTTGGGGAATAGAAAGGATCAAGGCCACTTCGCACTAGTAGGCCTGGTTGAAACGATTTCGGTTAGTAGAAAGGATCAAGGTCACTCACTATGCCCTAGACGACTTCGGCAAGCAGATCGGTTCAAGGTCACTAAGCCTTAGCTGCATTGAAACAACTTCCGAAAATAAAAAAGAGTAAGGCCACTTCGTCCTAGTAACTTCGTTAAAACGACTTCGGTGATTAGAAAGGATCAAGGTCACTGTGCCCTAGCAGACTTACACTGAAACGACTTCGGGGTGAGTAGAAGGGATCAAGGTTACTTCATCTTAGTAGACTTCGTTGAAACGACTTCAGAGAGTAGATCGGATCAAGGTCACTGCTCTGGCTTCGTTGAAATGGCTTTGGGGAATAGAAAAGATCGAGACCACTTTGCCCTAGTAGACTTCGTTGACATGACTTCGGTGAGAAGAAAGGATCAAGGTTACTTTCCCTTAGTAGAATTCATTGAAACTACTTCAATGAACAGATCGGATAAAGGTCACTTCTCCCTAACTGAAACGATTTCGGTGAATGGAAAGGAATAAGGTCACGTCGCCCTAGTAGACTTTGTTGAAACGACTTCGGTGAGTAGAAAAGATCAAGGTTACTTCGGCGTAGTAGACTTCGTGGATTAGATCGAATCAAGGTCACTTTGACCTAGGAGACTTCAACGATTTCAAGGAGTAGATCCGATCAAGGCGACTAACCCTGGCATCGTTGAAATGACTTTGGGGAATAGAAAGGATCAAGGCCACTTCGCCCTAGTAGGCTTGGTTGAAACGATTTCGGTGAGTAGAAAGGATCAAAGTCACAACGCCCTAGATGACTTCGGGAAGCAGATGGATTCAAGGTCACTAAGCCTTGGCTTCGTTGAAACGACTTTATGGAATAGAAAGGAGTAAGGCCTTTCCTCATAGTGGACTTCGTTGAAACGACATCGGTGATTAGAAAGGATCAAGGTCATTTCGTCCTAGTGGACTTCGGGGAGTAGATCGGATTAAGATCACTTCGCCCTAATAGACTTCGTTGAAACGACTTTGGTGAGTAGAAAGGATCAAGGTCACTTCACAGTAGTAGATTTCGTTGAAATGACTTCGAGGAGTAGATCGAATCAAGGTCACTTTGACTTATTACACTTCGTTGAAACGATTTCAAGGAGTAGATCGGATCAAGATCATCAAGGTCTGGTTTCGTTGAAACGACTTTGGGGAATAGAAAGACTCAACACCATCTTCGCCCAATTAGGCTTGATTGAAACGATTTCGATGATTAGAAAGGATCAAGGTCACATCGTCCTAGTCGTCTTTGTTGAAACGAATTCGGTGAGTGGAAAGTAGTAGTCGCCCTAGTAGAATTCAGGGAGTAGATCGTATGAAGGTCACTTCTTCCCAGTAGACTTCGTTGAAACGACTTCAGTGAGTAGAAAGGATCAATGCCACTTCACACTAGTAGACTTTGTTGAAACAATTTCAGGGAATAGATAGGATCAAGGTCACTAAGCCCTGGTTTAGTTGAAATGACTTTCGGGAATAGAAAGGATAAGGCCACTTCGCCCTAGTAGGCTTCGTTGAAACGACCTCGGTGTGTAGAAAGGAACAAGGTCACTATGCCCTACATGACTTCGGGAAGCAGATTGGATGAAAATCGCTAAGTTTTGGCTTCATTGAAACGACTTCGGTGATTAGAAAGGATCAAGGTCACTTCGCCTTAGTAGATTTCGTCGAAACGACTTGGGGGAGTAGATCGAATCAAGGTCACTTTGCCCTAGTAGACTTCGTTGAAACGAGTTCGATGAGTGGAAAGGAATAGGGTCACTTCGCCCTAGTAGATTTCGTTGAAACAACTTCGGGGAGGAGATCGGATCAAGGTCACTTCGCCCTAGTAGACTTCAGGGAGTAGATCGCATCAAGGTCACTTCTCCCCAGTAGACTTCGCTGAAACGACTTCGAGGAGTATATCGGATCACGGTCACTTCACCCTAATAAGCTTTGTTGAAACGACCTCGAGGAATAGATCGAATCAAGACCACTTCGCTCTAGTACACTTCATTAAAACGATCAAGGTCACTTCGTCCTATTAGACTTTGCCAAACGACTTCGGGGAGTAGATTAGATCAAGGTCACTTAACCATAATAGACTTTGTTGAAACCACTTCGGGGAGTAGATCGTATTAAGGTCACTTTACTCCAGCAGATTTCATTAAAGCGACTATGGAGAGTAGGTACGATCAAGTTCACTTCGCCGTAGTGGACTTCGTTGTCACGACTTCAAGGAGTAGAAAGGATAAAGACCACTTCGCCCTATGCAGACTTCGAGGTGTATGTAGATCAGATCAAGGTCACTTTACTCAGTAGACTTCATTAAAACGGCTTTGGAGTAGATCGGATCAAGGTCACTTCTCCTCAGTAAACTTCGTTGAAACGACTTCAATGAGTAGAAAGGATCAAGGCCACTTCGCGCTAGTAGACTTCGTTGAAACGAGTTTGGTGAATGGAAAGGAATAAGGTCACTTCACACTAGTAGATTTCGTTGAAACGTCCGTGGAGTAGATTGGATCAAAGTCACTTCTCCCCAGTAGACTTCGTTGAAACAACTTCGGTGAGTAGAAAGGATCAAGGTCACTTTGCACTAATAGACTTCGTTGAAATGACTTCGAGGAGTAGATCGAATCAAGGTCACTTTGAGTTAGTAGACTTCGTTGAAACGATTTCAGGGAATAGATCGTATCTCAAGTTCGCTAAGCCCTAGTTTCGTTAAAACATCTTTGGGGAATAGAAAGGATCAAGGCCATTTCGCCCTAGTAGGCTTCTTTGGAACGACCTCGGTGAGTAGAAAGGATCAAGGTCACTACGCCCTAGATGATTTCGGGGAGCAAATTGGATCAAAGTCACTAAGTTTTGACTTCATTGAAACTTTAGAGAATAGAAAGAAGTAAGGCCACTTCGTCCTAGTGGACGATTTTGGTGAGTAGATTGGATCAAGGTCACTTTGTCGTATTAGACTTCGTCGGAACGACTTCGAGGTGTATGTAGATCAGATCAAGATCACCTCGCCCTAATAGACTTTGTTAAAACCACTTCAGGGAGTAGATCGGATCAAGGACACTTTACTCAGTACACTTCAATAAAACGGCTTAGGGGAGTAGATCGGATCAAGGTCACTTCGCCCTAGTAGACTTCGTTGAAACGACCGGGGAGTAGATTGGATCAAAGTCACTTCTCCCCAGTAGACTTCGTTGAAACGACTTCGGTGAGTAGAAAGGATCAAGGTCACTTTGCACTAGTAGACTTCGTTAAAATCACTTCGAGGAGTAGATCGAATCAAGTCACTTGGACTTAGTAGACTTCGTTGAAACAATTTCAGGGAATAGATCGGATCAAGGTCACTAAGCCCTGGCTTCGTAGAAACGTCTTTGGGGAATAGAAAGGATCAAGGCCACTTCGCCCTAGTAGGCTTGGTTGAAACAATTTCAGTGTGTAGAAAGGATCAAGGTCACTACACACTAGATATCTTTGGGAAGCAGATCAATGCAAGGTCAGTAAGCCTTGGCTTCGTTGAAACGACTTTAGGGAATAGAAAGAATTAAGGTAATTTCGTCCTAGTGGACTTAGTTGAAACGACTTCGGTGGTTAGAAAGGATCAAGGTCATTTCGCCCTAGTGGACTTTGTAGAAAGTACTTTGTGGGAGTAGATCCGATGAAGGTTACTTCACCCTAATAGACTTCGTTGAAACGACTTCAGGGTGTGCAGAAGGGATCAAGTTATTTCATCTTAGTAGACTTCGTTGAAACGATTTCAGGGAGTAGATCGGATCAAGGTCACTAAGCCCTGGTTTCGTTGAAACGAATTTGGGGAATAAAAAGGATCAAAGCCACTTCGCCCGTGTGGACTTTGTTGAAACGACTTCGGTGATTAGAAAAAAAACAAGATCACTTCACCCTAGTGGACTTTGTTGAAATGACGAAGTGTAGATCGGATCAAGGTCACGTCGATCTAATAGATTTGGTTGAAACTAGATTAGTGAGTGGAAGACTTTATTGAAATGACTTCGCCGAGTAGATCGGATTAATGCATCTACGCACTAGTGGACTTTGATGAAATGACTTCGGGAAGTAAATCGAATCAATGACACTTCGCCCTAGTATAGTTAGTTGAAACAACTTCCATGAGTAGATCGTATGAAGGTCACTCACTTCACCCTAGTAGAATTCGTCGGAACGACTTCGAGGAGTAGATCAGATTAAGGTCGCTTCACTCTACTAGACTTCATTAAAACAACTTTGTGGAGTGTACCGGATCTAGGTCACTTCGCCTAAGTAGACTTCGTTGAAGCTCCAACGAGTAGAAAAAAATAAAGACTACTTTGCTCTAAGTAGACTTTGTTGAAACGACTTCACGAAGTAGATAATATCAAGGTCAGTTTGCCCTAGTACACTACGTTGAAACGATTTTGGGGAGTAGATTGGATCAAATTCACTTCGCCCTAGTTCAAACGACTTCGGGGAGGAGATCAGATTAAGGTCACTTCACCATAGTAGACTTCAGGGAGTAGGATCGGATCAAGAATACTTCTCCCTATTAGACTTCGTTGAAACGACTTCGAGGAGTAGATCAGTTCAACGTCACTTCACCCTCATAGTTTGTTGAAACCACTTCGGGGAGTAGATCGGATCAAGGTCACTTTACCACTGTAAACTTCATTAAAACGACTTTGGGGAGTAGATCAGATCAAGATCACTTCGCCGTAACGTAACTCGTAACGACTTCAGGAGTAGAAAGGATAAAGGCCACTTCGCCCCAAGTAGACTTTGTTGAAACGACTTCAGGGAGTAAATAAGATCAAGGTCACTTCGTCCTAGTAGACTTTGTTGAAACGATTTTGGTGAGTAGATTGGATCAAGGTCACTTCGTCTTATTAGACTTCGTCGAAACGACTTCGGGGAGTAGATCAGATCAAGGTCACTTGGGCCTAATAGACTTTGTTAAACACACTTCGGGAAGTAGATCGCAACAAGGTCACTTTACTCTAGTAGATTTAATTAAAACGCCTTTGAGAAGTAGATCGGATCAAGATCACTTCCTCATAGTGGACCTCGTTGTAACGACACCAAGGAGTAGAAAGGATAAAAGCCACTTCGCCCTAAGTAGACTTTGTTGAAACGATTTTGGTGAGTAGATTGGATCAAGTTCACTTCGTCCTATTAGACTTCGGGGAGTAGATCTGATCAAGGTCACTTTACTCTGTAGACTTCATTAAAACGACTTTGGGTAGTAGATCGGATCAAGATTACTTCGCCATAGTGGACTTCGTTGTAACGACTTCAGGGAGTAGAAAGATAAAGGCCACTTCGCCCTAAGTAGACTTTTTTGAAACTTAAAGGGAGTAGATAAGATGAAGGTCACTTCGCCCTAGTAGAACTTGTTGTAACGATTTCGAAGAGTAGATAGGTTCAAGACCACTTCGCTCTAGTAGATTTCATTAAAACGACGTTGGGGAGTAGATCGGATCAAGACCACTTCCCCCTAATAGACCTTGTTTAAACGGCTTTGAGGAATAGAACGAATCAAGGCCACTTTGCTCTGAGACTTCATTAAAACGACTTTGGAGAGTAGATCCGATCAAGGTCACTTCGCCCTATTAGACTTCGTTAAAACGATTTCTGGTGGTAGATCGGATCAAGGCCACTTCTTTGTTAGTAGATTTGGTTGAAACAACTTCCGATCGGATCAAGGTCACTTCCCTCTAGTAGACTTCATTGAAACGACTTTCGGGGAGCAGATCAGATCAAGGTCACTTCGTCCCAGTAGACTTCGTTGAGACGACCAGTGAGTAGAAAGGATCAAGGTCACTTTGCCATAGTGGACACCCAAAAACCTCAAAGGAAATCCAAAACCACCCAGAGAAAACCTGAAAACAATCAAGGAAAGCCGAGAACAACCAAGAAAAGTCAAAAGGAACCGAGAAAACTTGAAACAAACCTAGAAAACCTGAAAGGAACCGAGAAAAGTTGAAAGGAACCGAGAAAAGTCGAAAGGAACCGAAAAGACCCAAAAGCAAAAGACGAAAAGGCTAAAACGATCACAAAAATCCGAGAGCTACTGCCAATTCTAACAATGTCAAACAATGTAAACAAAAATTAATTTGGCAGAAATAGTAAAAAACAAAAGATATATGAAATCGGTATGTAAAGTACTGAATGGAAATAAAGTTTCTAAATATTTTACAAACAGATTATTGAAAGATATTAAAATCTATAAAAATAATTGAGTGCTACGACTAATTCAAATAAGAATATACCGAGATAATTTCTGCAAAAGTAGTTTGTTACGTGCCAAAATTTGGCACTAGAGATCTTTCTAGTTTAGTTTTGATGTGCGGGAGTTTCGCACCTTAAATTTGAAAGACTTGGCGCGTGTATTTCCGTCACGTCAGAAGTGCGTTGGACGAACTTCGCGCCGATGCGTGTAGGGAAGAAAAAGTGGGGGAAGTTTCCGGAAGACGCTTAGGAAACGTGGAACTTTGCTGCTGAACATCGAGAAGAGTGGTTGGGTATCGTATCGTACCGTATCTTACCTTTATGATGTAGACTCCCTTTACCTATTTTGATTATCGTTTCCCAAACCTGTTCCTTATCGTCATCTCTACATAGGAAAGAAGATAATTTGGAAAGCAACCTGGCCGAACCACAGTCCACGCCGGAGATCCATCTTTAAACAATCCGGAAGTGAGCCCTGAGTAGCTAGCTGGAGCAGTCCTGATGGAGGTCGCAGCCACCATCTTTAAATAATTTGGAAAGAAGCCACGAGCAACCTGAAGGAAGTGATTCCGTAGGAAGCTGGACCTATTCATGTGAGTACCCCGTGTGTGGGATTTTGTTTATAATACCTTTTATGAAAATGGCATATTTCGTCATTACGAGTAATAATTTGCATATTGTGTGACGTCATTGACAGATGGGCGCGCTAACTTCTGTATTATAGATTAGCGTTACCAACTACCGTGGTGTCTCTTGTACCTCGTTTGCGGTGTTGTAAGAAGCACGCGTAAATGTAAGAATTGGCGCCCAATGTGGGGCGTCAATTCTTACATTTAAAGGAGATTCTTATATAACCGTCGACGCGGTATATGCGACACAACGGCAGTTGGTAACGCTAATCTATAATACAGAAGTTAGCGTGCCCATCTGTCAATGACATCACACAATATGCAAATTATTACACGTAATGACGAAATATTCCAAATTCATAAACGGAAAATTCACATGAATAGGTACAGCTTCCTACAGAATCCCTTCTGTCAGGGTTGCTCGTAGCTCCCTTCCGGATTATTTACAGATGGTGCACATAGGGTCCTTCGGGATTACTCCAGCTAGCTACTCAGGGCTCCCTTCCGGATTGTTTAAAGATGGATCTCCGGCGTGGACTGTGGTTCGGCCAGGTTGCTTTCCAAATTTTCTTCTTTTACCTATGTAGCGGAACGATAAGGAACGGGTTTATAGGGTCGACAATCAAAGATAAGCAAGACGAGAATCTACTCAATTAAAATAAAGATACGATACCAGACCCGACCACTCTTCTTAATGTTCAGCAGCAAAGTTCCACGTTTCCTCAGCGTCTTCCGGAAACTTCCCCACTTTTTCTTCCCCCACACGCGTCGGCGCGAAGTTCGTCCAACGCACTTCTGACGTGACGGAAATACACGCGCAAAGTCTTTCAAATTTAAGGCGCGAAACTCCCGCACATCAAAACTAAACTAGAAAGATGTCTAGTGCCAAATTTTGGCACGTAACAAGTTAAAAATCGAAAAGAATATATGTCATTGTTTTTGTTGGGATAATAGTCGAAATGCATATAACACGCAATAATGTACCGTTTTTTAATAATAATTTATTGTGTTTAAACAGTCGCTTTTAAATGTAGCTTAAAATATTCCTTCTGGGACATTGCGAAACAGATTTATTTCAATTTAGACATTTTTATCAGCGTGAGGAACGTCGCTCACATTGTTGTTTTGTAGACAATTGATTCATGCATTCATCTAGAGTAAAATAGCAATGCATCGGTATCGACAAACTCCTACATATAGTTTAGCGTTCGACATACCTCATTCTAGATTAACTATAAAAAAATTGGGGAACAGGAGAACGCTAGGTGCCAGTCTTACATACCAAATATTTAAAGTTTTATATAAATACAGTACCTTATAATAATTAAAATAAAGTAATAGTTCATACCCGTTCAGGATTTACCATAACCGCTCTTTGATTCAGCGGTGGTATAAAAACAAACGGGTTGACGTATTGTGGAATAGGAGGCTCTGGGTTTATTTCGGCCTGTTCCAGGTAATGGTGTTTTACATCGACGGCAGGATCAATTTTGAGTTTTGATGGATCGCGATCAGCGCCAATTTCCCGTTTTGCTTTTGAAGCGCCTTTAAGAACAGCTTCCTCATGTAATTTATTAGTATCGCTGTATAATGGGCATCTGGAAAAAAATATATCAGTCACGATAGCCTATAAATAAAACACCAACAGATGGAAATTATCACCACCGACGCCATTGAAATGTTTATAATCAGTGACTGCTTCACCGCAGACATAACACATCATGGCCCCGCATGAACATGTCATTTTATTACAACCATCGGCTTTAATAAACTTCAGCCCGCAGCGATGGCATTTTCTAAAAAAATCAATACTGTAAAAAATGAATGATACATATAACAACACACCGTAACAAAGCTTCGGTCATTTTATTTTCAATGTATGTACGTCTTTGAACGTCATCTTCCTTTTCAACTTCCTCGCATCGTAACGGCACATGCGAAGGTTCTCGGCATAATCGACAAGATTCCTTCATACATTCGGGATTTAAACAGCGGAATAACTTATCGTCACGAAGTGGAATGTTAGCAAAATCGCAAAAAGGACAAGTTTCAAGATCTTCTATACCGGCAGCTTTTACCTCTTCCAGTTGTTTGCGTAAAGCGATTACAGAAAACATTTTTGGATTTAGAACGGCCTAAAATTAAAAGTAGATTGTGAATGTTAAAAGTATTAACGTATATATTAAAATTTGCAAGAAGTTACCATATATCCAGAAATATTCTGCTTTCTAATAATTAAATGCTATCACGAGCATCTACATGACCATAATCATTACTTTTTAATGATAGTTTTAGATTCTTTTCTTGCAGTTGTAATTTAGATCATTTTTTGGTAGTTTTATTTCGATAGTTTTAATTTAGAAGACATTTTGAAATTTTTCTATGTATATTTTAGTTTTAGAGACATGTTTCGACAGGTTCATTTTAGTTTTTGAAGACATCTTTAAGTTTTGATGATAGTTTTGCAGTTTCAGTTTGGGAAACCATTTTACGATAGTTTTATTCGGGCTTTAATTGAAGACATCTTTCGATTTTTAATTGGAGCTTTGAAAGCTGCTTTCAATAGTTTTATTTCAGTCTTAGTTTTCAAAACATCTTTCAACAGTTTTAGTTTTATTTCGATAGTTTTAATTTACGAAGCCAATTTGGCACTAAACATTTTCTATGTATATTTTAGTTTTAGAGACATGTGTAGACAGGTTCATTTTAGTCTTTGAAGACATTCTTTAAGTTTGGATAGTATTTCCGTCACGTTTCAGTTTGCGAAACCATTTTACGATAGTTTTATTCGCGTTTTAGATTGGGAAAGACATCTTTTGGATAGTTTTATCTGTGAGACTCTGTTTTCAATAGTGGCTGTCTTCAGTCTTAGTCTTCAAAGACATCTGTCGACAGTTTTAGGTATCGTATTTCGATAGTCTTTAATCTTGTACTTTATGTAGATCCTTGCCTATGCTATATTTTAGTTTTAGAGAAATCGCCTTGTACCGATAGTTTCCTTATTCGTTTTGAAAACATCTATTAAGGTTTTAGATGATAAATTTGTAAGCAGTTTCAGTTTGGCGAAACCATAATCCACGCCATAGCACCATCTTTAAACACTCGGAAGGTTAAGTTTTGAAGACATCTGGTCCAGCCATCTTTTAATTGGACGCTTTGAAAGCGTGCCTTGGAGTCTGGACCTAGTTTTATGTGAGTACCTTAGTTTTCATAATTGATTGCTAATCTTAATCGATAGTATTGTTCCGTGCCAAACTGCGCATTTAACATTTTTAGTATTGGTGGCGTTGATGTGACGGAATGTTTTGCGCGCTAAAATCTGTATAAAGACTTAGCGTGTATTTCCGTCACTGTCACAGTGCGTTTGCGCCATATACGCGCTGACGTGAGTGGCGGTTAGTAATTAGTGGGAAGTTTTTCCATGAGACTCTGTAACGTGGCTGTTTTGCCTGGGAGTTCAAGAAGTGTGGTCGTGTCAGGTATCGTATCGTGTCTTTATCTTGTATTTATGTAGATCCTTGCCTTGCTTATCTGTTTGTCGCTTGTACCATGTTTCCTTATTCGTTTTCTACTATTAGGTAGATGATAAATTTGTAAGACCCTAGGGCGATACCGTTTTATTTTACGCTTTGAAGCACCATCTTTAATACACTCGGAAGGAAGCTGAGATCTGATCACATTTTGCAGTTTCCAGTTTGGGAAGCCATGTTTATGTGAGTACCTTATTGTCATAATTGGGTTTGCTAATTCAATGATATATTTTCAGTCAATTCGATTTAAGTTTGTATATTGGAGCGTATTGAACAGATCGGCTTTCCATAGTTTATTTCAGTCTTAGGTTTCAAAACATCATTCGACAGTTTTAGTATTATGAACTTTTTAAATGTAAGAAGTTTTTAATTTCAAAGACGTTTTGAAGTTTTTCTATGTATATTTTAGTTTTAGAGAAATGTTTCGATAGTTTTATTTTATTTTTGAAGACATCTTTATATTTTAATGATAATTTTGCAGTTTCAGTTTGGGAAGCCATTTTACGATAGTTTTATTTGGGTTTTAATTTTGAAGACATCTTTCGATAGTTTTATTTGAGCTTTGAAAGTTGCTTTCCATAGTTTTATTTCAGTCTTAGGTTTCAAAACATCATTCGACAGTTTTAGTTTTATTTCGATAGTTTTTAATTTCGAAGACATTTTGAAATTTCTCTACTTAGTTTAACAGGAATGTTTCGACAGTTTTATTTAAGTTTGGAAGACATCTTTAAGTTTTAATAATAGTTTTTGCAGTTTCAGTTTGGGAAATTATTTTACGATAAGTTTTATTCGGGTTTTAATTTTGAAGACATCTTTCGATAGTTTTATTTTAGCTTTGAAAGCCTGCTTTCAATAGTTTTATTTCAGTCTTAGTTTTCCACAACATCTTTCGACAGTTTTAGTTTTATTTCGATAGTTTTTAATTTCGAAGGCGTTTTTGAAATTTTTCTATGTATATTTTAGTTTTAGAGAAATGTTTCGATAGTTTTATTTTAGTTTTGGAAGACATCTTTAAAGTTTTAATGATAGTTTTTGCAGTTTCAGTTTGGGAAATTATTTTACGATAGTTTTATTCAGGTTTTAATTTTGAATACATCTTTCGATATTTTGTTGTAGCTTTGAAAGCCGCTTTCAAGAGTTTCATTTCAGTCTTAGTTTAAAACATCTTTCCACAGTTTTAGTTTTGTTTCGATAGTTTTGAATGTCGAAAACATTTTGAAATTTTTCTATGTATATCTTAGTTTTAGAGAAATGTTTCAACAGTTTTATTTTCATTTTGATGAGACATCTTTCAGTTTTAATAATAGTTTTGCAGTTTCAGCTTTGGGAAACCTTTACGATAGTTTTATTTAAGGTTTTAAGTTTTGAAAGACATCTTTCGATAGTTTTATTTTAGCTTTGAAAGCTTTTTAGTAGTTATTAGTTTCAGATGCTATTTTTCAACATCTCGACAGTTTTAGTTTTAGTTGTGATAGATATTTTCAATTTAAGGCGTTTTTGTTTTCTATGTATATTTTAAGTTTTGGAGACATGTTTGATAGTTTTATTTGAGGCGTTAGAAGACATCTTTAAGTTTTAATCAATAGTTTTAGCAGTTTCAGTTTGGGAAATTATTTTACGATAAGTTTTATTCGGTTTTAGTTTAGAAGACCATCTTTCGATAGTTTTATTTTAGCTTTGAAAGTCACTTTCGATAGTTTTATTTCAGTTTTAGTTTTCCAAAACGTCTTTCGACAGTTTCATACTTTTAAAACATTTTACGATTAGTTTTAATTCCAAAGACAATTTTCGAATATTTCTCTATAATTATATTTTACTTTCAAGAGATATGTTTCATAGTTTTATTTTAGTTTTGAACACATCTTTAAATTTTAATGATAGTTTTTGCAACTTCAGTTTGGGAAACCATTTTACGATATTTTATTCAGGTTTTAATTTTGAAGACATCTTTCGATAGTTTTATTTTAGCTTTGAACGCTGCTTTCAATAGTTTTATTTCAGTGTTATAGTTTTCAAAACATCTTTCGACAGTTTTAGTTTTATTTTGATAGTTTTTAATTTCGAAGACCTTTTGAAATTTTTCTATGTATATTTTACTTTTAGAGACATGTTTCGATAGTTTTATTTTAATTTTGAAAACATCTTTCAATGTTTTTAGCTTTGAAAGCCGCTTTCAATAGTTTTATTTAAGTCTTAGTTTTCAAAACATCTTTCGGGAGTTTTATTTTAGTTTTAAAAACATTTTTTTAGTAGTTATTAGTTTAGATGCTATTTTTCAATGATTGTATTTTAGTTGTGAAGATATTTTCAATAGTTTTTTCTCAGTTTAAAGTTTTGGAGACACTTTTAGTTTTATTTCAGGTGTTAGAAATATTTTTCAAATTTTATTTTAGATTTTAGATAGTTGTTGCAGTTTTAGTTTAGAAGACCATTTTGGATAGTTTTAGTTTTAGTTTTTGAAAATATCTATAGAAGAGTTTTATTTTAGTTTTCAGTATTTTTCAAATACGTCTTTCGACTGTTTCATAATTTTAAAGACAGTTATACAATTAGTTTTTAGTTTAAAAGACAATTTTCAATATTTCTCAATAATTATATTTTAGTTTCAAATATAGTTTAGAAGACTTTCTTTTGATAGTTTCTTTTGAAAACATTTTTGAAATTGTATTTTAAATTTTAATGATTTTTTAGATGGCTTTCTTGCGAACATTTCTCGATAATTTTTGGTAGTTTTAATTTTGAAGACATGTTTTGATAGCTTTATTTTAGCTTTGAAAGCCGCTTTCATTGTTTAATTTAGCTTTTGTATTTCAAAATACCTTTCAATAGTTTTATTTTAGTTTAAAAGACGGTTTTTGGTAGTTTTTAGTTTGAATGATACTTTTCAATAGTTTTTTTTTCAGTTTTGGTTTAGAAGATCATCTTTGAATAGTTTTATCTCCGTATATCTTAGTTTTGAAGAAATGTTTCGACAGTTTTAATTTTAGATTTTGAAGATATAGTTGGAATCAATACCTTTATTCCGATTACAATTTTGGAGATGTCTTTCGATAATTTTATTTTAGCTTTGAAGGCCACTGTCAATAATTTAGTCTAGTTTTAGTTTTTGAAAATATCTATAGAAGAGTTTTATTTTAGTTTTCAGTATTTTTCAATAGTCTTTAGTATACAAAGACAGTTATCGAAAGTTTTTAGTTTCAAAGACACTTCAAAATTGTATTTTAGATCCGAAAATATTTTCAATTATTTTCTATGTCAGTATCTTAGTTTTAGAAAAACATCTTTCCACAGTTTTAGTCCGGTTTTAATTTTGAAGACATCTTCCAAAAGTTTTAAAAATATTTTTCAACACTTGAAAGCCGCTTTCAATATAGTTTAATTAAATTTTTGTTTTTCAAAACACCTTTCAATAGTTTTGTTTCAGTCTTAGTTTTCAAAACATCTTTCAACAGTTTTACTTTTATTTCGATAGTTTATAATTTCGAAGACGTTTTGAATTTTTTCTATGTATATTTTAGTTTTAGAGACATGTTTCAAGAGCTTTATTTTAGTTTTGAAGACATCTTTAAGGTTTAATGATAGTTTTGCAGTTTCGGTTTGGGAAACCATTTTACGATAGTTTTTTATTCGGGTTTTAATTTTTGAAGACATCTTTCGATAGTTTTTTTGGAGCTTGCTTTGTTTCGATAGTTTCATTTCAGTCTTAGTTTTCGGCAGTTTCATAATTTTAAAGCATTTTACACTAGTTTTTAGTTTCAAAGACAGTTTTCGATATTTTTCAATCATTGTATTTTAGTTTCAAACATAGTTTTGAAGACTTTTTGATAGTTTGCTTTGAAAACATTTTTGAGACATTTGGATAGTTTTAAATTCTAATGATTTTTAGATGGCATTTCTTGCAAATTTTATTTTAAAGATCATTTTCAGATAAGTTGTTAATAGTTTTAATTATGAAGACATATTTTCGATAGTTTTATTTTAGCTTTGAATGCCGCTTTCGATAGTTTTATTTCAGTTTTAGTTTTTCAAAACATCTTTCTACAGTTTCACTTTAACTTTTAAAGACACTTTTGGCAAGTACATTTTAGTTACAAGGGCAGTTTTCAATGTTCTCCAATAATTATATTTTAGTTTCGAAGATATTTTTGGATAAGTTTGTTTTGAAAACATTATTTAAGTTTAGATCATCTTTCGATAGTTTAATCCCGTTTTAGTTTTGAAGGCATCTCTGCAAAGTTATAATTTAGTTTTAAAAATATTTTTCAATATCTTTATTCCGATGAGAATTTTGAAGACCCCCTTCGATAGTTTTATTTTAGCTTTAAAAGCCATTTTCAATAATACCTTTTAGTCCAGTTTTAGTTTTCAGAACATCTATCGACAAGAGTTTTATTTTAGTTTTTTTAGTATTTTTCAAAATAGTTTTTAGTTTCCAAAGATAGTTTGCGATAGTTTTTAGTTTCAAAACTACTTTAAAATTGTATTTTAGATCCGAAGACATTTTCAATGGTTTTTGGAGACTTTCTTTTTTAGTTTTATTTCAGACTGAAAACATTCCTCAAATTTTATTTTAGTTTTATTGATAATTTTTAGATGGTTTCGTTGCAGTTTTAGTTTAGAAGACCAATTTTCGATAGTTTTATTTTAGTTTTGAAAGCCACTTTCGGTAGTTGTATATCAGTTTTTGTTTTTCAAAACATCTTCCAGCGTTTCCTTTTAGCTTTAAAGCATTTTTCGATAGTTTTTAGTTTCGAAGATAGTTTTTTCACTTTTAGTTTTGAAGACATTTTTTGATAGTTTCAAAGATAGTTTTGAAGACACTTTTTGATAAGTTTGTTTTAAATTATAATATTTTTGAATAGCTTTCTTGCAGTTTCAGTTTAGAAGATCATTTTTCTGTAATTTTTGGTAGTTTCAATTTTGAAGACATCTTTCGATAGTTTTATTTTAGCTTTGAAAGTCCACTTTCTTGGTTTAATTTAGCTTTTGTATTTCAAAATACCTTTTGACAGTTTTATTTTAGTTTTAAAGACCTTTTTGGAATTTATAATTTGGATGATACTTTTCAATAATTATATTTTAGTTTTGAAGATATTTTTAATAGTTTTTTCTCAATTTAAAGATTTGGAGATACTTTTAGACAGTTTTAGTTTCAATGATATTTTTCGATAATTATATTTTAGTTTTGAAGATATTTTCAATAGTTTGAAGACCATTTTTCGATAGTTTCATTTTAGCTTTGAATGAACGCTGCTTTCAATAGTTTTATTTCAGTTTTAGTTTTTTAAAACATCTTTCAACTGTTTCACTTTAATTTTAAAAATTTTCACTACTTTTTATTCTGATTACAATTTTGAAGATTCCTTCAATAATTATATTTTAGTTTCGAGAAGATAGTTTTGAAGACATTTTTGGATAAGTTTGTTTTGAAAACATTTTTCAAATTTTGTTTTAAATAAGTAACTTAAATTAACCACTCAACGTGCGACAAAGAGACCGAACAGACAGTTTTCGATAGTTTTTAGTTTCAAAGACACTTCAAAATTGTATTTTAGATACGAAGATTATATTCTTATAGTTTCTTTTTCAAGTTTTGTTTTGAAGACATTTTTTGAGTTTTATTTCAGACTTTGAAAATCATTTCAAAATTTTATTTGTTTTAATGATAATTTTTCGATAGTTTTGTTTCAGTTTTAAAGCTATCAGTAGTTTTATTTCAGTCTTAGTTTTTCAACAACATCTTCCAGTAGTTTCATTTTAGCTTTAAAGAAAGTATTTTTTGATAGTTTTTAGTTTCGAGGATAGTCTTTTCACTTTTAGTTTTGAAGACATTTTTTGATACTTCGTATTGAAAACATTTTTTAAATTTTATTTTAAATTTTAATCATATTTTTAGATAGCTTTCTTGCAGTTTGGTTTAGAAGAACATTTTTTGATAGTTTTAATTTTAAAGACATCTTTCAATAGTTTCATTTTAGCTTTGAAAGCCACTTTCATTGTTTTCGGTTTCTGTTTTTCAACAGTTTTATTTTAGTTTTAGTTTTAGTTTTAAAGACGTTTTTTGGTAGTTTTTAATTTCGGAGATACTTTTCGATAACTATATTTTAAGTTTTGAAGATATTTTCAATAGTTTTTTTCAGTTTACTAATTTATAACAACATCTTTAGATAGTTTTATTCCCGTTTTATTTTTGGAGACATCTTTCTACAATTTTAATTTAGTTTTAAAAATATTTTTCAATATTTAAAAGCCGCTTTCAATAGAATTGTTTTTGTTTTCAAAACACCTTTCGACAGTTTTAATTCAGTTTTTCTTTTTCAAAACACCTTTCGACAGTTTTATTTTAGTTTTGAGGATATTTTCAATAGTTGTTAATCAGTTTTGGTTTAGAAGATCATTCGATAGTTTTATTCCCGCTTTAATTTTGAATGCATCTTGCCAAAGTTCTAATTTAGTTTTAAAATATCTTTCAATACCTTTATTCTGATTACAATTTTGAAGACGCCTTTCAATAATTTTATTTTAGCGTTGAAAGCCAGTTTCAATAAATTAGTTCAGTTTTATTAGTTTTTAAAACATCTATCGACAGTTTAATTTTAATTTTTAAAAGTATTTTTCGATAGTTTTTAGTTCCCAAAGACAGTTTTCGATAGTTTTTAGTTTCAAAGACACTTCAATATTTTACAAAACTGTATTTTAAGATCCGAAGATATTTTCAATAGTTTTTTTCGGGGCCTTTTTTGATATTTTTATTTCAGACTTGAAAACATTTCTCAAATTATATTTTAGCTGTAGTGACAATTTTTAGATAGTTTTGTTGCAGTTTTAGTTCAGAAGATCATATTTCGATATTTTCATTCTAGCTTTGAAAGCCGCATTCAATAGTATTATTTTAGTTAAGCGTTTCAAAACATCTTTCAACAGTTTCCTTTTAGTTTTAAAGCATTTTTCGATAGTCTTTACTTTCAAAGGGTTTTCGATATTTTTCAATAATTATATTTTAGTTTTGAAGAAATTTTTTTTGATACTTTTTCAGTTTTGAAAACATTTTCAAATTTTATGATAAATTTTAAACATATTTTTAGATAGTTTTCTTGCAGTTTTAATTTAGAAGACTATTTTTCAATAATTTTCTTCTAGATTTAATATTGAAAACATCTTTCGATAGTTTTATTTTAGCTTTGAAAGCTGCTCTCAATAGTTTAATGAAATAAGTAACCGTGCACAGGTAATAATACAATTTTTGTTTTTTGCTTGAGTGTCGTACAATTTTCCTTTATTTTGTGTGTATTATAGATAATTTTTACCCTTATTTATTTTTATCGAAGTTCGAATATTAAGCTGTAAACTTATTGCTTTCGAAAACAGAGACAGGATGTTCAGACAAGAATTGAAGTTATAAACGAGTGAATGTAGCATTAATCGCTATATTAACGATGTAGTTTTTACAGGAGATATACGAGACTAAAGGGCATTCTGCGTCTTCCTGCAAGTGATAACTTCTGTATGGAACTAGATGCTTGTCTATTTTTAAACCTTTTCTAACATGCCACAACAAAATGTTCCCCACCTAGTCTCTATAACCTTCGAATTAGTCGGCCTTCGACAAAATATCGGTTATAAAACATAATTAGCGATATAAATTAACTCAGCCTTTTGTGCATAACGCAATCTCTTTTTAAAAACGGCACAACTAATTCTACAAACACGTCAACGTTGGGCTTTATATTTCTTTGTTGCATGAGTATTATAAATTCAAATATACGAAGATTAAATAGTTAGTATAAAAAGAAACTTACCTGCAAAGTTTGTAAACTGAAACCGGACGTGCAATTACCAAGACACTGAAAATCGAGTTTTCCTTCGGCAAAGTTAATTTCAACAAACTTTCGAACACATTCTTTACAGAAGATACAATCATTTTGGCAACTATAAATATCCTTAAGCATAACTTCGTCGTCGTAACAGCAACTGCACGTCTGTAACAAACCATTTGCTTTTGCGGTTTCTCGTTCTAACTTCTCCTTATTTTTCCGTTCCTCAACAAACTTCATAATTTCAAACCGGTGTTCAATAAAGGCAATCTAAAAAAATTGGAATCTAAAGTTTTAAAATATTAGAAGTCTTTAATGTAATTTTTATAATAAAAAAAATAATTAGTATCGATTCGATGGCCACCTTAATAAAATTATTTGTTCGAGGTCATTGCAAGAGCAATTTCATAACGCAACTTAAAACAAAAATACACAAAACGAATAGACGTTGAATGTGTAAATACATTGTCTTGTTATACACCATAACGCTTTTGAATTTGTTACATGCCATAATGGTGATGTAGTTCTTTAGAAAACGTGTAGGAGATTTTTAAATCCGACACAGGAGAGCCTTTTCTCCCAAACTTACAGGTAAGTTTGTATGTGTATGCTATGTGTGGTTTCTACGAGAGGGTTTCTGCGTGCAAGTTTCTACACGTAGGTTTCTACCTGTATGTCTATACATGCAAGCCTTGGTGTGTAGGTTTCTACGCTCAAGTTTCTATGTGCAGGTTTCTACATGTAAATTTCTTTGCAAAAGTTTCTATGTGCAACGTTCTACATGCAAGTTTCTATGTGTAAGTTTCGGCACGTGGATTTCTAAGTGTAGTTTTCTACTCTTAAGTTTCAGCGTGCAACTTTCTACGTGTAGGTTTCCACATTCAAGTTTTTAGGTGCAAGTTCTGTGTTTATGTTTCTACATGTAAATTTCTTCGTAAAGGTTTCTACGTGCAAGTTTCGGCACACGGGTTTCTAAGTGTACTTTTCTACGTGGAAGTTTCTACATGTAGGTTTCTGCACGCAAGTTTCGGCATGTGCGTTTCTATATGTAGGTTCCTACAAGTAAGTTTCTATGTGAATGTTTCTGCATGTAGGTTTTTACAAGCAAGTTCTTGTGGATGCAAGCTTTATGTGCAAGTTTCAGCACGTGGGTTTCTAAGTGTAGTTTTCTACGTGTAAGTTTCTGCATGAAGGTTTCCACATTCAAGTTTCGAGGTGCAAGTCTGTGTATAGATTTCTACGTGTAAATTTCTTCGTAAAAGTTTCTATGTGCAATCTTCTACGTGCAAGTTACCGCGTATAAGTTTCTGCATGAACGTCTCTACATGTAGGTTTCTACATGCAAGTTTCGGCACGTGTATTTATATATGTAGGATATATGTAAGTTTCTACATGAAGATTTTGAAGTGCAAGTTTGTGCATGCAAGCTTCTACGTGCAAGTTTTTACGTGTAAGTTTCGGCACATGGGTTGTCTAACTGTAGTTTTCTATGCATAAGTTTCTGCATGCAAGTTTCCATGTGTAGGTTTCCACATTCAAGTTTCTAAGTGCAAGTCTGTGTGTAGGTTTTTACGTGTAAATTTCTTGGTAAAGGTTTTTACGTGCAAGTTTCGGCACCCGGGTTTCTAAGTGTACTTTTCTACGTAGAAATTTCTGCGTGAACGTTTTTACGTGTGGGTTTCTACATGCAAGTTTCAGTGCGTGCATTTATATTAGGTTTCTACAAGTAAGTTTCTGCATGTAGATTTTTAAGTGCAAGTTTTACATGCAAATTTGTGTGTGCTATGCGCAAGTTTCTACATGCAAGTTTCATGCGCTTGGATTTCTCTAAGTATAGTTTTCAAAGTGTAAGTTTCTGTCTGTAGGTTTCTGCGTGCAAGTTTCTACGTGTAGATTTCCACATTCAAGTTTCCAAGTGCATGTTTGGGTATAGGTTTCTATATATAAATTTCTTCGTAAAGGTGTCTACGTGCAAGTTTCAGCACACGCGTTTCTAAAGTGTACTTTTCTACACATAAGTTACTGCATGTAGGTTTCTACGTCAAGTTTCTACGATTAGGTTTCCAATTCAAGTTTCTAAGTGCAAGTCTGTGTAGGTTTACTACAGCGCTAAAGTTCGCCATAAAGTTACATTAGGAATACGTAAGCTAAAGTTCTACGTGAAGTTTCCTACCCGTTTCTAATGTACTTGTTTCCTCTGTATTCTGCGAGATACGTTTTCATGCCTAGGTTTCACTGCAAGTTTCTAGTGTGCTATATTACTGTAGTGTTGCGAACATTTCTGCATTAGGTTTTATGTGCAAGTTGTCGTGCAAGCTACAGTGAAAGTTTGTTGTTTAATTAACTGTAACTTTTACTGCGTAGGTTTCTGACTGCAAGTTCTCTTGTAGTTTCAGTCATTCAAGTTTCATAACGTGCAAGTCTGTATGTAGTGTCGTAGTGGTAAAATTTCTTGAAAGGTTGTTCTTGCAATGTCCATAGCAAATTTATCGGTAAGCTATCGAGCCCAGGTTTCTAAATGTCTTTCACTTTAAGTTAATACACGTAACTTTCATAGGGTAGATTAAGTTTACGTGCAGCGTTCTATGTGTTAACTTTCCACATATAGCTTCTATTGCATAGTCTGTATTTAGGTACTTATCACGAAATTTCATGTAAAGCCCAAGTGCTTAATCGCTCAAAACTTAGTCCTGTTAAGTTTAGCACTATTTCTAAATGATTTCATCCACCTTATTAATTGAATTGTGCATATCGAAGACGGAAGAGGTTAAACTAGAATTTCTAGTAAATCGTTTCCGTTAGGATACTAACATTCTAAAGCTATTAGTCATGGTTATATCAATTTCTCACGTATATAACTGGTCGAGTTCTAGAGTATTATGATGATATTAATCAACGTATGCACAAAATTTTATGAAATATTGTAGCATGCTCTTGACAAGGTTGTTCTTTTCAAAAAATTAATACCATAGTTTTTTAATTGGTATAGCAAGTATATATATACTGTTAAAAAAATTTGTGCAACATGAAAGTACGAAAAGATCAAATAGATTACTTGTATAATCATCCTTAATACTTAAGTTTTCTTAGACTTTGGTAAAATTGTCAACAGATATTCAGTGAGAAAATTCTAATTAAGGTACACAGTAATTTAGAAATGGATCAATATTTTTGGTCATTGGCTATCAGATAATGACAAAGGTAATTCACTCTGTCCATTGCTACAATGCATTAATAGCTAGAGAATTTACTAACGCTAGAAGGCATTTGTAAATGCATTTGTGAATACCGTTGCTTAGGTTGTGCCATAAACTTTCCTATGCAGAGAATATCCAAGTACTGTTGCGATATTAATGTTAGACACTAGTCAAGCAAAGCTATGGATGATGATATTATACATTCAATAAACTTGAAGAACTCAGAGTGTTATAGGAATGGTAAAACTACCATAATGTGTTAAATTAAATTTAAATAAATAACAAACTTATATTTAATCTAATTATTAAATCTTGCAAATCAAGTGGAATCCGTTGAGGGGTTAACGATAAAGACTATTACTGACAATGGTGATTCAATTACAGAATGCAAATGAAATCTTGGAACATTGTGATAAACAAATCTAAATGTAAAAATATAAAAATATCCCCATAAACTAGCATGGTTTTAATAGAAAATGAAGTACGGATCCAATTAACAGTTTATCAGTATGTTAATTATTGAGCAAAACTAAATTGATAAAAATAATAGGATTAGGTTAATTTAAAAGATCATTGTTTGCTGAAATTATAAACAGTAAATTAATGTTAAAGAAAATTGACCCTTTGAGGATTTCAATTTGTGTAAATTAAAATCGAAATTGGAATCAATTGATTTAAATGTAAATTAGGAACTGGTGGTAAGTTTAAAAGTTTTTAAATTTTGGAAAATACAGGCTTAATTATAAATTTGAAAAGAGAAATTGATTGATAAATTTTTAGACCCTAAGGAATTGAAAAAAGTTTGTTTAAATGGGTATTTAATGATTTCTTTAATTTATAATAGCTTTAACCTTTAATTCAGAACAGGTGATTCGTGTTGGAGGATAGGTAATTGGCTTAGTTTCAATCAAAATTAAAATATTTGAAGGAATAAATAAAAGTTTTAACAGATGTTCAAAAGGAACCAAAAGGGGAAAAATTTTTAAACTGCCGAAATATAAAATTAATTTTTAATTTTTTCTTTTTTAAATCTTTAAAAAAAGATGGATGGAAGGAATTTAAAACAATTTCCAAAATAAAAATTGAAAGATATAAAATAAAGCAAAAATTTGATAATTAAATTTATTAAATTTTAAAAAATTAAATAAACAGGAAAGGTTTAAGGAAAATTAAAAAAAGAGGAAAAAAGGTAAAATAAAAATTGAAGAGGAAATCAAAATGAAAGAATAAAATTGTATGGGAAAAAAATTAAATTGAAAAATTAAAGGAAGAGAATTTAAAAGGGAAGATTCAAGAAAGATAATAAAATTAAACCAGTAAGGTAAAGGATAAAAAAAAAAACGGCAATTCTTGGGGAAAAAGTTAAATTTTAAAAAAAAATGGGAAATAATTTAATTAAGGGGTTTTGAAAATTAAGAACTGGGTAACATTTAAAAGTTTAAATAGGGAAGACGACCTAAATTTAAAAAGGAAATGAAAAGACTTAGGGAATGAAGTAAAGCGAACCATTAAATATTTTAAAAAAAGTTTGAAAAAAAACAATCTGGAAATTTATAAGAATTAAATCTTTGAAAATTTAAAATTCAAAGGGAAAAGTAACATTAGGTTTAAGGGGATTTAATTTGGGTTCACGGACAATTCCTTGGTATTTAATTTCAAATTAACTTTTCCGTATTGGCATTGTAAAAAGAAATTACAAAATTTGAAAAGGGGATTTAATAAAAAATAGATGAATAATGTTTGGATTTGAAAAATTCTTTTGAACCCCATGGTGGGGAATTTTGAGAAGGATTTCAAACATTTTTCAGTTAAAGATTTATTAGTACAAATTGTAAATTGAAAGTTTTTGAGATAACAAAATTTAATAAAAAAAGCGGTATTAAAAATAAAGGATAGGGAAAGGGTCATTATAAAGGATAAATAGTTCGATGGCATAAATTTTGTTGCGACAAGGGTTTTTAATAATGTGGACAATTAAAAAAAAAATTTAATAATTGGAATCAAAGGGGTACAAATTAAGTGGTTCACAAGAAGTCCCCAAATAAAGGAAACGGGCCAAAGCCCGGTAGTTAAATAAAAAATGGAAACTTGATTATTTGAAGTTTTTAAATTTTTGGAAAAATTAAAGTTGTGGTACCAAAAAATGTAATTAATGGAAAGCGTGGATTGAAAATTTGAAACAATTAGTACCCAAATTAAGTTGTGGGAAATTCATTTGAACTTCTAATAAGTTAATTTTTAAATGTTAGGAAAAATAAATTTTAGAAAACAATTAAAATAATTTTTTTCTTTGATGGGCACATTCAAGGGTTAGGTAAAACCATTGGTTAAAAGGGAAATTTTAGAATTGAACGCAAACCGTTTATTTTAATTGTTAAAATTAAAACTTCTTATTGGGGACAACTTTATTGAAATGTTTTAAATTTTAGAAGAAGAATTTGAATTTTAAAATTGAATCGAATTTTTGGAAATTTTTAAGGGAAGTTTCCTTGATTAATAGTGTGGGTTTGAGTTTTTGGAAAATAGTGTTCAAGAATTTTTTTACTTAATAAAGATTTACAACGGGTTGAAATTTTTGAATAATACAAATTTCAGTAACTCCCCTTATTACCAATAAAGAAATTAAAAGAAATTTTACTAAAAAATTCATTGATAATTGCAAATGGAGTAAATTAAACAGTTAAAAAAATTAATTAGACTGATGTACCAGGGGTTTGCAAATTTGGGTTTTTTAAAAAGGAAACGTTATTTTATTGGCGTAAATTCCTTTTAAAAGAACGCTTAGTAAAGAAATGAAAGAATGTCTTGAAAAATTAGATATTCAATTTCAACCTAGTGGGGAAAAAAATGGGCATTGGATTTTTTATGCAGGAATTGAAAAAATTTTGATCCCGTGGTCCCTGATTAAGATTTTGGAAATTTATGGAACTAAAATAATGTTAGATTTTTGGGTATGGAAATTAAAAAGAACCAGGCCCATAAGGCTTTTCTTTAATAGCATATTTAAGGTTTGCCATTTTAATTTGAGAAGAGCAATGTCATAGGTGTAGGAAGAAGTTTGATTTTAATAATGTTAAACTAATTACCATTTCAATTAAGGAAATTTAATTTGGAAGTTTTGCAAAAAAAGGTGGGAAATGATAAAGGCATAAATCAATTTTGAAATCATAATTTCGGAATTTGTTAATGGGTTGCAGGATATAAAAACAAGTATTCAAATTTTCCGCAAAATAAAAAATCAAATTTTTGGGGTTTTGAACTTTTGGAAATTTAACCAAGGCACAAGAATTAAATTAACCACCATGAAAAATTTAAATTGGATTTTGCCAAAAAAATTTTAAAGGATAAAATTATTTTGGAGCGGTTGTTAAAACATAATTTTATAAACCATTTTATTTAAAACTTCCTAAAACCCTGGGGAATTTTTAAATTTAAATAATGGGAAAAGGTTATTTTGCCATGAACATTACTAAGAACGCCAAAGATAACGGATTGGCATTAGGTAGGTTTTCTTTAAAAATTTAAACAAACAGGACCAAATAGGTAAAGAATAAGGACTTGAATTTTTTCCACACAAAGCCGATCAAGGTTGATGGTTGGTTTGTTTTAAAGAATTTAAATTGGAAATTAAATATGGAAGGCTAAAGAAAATTTGGAATTTTTCCGTTTTAGAAGGGAAAAGAAAAAGTAATTAAGCTTCCTAAAATTAAAATAAGTTAAAGTTTACAAGTTAAAAAAGAATGAAAGAATAATATCCAACTAAGTTATGAAAGCTGATTATCATGGTCTATATCAATTTCTCACGTATATAGACTGGTCTGTTCTAGAGTATTATGATGATATTAATAAAGTATGCACAAAATTTTATGAAATATTAGAGCAAGCTCTTGACAGTTTCGTTCCTCTTTACAAAAACATTAATACCAAGTTTCCTGATTGGTACAGCAGGGAGTTAATATATATGTTAAAACAAAAGTTTGTGCATACAGAAAGTACAAAAAAGATCAAATAGATTCATTGTATAATCAGTTTAAACAACTTAGAACTAATTGTAAAAATAAAGTCAAACAGGATTATAAAACATACTTAATTAAGGTACAACAGAATATTAAACATAATCCAAGTATTTTGGTCATTTATCGATAAGAAAAGGAATTCACTCAATTCCAGCTACTATGACATTTAATGCTAAAGAATTTACTGAACCTAAACATATTGTAAATGCATTTGCTGAATACTGCTAGTGTTTATAAACTATCAGATGAGAGCAATATCCAAGTAGTTGATATTAATGGTATAGACACTGTAACGCTAAAGTCTATCTCGGATGATGATATTATACATTCAATAAACAATTTGAAGAACTCCAGAACTGCTGGAATGGATAAAATACCAGAATTTTTAATTAAAGATTGTAAATTTATCTTTCTTTACCCACTAAACATTATATTTAATCTAATTATTAAATCTTGCACATTTCCATCTCAGTGAAATTTGCTAGAATTTGCCCGTATTTAAGAGTGGGGTTAAATCTGATATAGCTAACTACAGACCAATTTCAATTATCAGTAATTTTGCAAAAATATTTGAAGCATTGTTGTATAAACAAATCTACATGCAAATAAAAAATATCCTCTCATCGACTCAGCATGGTTTTATAGAAAAAGGAATACTTTATCCAATCTAACAGTTTTACTCAGTATGTTGCCAATTCCATTGAGCAGAAACTACAAGTTGATACTATATATTTAGACTTTCAGAAAGCTTTTGATCAAATAGATCATTTTGTCTTGCTGAATAAATTGAATAAATATGGTTTTAGTGAAACCTTATTGGCGCTGTTTAGATCGTATCTTTTGGGGCGGAAACAAGTTGTGAGGTATAATGGATTTACTTCTGATATAATTGTGCCTACATCTGAGTTCCACAAGGGTCCAATCTTGGCCCTTTGTTGTTTCTAATATTTATTAACGACCTTCCCAACACACTAGAGTGTGATAATTTGTTGTTTGCAGATGACTTAAAATTTATTCAACCGTAAAAGACGAATCTGATTGTGAGTACTTACAACAACAAATTAACTTTATTGTTAATTGGTGTAGAAACAATAGGTTATACCTAAATACTGCAAAATGTAAATGCATGATATTTACAACAAAATGAATCCTTACTATTTGAATATCAAATTGATAATACACCTATTAATAGATATGATAGAATTAAGGATCTTGGGATAGTATATGATCCAACCCTGTCATTTTCTCCACATATAGAAGAACTATGTAATGCAGCAAGTGCCTCCTTGGGATTTGTGATTAGAAACACAAAAGGTTTTAATGATGTATTTAGCTTACAGTTGCTATTTTACTCCCTTGTACGACAAACTGGAATATTGCTCTTTAATCTGGTCACCTATATACTTATTGTATAAGAATATGTTAGAAGCAGTACAAAGAAAATTTTAAAATACTTAAGCTTTAAACAAACTGGTGTTTATCCTATAAGAGGTTGTAGTCAAAATGAATTACTTGACAATTTTAAATTGCTGTCATTAGAAACAAGAAGAATAAATTCTGGTCTGTGTTTTTATATAAATTGTTACACAATCAAATAGATTGTGCAGTTTTGTTATCGCAAATACCATTTAACGTACCTAGGCTAGAAGCAAGATATATAGAAACATTCAAGATTGTTACTAGTAGAACTAATATAGGCAAAAAAGCACCCATAAATGTAATGTGTAAAAATTTTAACAGATTAAGTCCTCAAATAGATATAAATAACACTGCTTTGGATTCTGTTATATATAAAGATAATGTTGATGTACGTTTGTATATTTAAACTTTAGTCTGTAGGTCACATGTGTATAAAATTTGTTTGTTCTATATTTTTGTCCTGTAAATGGTTATTACTGTTGGGCAA
Organism: Platerodrilus igneus; assembly: GCA_036346225.1. Classification (NCBI taxonomy): domain Eukaryota; kingdom Metazoa; phylum Arthropoda; class Insecta; order Coleoptera; family Lycidae; genus Platerodrilus; species Platerodrilus igneus. The sequence continues at coordinate 2,482,868 of JARFIW010000549.1, read as the reverse complement.
TAAAACAATAAAAATAAAATAAATGTACTTTTTTCCTACGTGTAAGTTTCTGTGTTAACGTTTTTACATGTAAGTTTCGGTGCGTGCATTTATATGTGAAAGTAAGTAAGTAGAGTAAGTAAGTTTCTAAGTGCAAGTCTGTATGTACGTGTCGATGCGTAAATTTCTTCATAAAGGTTTCTACTTGCAACCTCCTACGAGCAAATTTCAAATTCAAATTTACTTTATTGGTATTACCAAATGTAAGCTTCGGCCCAGGGGTTTCTAAATGTACTTTTCCACGTGTAAGTTTCTGCATGAACGTTTCTGCGTGTAGGTTTCTACGTGCAAGTTTCTATGTGTAAGTTTCCACATTTAGGCCTCTATATGCAAGTCTGTATGTAGGTTTCAACGCATAAATTTCTTCATAAAGGTTACTACGTGCAATCTCCAACGAGCAAGTTTCAGCCCACAGGTTTATAAATGTACTCTTCTACGTGTAGGGTTCTATGTGTAGGTTTCTATGTGCAAGCTTCGGCGCATGGGTTTACATATTGGACCCTACCCTTTTTCCAGGTGTTTTAAAAAGGATAGGCGCACGACAGAGCATAAAAAAATTACACTCTGGCACAGCTAGCATCGACCGTTGAGGTTGCAGAGGCTGCAAGAGACCTAAAATCTCGAAGGGGAGAAAATTTGTGAATTAATAACTGTAAATGAAACGACTGTGAGAAACTATGAAAAGTTATATAGTGTGTTTATTAAATTTTTATAGAAAATAAATTTTTGAACAAAACATAAATATTCTATGAAGTCATATAAAATGAAAGGATCAGTAAAGATTATGATACATGTTTCCTTTTTTTGCAACTAGTCAATGTAGGTACTTAAGTCTAAGAGAGTTTTTTAAATATGTGAATGTAACATATAAAAAGTCAATAAAATATTTAACGTGAACTAAACGTTCAAAAATACAAAGAAAAGTATCTTGTGCTTTTAAATGCGTAACGAAATTAATAAATGTACTTACTACCATAAGTTTCATGAAACGTGTGGCTTACATTTGGACAGTATGCGTCCAGTAAGACTATGTATAAAAAGAATTACTATTTGTGAACACCAGGTAAATTATCTGTAAGATTTATATGTTTTACAAGTGTAACATAAAGAGAAAATTTAATATTGTATAAATCAGTTCATTAAATTTTGAGTAGATAAATAGTATTTTAGTTTGTCATACCTGACATGTGCATTGAATAACATATTTTTTTGTTACCCTGATATTCTTGAACGGAACATCTGTAGAAATCCAAATCACATGTGTAGAAACTGCAGGAGTCCCAGGTAACATCAAAATTAAACAAATGGTGAGGTAGAATTCGCTAGCATACAAACAAGTTGAAAACATTATTCTGTGTTAACTTCATAGATCCATATTAAACCAAAATTTAAGAGAGTAATTAATAAAACTAAAATGTATGTTGCGGTAGCTTAATTTAAATGTACAACGCCATCGTCATCTCATGGTCAAACGACAGCAAAACACATTTGCTTCTTTACGGAGCGTAAGGTGCAAATATAGGAAAACTGAGGGTAGAGAACGACCCATCGGAAAAGCAATCCGTGGGATTCGCAGCCCATGAAGGGAAGGAAACGCTAGACAAGATAGTTGATACGACCTCATGGTCAATTTTATCACCTTGAACTCAAAAGCGACCTGTTGTGCACAAGTCAAGACAAGAAATGAAACTTTTGTCAGAACGTTTTGACAGGCAAACAATCTGTCTCAAATATCAGAGCGGGTATTTAGGATTGTAAGGAAAGAAAACTATAGAGCTCTTCTGCAAAGTAAGTGTGAAATTAAATACCAAGAATACTGGATTGTAGGCAACTTTACAAACAAGTATGAATATTAGAAAAACAAACACGGTACTTTATAAAGTACTATAACCTTCTTATATTCTGAGATTATAATAAATCTATTAAAGTAAAAGTGTATATTAAGGTTCAATGGACTTTTTAAAGTAAAATCTGAGGTTTAAAGGGAGAGATAAATCAAGCTGAAACGTGGCGTTTACCATAGGTAAAATGACATGTTTCACTATGTAGGTTCCAACATGTAAGTTTCTCGTGAACGTTTCATGCACGTTTCCATGTGCAAGCTTCTACGTGTAACTTTCTAGCTGCACGTTTTTGTGTGAATTTCTTCATGAAGATTTCTACGTGCCCCTTTCTGCGTGCATGTTTGTACGTGCAAGATTCTACAAGCAACTTTCCACGTGTAGGTTCTACATGCAGTTTCAGGACGTGTGCATGTAAGTGTAGTTTCCTATGTGTAAGTTTGTTACGTGCCAATCGGCACTTAAACATGTATTAGGTTAAGTTTGATTTACGGAGGTTTCGCGCCATAAATTCAAAAGACGCGGTGCGCGGAATTTAAATAGACTATGCGTGTACTTCCGTTACGTCAGAGTGCATTTGCGCAGATCGCACGACGCCAGAGGGTTGGACGAATACTAGACAAAGAGTGGGGAAAAGTGGTGAGAGTTTTCAGTTAGACGCTTGAACGTGGCGGTTTGCCTTTATTCTTCGAGTAGTGTGGACGCTTTGAGGTATCGTATCGTGCTTATCTTATCTATGTAGACTTCCTTTGCCTAATTGTCTTTGTCTGTTGCCTTTACCTAGTATTCCTGCCCATTCCCTGCATAGGTAGGTAATAATTTGAGAGCCGTGGCGTACCGTACTCCACGACCAGAGATGACGAGTCACCATCTTCCATTACTCCGGAGGGAGCCCTGATGGACTTGGAATAGAAGTCAACTTTGACGCAGGGACATATCCATGTGAGTAATTATTGTGCTATCTTTTGTCCGACATTTATGTATATTTTCAACAGAAGCCAACTTTAACTCAGGGACATATTCATGTGTATTTCGCTGTTATAAACTATTGTCTTAAATTTATATTTTCCCGTTAATTGCGTATTAAAATTGTGCATTGTGTGACGCCATTGTCCGATGGCGCGCTAAAGCCTGTGTAAAGCTTGAGCTACCACCTGCCGTGGGCGCTCCGCGCAGGCGATTGCAATTATAACCTTTAAATTGTGCAATTTTGAGCTTTAAATTGTAAGCACGTGCAATCCTCTACGTGCAAGTTTTGGCGCACAGCTTCCAAGTGTACTTTCCTACGTATAAATTTCTACGTAAACGTTTTTACGTGCAGGTTTGTACATGCAAGTTTCGACAGGTGCATTTATACATGTAAGTTTTTACATATAAGTTTCTACGTGAACATTTCTGCATGTAGGTTTAAGTTTTTACATGCAAGTTTGTGCGTGCAAGTTTCTATGTGTAAGTTTTGGCACGTGGGTTTCTCTAAGTGTAGTTTTCTACTCTTAAGTTTCAGCGTGCAACTTTCTACGTGTAGGTTTCCACATTCAAGTTTCTATGTGCAAGTCTGTGTATAGGTTTATACATGTAAATTTCTTCGTAAAGGTTTCTACGACGCACAGGTTTCTAAATGTACCTTTCTACACGTAAGTTTCTGTATGTAGGTTTCTACCTGTAGGTTTCCACATTCAAGTTTCTAAGTGCAAGTCTTTATGTAGGTATCAATGCATAAATTTCTTTGTAAAGCTTTCTACTTGCAATCACCTACGAGCAAATTTCTACATGTAAGCTTTGGATCAGAGGTTTCTAAATGTACTCTTCTACGTGTAAGTTTCTGCATGAACGTTTCTGCGTGAAGGTTTCTACGTGCAAGTTTCTATAAGTTAAGTTTCCACATTCAAGCTTCTATATGCAAGTCTGTATGTAGGTTTCTGCACGTAAATTTCTTTGTAAAGGTTCCCATGTGCAATCGCCTTCGAGCAAATTTCTACGTGCAAGTTTCAGCCCACAAGTTTCTAAATGTATTTTTTTCCTACGTGTAAGTTTCTGTGTGAACGTTTTTACATGTAAGTTTCGGTGCGTGCATTTATATGTGAAGGTTCCTACATAAGTTTCTACGTGAACGTTTCTGCATGTAGGTTTTTAAATGCAAGTTTGTGCGTGCAAGCTTCTACAAGCAAGTTTCTATGTGAAAGTTTCAGTGCGTAGGTAAGTAAGTAAGTAGAGTAAGTAAGTTTCTAAGTGCAAGTCTGTAATTACGTGTCGATGCGTAAATTTCTTCATAAAGGTTTCTACTTGCAATCTCCTACGAGCAAATTTCAAATTCAAATTTACTTTATTGGTATTACCAAATGTAAGCTTCGGCCCAGGTGTTTCTAAATGTACTTTTCCACGTGTAAGTTTCTGCATGAACGTTTCTGCGTGTAGGTTTCTACGTGTAAGTTTCCACATTTAGGCCTCTATATGCAAGTCTGTATGTAGGTTTCAACGCATAAATTTCTTCGTAAAGCTTCCTACGTGCAATCTCCAACGAGCAAGTTTCAGCCCACAGGTTTATAAATGTACTTTTCTACGTGTAGGGTTCTATGTGTAGGTTTCTGTGCAAGTTTCGGCGCATGGGTTTACATATGTAGGTTCCAACATGTAAGTTTCTCGTGAACGTTTCATGCACGTTTCCATGTGCAAGCTTCTATGTGTAACTTTCTAGCTGTACGTTTTTGTGTGAATTTCTTCGTGACGATTTCTACGTGCCCCTTTCTGCGTGCAAGATTCTACAAGCAACTTTCCACGTGTAGGTTCTACATGCAGTTTCAGGACGTGGGTATCTAAGTGTAGTTTTCTATGTGTAAGTTTCGGTGTGCAAGTTTCTACGTGTTGGTATCCGTATTCAAGTTTCTCAATGCAAGTCTGTGTATAGGTTTCTACATGTAAATTTCTTCATAAAGGTTTCTACGCAATCCTCTACATGCAAGTTTTGGCGCACAGCTTCCAAGTGTACTTTCATACGTATAAATTTCTACGTAAACGCTTTTACGTGCAGGTTTGTACATGCAAGTTTCGACGGGTGCATTTATACATGTAAGTTCTTACATATAAGTTTCTACGTGAACGTTTCTGCATGTAGGTTTAAGTTTTTACATGCAAGTTTGTGCGTCCAAGTTTCTATGTGTAAGTTTTGGCATGTGGGTTTCTCTAAGTGTAGTTTTCTACTCTTAAGTTTCAGCGTGCAACGTTGTACGTGTAGGTTTCCACATTCAAGTTTCTATGTGCAAGTCTGTGTATAGGTTTCTACATGTAAATTTCTTCGTAAAGGTTTCTACGACGCACGGGTTTCTAAATGTACTTTTCTACACGTAAGTTTCTGTATGTAGGTTTCTACCTGTAGGTTTCCACATTCAAGTTTCTAAGTGCAAGTCTGTATGTAGATATCGATGCATAAATTTCTTTGTAAAGCTTTCTACTTGCAATCACCTACGAGCAAATTTCTTACATGTAAGCTTTGGCCCAGAGGTTTCTAAATGTACTCTTCTACGTGTAAGTTTTTGCATGAACGTTTCTGCGTGTAGGTTTCTACGTGCAAGTTTCTATGTGTTAAGTTTCCGCATTCAAGCTTCTATATGCAAGTCTGTATGTAGTTTTCTACACGTAAATTTCTTTGCAAAGGTTCCCACGTGCAATCACCTACGAGCAAATTTCTACGTGCAAGTTTCAGCCCACAGGTCTCTAAATGTACTCTTCTATGTGTAAGTTTCTGTGTGTAGGTTTCTATGTGTAGGTTTATACGTGCAAGTTTCAGCGCGTGTGTCTACATATGTTGGAACCAACATGTAAATTTCTTGAACGTCTCATGCACGTTTCTGCGTGCAAGCTTGTACATGTAGCTTTCTAGATTTAAGTTATTACGAGTGAATTTCTTCGTGAAGGTTTCTACATGCCCGTTTCCGCATGCAAATTTGTACGTGCAAGATTCTACACGCAACTTTCTAAGTGTATGTCCTACATGCAGTTTTGGCACGCGGGTTTCTAAGTGTAGTTTTCTACGTGTAAGTTTCGGCGTGCACGTTTCTAAGTGTTGGTTTCCACATTCTAGTTTCTAAATGCAAGTCTGTGTGTAGGTTTCTACATGTAAATTTTTTCATAAAGGTTTCTACGTGCAAATTTCTAGGTGCAAGTTTAGGTGCACAGATTTCTATGTGTACTTTTCTACACGAAAGTTTGTACGTGTAGGTTTTTCCACATTCAAGTTTCTAAGTACAAGTCTGTACATAGGTTTTTATGCGTAAATTTCTTCGTAAAGGTTTCTACGTGCAATCTCCTACAAGTAATTTTCTATGCGCAAGTTACAGTCCAGGGGTTTCTAAATGTGCTGTTTTATGTGTAAGTTTCTGCACGAACGTTTCTGCATGTAGGCTTCTACGTGCAAGTTTCTACGAGTAGGTTTCAACAACCAAGTTACTAAGTGCAATCTCCTACGAGTAAATTTCTACGTGCAAGTTTCGGCCCACGAGCTTCTAAATGTACTTTTTCCTTACGTGTAAGTTTCGGCATGTAGGTTTCTGCATGCAAGTTTCTACGTGTAAGTTTCCATATTCAAGTTTCTAAGTGCAAGTCTGTATGTAGATTTCTATGTGTAAATTTCTTCATAAAGGTTTCTACGTACAACCTTCTACGTGCCAGTTTCGGCTCGCTGGTCTCTAAATGTTCTTTTCTAGGCTAACCTTTCCATGTGTAGGTTGCTATATGTAAGTTTCTACATGCAAGTTTTTGCCAGCGGGTTCACATATGTAAGTTCCAACATGTAAGTTTCTGCATATAGGTTTTTAACTGCAAGTTCTTACATGCAAGTTTGTGCGTGCAAGCTTCTCTGTGTAGCTTTCTATCCACAAGTTTGTATGTGTGAATTTCTATGTGTCGGTTTCCACGTGCAAGTTCCCACAAGCATTCTACATGCAGGTTTCTAAGTATAGGTTTCTGCCTGCAAATTTCTACAAGTAGGTTTTATGTGCAAGCTTCTACGTGTAAGTTTCCGGGGGGTGTGGGTTTCTATCGGTAAGTATCTGCATTAACGTTTCTGCATGTAGATTTCTATGTGGAAGCTTTTACGGTTACGTTTCTACATGCAAGTTTCGGCATGTGTGTTTATACATGTAGATTTCTACATGCAAGATTCTACGTAAATGTTTCTGCATGTATTTTCCTATGCGCAAGTTTCTACCCAAAGTTCCAAGTGTAAATTTTTAAATGTTGGTTTCTTTGTGAAGGTTTCTGCATGCAGGTTTCTACGCAAAAGGTTCTACGAGCAAGTTTCTACACAAAAGTTCGACATGTGGGTATATACACGTAAGTTTAGACGTGTAGGTTTCTACTTGTAGAATTCTACATGTAGGTTTCTACCTGCAAGTTTCTACATACAGGTTCGTACGTGTAAGTTTCTTCATGAAGGTTTCTATGCGTAGGTTCATATGTGCAAGTTTCTGCGTGCAAGTTTCTACACATGGGTTTCTAGATGTGTTGGTTTCTATATGTAGGTTTCCACGTGCAAGTTTCGATGTGTAGTTTACGTGTTAGTTTCGACATGTGCGTTTCTGCATGCAATTTTACAAGTGTAGACTTCTATATGCAAGTTTATACGTGCAAATTTCTGTGTAGGTTTCTGCGTGTAGGTTTCTACATGTAAATTTCACAATTATAGTTCCCACAAATTCCAACACATTAGCTTACAAATAATGATATGTAATCCGCATAGGCTTGTGTTCCCAGGCTAAAAGACTCGTTAGCAGGTACCGTGGAGGTGTTAAACAAATTCGTCTGTATGAAGTGTGTGGTTGACTTGAGAAACATAAAAGGGTGAGGTTACTATATTGATGGGAGGGAACTTGACGATCGGCTTTCAACGAAATCGGACGATGTGCGGTTAACTTCAGTGAAGAGTGTAACATTTTATTTTATTTAGGAAGTGAAATTTCTTAATTTAAAAGTTAGGGACTTTAATACTTATGAAAATCCCCATATAATTAGTGCAATTCCACTGATGTTGTGAAACCCTAGGAATAGAAACATTCACACAAATACCGGCACCAGGCTTATCATTGTAAATGTAAGCACTGATGCAGGATCCGGCATGAGAAAGCGTTCGTTTACCTTCCCATAAACATGAGTGCAAGCACGTCGACCTCAGAGTGGGAGAAGACGTAAATAGCACGGACCACCGGCTATTCAAATCTCTCGATTACCGCCACAGATACCACTTCGACAAGATATATCGGCAGTGCTAACGCGAGTGTTATCACCCCACCTACCTTACGTCTCTTCAGAGGAGCACTACCGGCGGAAGCAACAGCAACTCAAACAACAGGACCAAGCAGAATGAACCGCGCCGTCCTGAGATTAAGAACATTGTGATAAAACCCAGGGTTAGTGTTTTAAATATTTTTAAATCGTCTGCCAGGGAAGGAGCATTTAATCGTAATTAAATTGAGATTGTATTCGTTATAAGAGTTTCCTTCCTACCCACGTACCTTCCTTTACCTAAAACTATCTCTGTGTTTCGTTGTGCTAAATTTGAAAATACAGAGAACACCAGTTGATGACCCGGACTTAAGAAGCACAAAGCGGGCTTGGCGTTTACTTACAAATCAGATACGCTCCTGGTTTATTTTATTAACCTGTGGGCTTCGCTCAGCGGCAACTCATGAAACTGAATTTGTAGGATTATGTAATTGACGACAGAGGAAGTTTTGTTACATGCCAAAATTGGCATTGTACAGTTTTAAATATGTGACTAAATTCCCGCCATTATTTTTAAAATACACTTGTGCATTTCCGTCATTTCGGACAGTTGTGTCAGCACAAAAGAATGCGCAGGCGCGGAGTGATAGAGCAAGTGCGCGGTGTGTGACACGTCAAACGGTGACGTTTACCTGTGTCGTTCCTTTGTCTTTTCTCTTTCAGAATGTAGGTTTCCCGTTATCTCTACCTTCTATCGTTGCCTTTACCTTATTCCTTCAACCTGCCTACAAACAGAAGAGGGAAGACGTTAAATCTGGTTTCAACGAGGGCATAACGTAACCCACGCCAAACGAGATACCCGGAAATCAAGATGGCACCTGCGCAAGGATGACCACGAAATCGTGAAGAGTTCCACATTTTTGGGTGAGCGCTTTTTATCTTGTTTAGGGTGCATCTTGTATCATTGTAAACATAGTTGGCATGTGATACAATTTGACACGTAGTTATGTCGTAATATCTTTGTTGTGCAATAATGTGAACGTGGATAGTATCCGTGTTGCAAATTGCGAAAGTGGCTCTGAATGCGCGACGCCGGGGTTATAACATTTGCGCCCGGAGTATAACAGTGGCGCCCAATGTGGGACAACAACGCAATTTCTAGAATTGTTCAATTTGGCAAGAAAATTGGCATTTCCTAAAACGCTAACGGTTTCTAGTTAGCCTCGTTATTTAAGGCGATACATTGTACACATGTGAATGTTACACAAACTATTTAACTACAAGGCAGTGGCGCGAATTAAAAAATTATTTCTATAAACAACATCACAATTGCTTACCTCTTGCAATAATGGTATATCCTTAATAAGTTTCGGCATGGATGCAACATTTCTTTTAGCCTTCATCAACTTACTTGCAGACAAAAGTTGCAAAGCTTCACAAGTTTCAATCAAACTAGAACCTTTATTTCTGAATACTTCTCGAATTTTATGTAATTGTACTCTCGGAAAATGGTTGCGAAGGAAACATATGGCATAATGTATATCATCAACTTTTGTACATACTGGTCTTTTATTCGAACGATCAAAGTACGTAAATGGATCTGGAATAACTTCTAAAAATTTTTCAACGTTAAATTCGGTAGTGTATTGTTTCTGTTGTGACGAAATCTCTTGTTTTCTAAAATAAAAGAATGTATTAATTATTGTAGTCGTTCTCATCTCAAGTTGAGGTTAGAAAGAGTAAAAACCGATATGCTCGAGAGTAAATGCATGGTACAGTTGTATTGATAATGAATAATTCATAATTTTGCTGTCAGCACATGCGATTGAACTCCGATGCAGAATCGACATCTAAATTTGATTCTACAAAGGAGGGTGCTACTAGAAAGGATGTAGTAAAAGGTAGCCCGTATCCTAAATTTAGCTTTGCGTCAATCTGAATAATAAGTAGAACTAAAATCGCACTGTGAGAATCTCGTTATTGGACGCACGGTCGAGGTGACTGACTGGGGATTTGAAATAAAAATAAGAAGAGAATGTAAATCTTCCAAACAGTGACGACATTTAAGTACGAAGTGCTATTACTATTGTAACGAGCACGGATTCGAAATAATACGCAACGATTAACTTGCGCCTTTAAGCTACACCAAATTGTATTTTAAAATTAAAATTAGATTATTTCTGAATCCAGCAAGAAAAGCTTTTTTCCATCCTTTAACTTATTTAAGTGCAAAGTATACGAGTATCATGTACTCCATATAAGCCCACATTTCCCAGGTTAAACGGTCTGCCATGAGAAGCGTGGAATGAATTGGATACTACAGGCTTATGGGAGCAACATATTTTAAAACAGGGGAATTGACAATCAGCAATTGAATGCGCATGCATGATAGTTTTTGGCAAAGTAATCCCTTCCGGATACCTGTACGTTCCACCACAGTACCAGCACATTTACTTAGCTGTTAGAATTTGTCGACACAAAGGAACTACCCGGCGGAGACCATAAATTAAAGATTAGCAGGGACGGTCTCTAGTTCCGGCAAAACCAGGTAAGCTTCTGGCTCGTTATTTGGTTGGATATACCCGTAACAGCAACACCTGCAATAAGTTTTCCGTGTATGTGTTCTCATACAAGAACCTTTTTTCTTTTGGAAAATCGGAGACCATTCTTGCATGGAATGCTCGAATTTTCATGTAAAACTCGAATTTTCGTGGAAAACTACTTTTCGTGGGAAATACGAGTTTTCCGCTAAAATGCGAGTTTTCCACGAAAATTCGAGCTTACCACAAAAATTCGTAGCTTTCCACGAAAAATTCGTAGCCTTCCACGAAAAGTCAATTTTTCCACGAAAATTCGAGCTTTCCCACGAAAATACGAGTTCTCCACAAAAACTCGTTTTCCGCGAAAATTCGAGTATTTCGCGAAAATTCGAGTTTGCCGCGAAAATTCGAGTTCACCACGAAAATTCGAGCTTTCCACGATAAATTCGCGCTATCCACGAAAATTCGATTTTTTTGTGAAAAACTAGAATTTTCGTGGAAAGGTAGAATTTTCGTGGAAAACTAATTTTCGTGGAAAATACGAGTTTCCCGCGAAAATTCGAATTTTCCGCGAAAATTCGGGCTTTCCCACAACAAATCGAATTTTCCCACGAAAATCCGAGTTTTCCCGCGAAAAACAAGTTTTCCACGAAAATCAGGGTTTTCCACGCACATCCCAATTTTCCACAACATTTCGAGTTTCCCGCAAAAATTCGGGTTTTCCCACGAAAATTCGAGTTTTCCACGATATTTCGAACTTTCCACGAAAAAGGCTTAAGCTTCTACTTGTTCAGGAAATCGTTGGAGTTTTCTTCTAGGTTTTAGGAAAATCTACATTTTTAGGGAAATCTTCTAGATTTTAGGGAAATCTTCTAGGTTTTAGAGAAATCTTCTAGACTTTAGGAAAATCCTCTAGGTTTTAGAGAAATCTTCTAGGTTTTAAGGAAATCTTCTAGGTTTTAAATAAACCTAGGATTTAGAGAAATTTCCTAAGATTTAAAGAAATTTTCTAGGTTTTAGGGAAATCTTCTAGGTTTTAAGGAAATATTCTAGGTTTTAGGGAAATCCTGTTTTGGGGAAATCTTTTAGGCTTTGGGTAAATCTTAGGCTTTAGGGAAAATTTCTAGGTTTTTAGGGAAAATCTCTAGGTTGTTAGGGAAATTTTCTAGGTTTTTAGGAAAATTGTCTAGGTTTCTGGAGAAATTTTCTAGGGGAAAATCTAAGTTTTTAGGGGAAATTTCTAGGTTTTAGGGAAAATCTCTAGGTTTTTAGAAAAAATTTGTACGATTTTTAGGGAAAATGTCTAGGCTTTAGAGAAAATCTCTAAGTTTTTAGGGAAAATTGCTAGGTTTCAAACAAAAATTCTAGGCTTGAAGGCAAATTTCTAAGTTTTTCCAAAAAGTTTCTAGGCTTTCCCGAGGATTTTCTAGGCTTTTCTGAAGATTTTCTAGGCTTTTTCGAAGATTTTCTATGCTTTTCCGAAGATTTTCGATGCGTTTCAGAATTTTCTAAGCTTTTTCCGAAGATTTTCTAGGCTTTCCCAAGGTTTTTAGGCTTTCCCAAAGGTTTCCAGGCTTATCCGAAGGTTTCTAGGCTTTTTCGAAGGTTTCTAGGCTTTTCCGAAGGTTTCTAGGCTTTTCCAAAGGTTTTGGGCTTATCCGAAGATTCTGGGCTTTTCCAAAGGTTGTAGGTTTTTTCGCGGAAATGATCGTTTTCCGCGAAATTCTCGCGTTTTGCGCGAAAACTTTCTGGTTCCTGGCGAAAGTCGAATTTCTCGCGAAAAGTCGAGTTTTCCACGAAAAGTCGAGTTTTCCACGAAAAGCATAGTTTCCCATGAAAAGTACAGTTTTCCACGAAAAGTCGAATTCTCCACAAAAAGTCGAGTTCTCCACGAAAAGTCGAGTTCTCCACGAAAAGTCTAGTTCTCCACGAAAAGTCTAGTTTTCCACGAAAAGTCGAGTTTTTCACGGAAAGTCAAGTTTTTCACGGGAAGCCGAGTTTTCCACGGAAAGTCGAGTTTTCCACGAAAAGTCGAGTTTTTCACGAAACTCCGAGTTTTTCACGAAAATCAGAGTTTTCCACAAAAAGTCGAGCTTTTACTAAAAGTCGAGTTTTTCACGAAAAGTCGAGTTTTTCACAAAAATCAGAGTTTTTCACGAAAAGTCGAGTTTTTCACGAAAAGTCGAGTTTTTCACGAAAATCCGAGTTTTACACGAAAATCCGAGTTTTTAACGAAAAGTCGTGTTTTCCGCGAAAAGTCGTGTTTTCCACGAAAAGTTGAGTTTTTACGAAAATTCGCATTTCTCACGAAAATTCGCGTTTTCCACGTAAATTCGAGTTTTCCACGGAAATTCTAGTTTTTGACGAAAAATCCGTTTTTCACGAAAATCCGAGTTTTCCACGAAAATACGAGTTTCCCACCAAAATTCGAATTTTCCACGAAATTTCGAGTTTTGCACGAAAATCCGTGTTTCCCACGAAAATCTGAGTTTCCTACGAAAATTCGAGTTTTCCCAGGAAAATTCGAATTTTCCACGATAAGTCGTGTTTTCCACGAAAACGGCATAAGCTTTTATTTTTTTTTTTTTATTTATTTATAATAAAACATGTGTGAATCACAGACGTGAATAACAATTTGTCAAATACAATAAAAATATATTTAGAATATACAATTAAAAAAAAAAAACACCAAAAAGATGGAAATTATATTATAAATCTTCAGAGGACAACCTTAAAGAACCAACTGAAGCTAAAAACTCTGGTATTGTGTAGAAAGCATTTTCTAATAAGAACCTTTTTATATTTAATTTAAATTGATAAATAGGCAAATCTTTTATGCTAGAATGAAGTGCATTATAAAAAATACAGCCAAAGTAGTTAGAACCATTTCTGCTCCTACTTAGCCTATGGTAAGGTACAACCAATTTTCCCTTGTTGCGAGTGTCAAAGTGATGAATATCAGTGTTGAGTTGATATTGAAAGATTTGTTTTTTTATGTAAAGCAGACATTGTAAAATAAACAGACAAGGCAAAGTTAAAATTTTAAATTTTATAAACGATGCACGGCAGTCATCACGGAACCCAAAGTTAGACATAATGCGCACAACTCTACGTTGAAGCTTGAAAACCCGAAGGGAGCCACTACAATGACCCCACACAATTATAGCATATGAAAATATGACAATGGAACATGCCATGATAACATGACAGTAGCACATTAGGTGAAAGTGATCTTACCAAAGAGTTTGAGATAAATAGTTCGGCAAAGTTTTTTGCATAGTAGATCACAGTGGGTGTCCCAACTTAATTTGCTATCCAGGGTAATACCGAGAAAACTAGCCGATTGCTCCTTTGAAAAAGAATCCCTTTTTAATGAAAAAATTATTTGTTTGGTTTTATCCCTATTCAGGGCAAGTTTGTTATCATTGAACCATGATTCAGTGAGGCATAAAGATGTTGTACTGTCAGCTACCAGTTGAGCCATATTATCACTCTTATTATATAGAGTGGTATCATCTGCATAAAGGACAACATCACACTTGTCTTTTAGAAAAAAAGGTAAGTCGTTAATAAAGCATAAGAAAAGAAGCGGACCGAGGATGGAACCTTGAGGAACACCAGAAAAAAACCTCACACATGCTGGACAATTTGCCTTTGTAAAAAACCCGTTGAGACCTAGCAGTCAGATATGAAGCAATTAGCTTAATACTATCTTCATCAAAATTTAAACCTTTTAATTTGTTAACTAAGAGGGCATGATCAACACAATCGAAAGCCTTCGTCAAATCACAAAATTTAACACAGAATTTAACTTGTTCAGGAAATCGTTGTAGTTTTGTGGTTTGTGGCATGAAAGAATGCGCATCGAATTGTTACTGGCGATGTGAAATGGACGTATTTCGAGAATCCCAAGCGTAAGAAATTGTGGCTGTCACAAAGTATCAACATCAACAGCACTTCGAAAAGATGAAGCTCTGCAATTGGTGGAACAAGGAAGGAATTGTGAACTATGAGCTGCTAAAACTGAGCAAAACTACCGATGCATTATTAGAAAATTGGCTAGAATGGGACGAGACCCAAACGAATAATATTACAGCACAACGCTCCGTGCCATCGCACTTTAATCGTCCAGGACACCATCGAACCGCTGAAATATGATCGGCTACCGCACCTGCCGTATTCGCCCGAAATAACCCGTTCTGGTCGATGGCGCATAGCCTAGCTGTACTATACTTGACCGATTTCGAAGTAGTGTAAAATTGTTTTGAATGGTTATGGTCCAAAAACATGTTTCATCATCACGTCGATACTTTAAATAAACCATTTTTTGTATTTCTTTTGAAGTTTGCGATTGTCATTGATCATAAAACCTGGAACTTTGTTGCGTACCTCGTACATAAATAAAATAACAAAACAATTTGGTTCGGCTATAGAAAGTGCATGCAATTGAATAGTAAAAAAAAGCGAGTTTGATCGTAGTCACTGAAAGCACGGCTTCGATTGGACCCAGCAGTGTTAAAAATAACAAAAGTGTAATCTGTTAATCATTGAAAAAAAAGTAAATATACTAACTTTAAACTGTCTTTCGTAGTAGGATAATCCCGTTTCTCCAACGATCTGGAAACAAACGCTTTAAATTCATCTGGTTTTTCAAATAATTGTTCACATTGTGCTTTAAGATAATCAGGATCGGCATCGGGAAGAACCTGTGTCAAAAAATCTAGTTGTTCATCAGCATTAATAAAGTGCTGTGGACTGTTTGCTTTTGCACGTTTTGGATAATTAACCTCTAACATGTGAGTGATAAGATCATCCATCATAGCAGTATTATTGTTCACGGCGTTGCATATTGTATGGGTATATCGTGGACATGCATCTGGAAATATTTCCATTATGCGATAAGCTAACGGTTTTTGATTTTTTTCCACAGGTTTAAAGACAATTTTCTTGTCATCGTTGTCGTCTTCTATATCATCTACGACAACTACGTCGCCATGATGTGGGTATTTTTCACGTGTGTGTAGTTTATGTTTTGCTTGAGGAGGCATATTATCATAAACACCAACTTCGTCAATGTCTGGTGTAGTTGGTACGTCATTAGTATATGGCTGATGTTCTTCATCTTCTGAATATGTACATTTTAAAGAGTCGGTACTGTTAGGCCTTTTAATAGGAATTTTAGACGATCGTGTTCCGTTGTTGGATAAAGACCTGCAACAAAAATAAAACTATAATCATTTTTGAAACTCAAAAGAATCTTAAAGTTGTACACGCAATTCTTTTTAGACTTCTAGAATCCTTCGGAATATAAATAAACACAACGATTATTAATTTTCATCAAGTTTATTATAAAAAAAAAACTGATTTTGTCTTAAAATTGCATCTACGAAAAATAATTACGATAAAAACTTCAGAAGTTAGTCGCAATAAAGTAATATGCAGTGAATGTTGCGCCTTTTGGCAGCATTAAGTTTCATTAGAATTTTAGAATTAGGGAAGGTTTTCTTCTCATCATTAATTCAAAACCTATTACGTTTAAAGTTTGTGGTTATAATTTCCCACAAACTAGAGGTGAAGAACCCCAAATTTATCGACTGTATCCGGCACAAGCACGTTGAACAACGTGCATTTATTATGTCTAACCAATGAAAAGCATTCTAAGATGGTGACACTAAGAAGCTCGCAGGAATAGCGCATTTTAAAAGAAGACTAGCGTCTATCGGCAAATATCAAAGTAGCAAACATAGGTGCGTGTTAATTCTAGGCGTAGTGTTCCTTTCGCATCCTTTTACCCCTTCAATTACCTAAAAAACATCGTGTTCCGTAAAAGTATGCATTGTTGCACCTCCTTTTTTTTTATAAAGCTTCACGTTTTATTTAACTAATTAATTTTGGGGGATTTTTAAACACCATATGGAAAAGTTCTCCTTTATCATTAAGCTTTTATGTGTAAGTCCCACGAATATTAGGTTCTCATGCATTTCAGGAAATTAACCTACGATGTGGTGTAAAAACAGCAAATGTTGCCTTTCCAGGCTATAAAAATCCAGCAGCGTTATTACGCTTAATTTTAATAGAGCTCCAATGTAATATTGTATTAATTTAAGTTTAGGGACTTTTTATAGAACACGAACTCAACCTGGGGAAATTCCCGACGGACAACTATCGTAATGCTAACGCCCGTAAGAACCACATTAGGTAGTGGTTCACCGGATATTTAAGATATTGATCATCTTTGTAATCGGAGAGCAAGCTCGCATGACAATTCTCCCGTTCGGAATGGTTTTGCTCCCACCAACGGACATGAAAGTGCGATCTCTTCTGGAGGGGATAGACATATACATGAGAGAAAATGTAGCATAACACCAGGACTTCTTACCGTCTTCCATGGAGCTCCAATGTGCAAATGCTTCGACAATATTGATGAGTGGTTCCCACGATCCTACCTCTTCCTAATATCACATCGTCCAGCAAGAAGCACCAGCATGCAACACCCCCCTAGCAGCAGAAAGCAGCCATAGAATCCGCTCGGTGGTCCAAAATCTCCACTTCTGTATAGGACTGGTGGGGTGTTTTGTACATATTAATTATCCTGTATTTTATAACTGAATGCGCGGTTAAGATTATACTATGTATGATTTTTTCCCACCAACGAACATGAACGTGCGATCTCTTCTAGAGGAGATAGACATTTACGTGACAGAAAATGTAGCATAACTCTACGACTTCTTACTATCTTCCATAGAGTGCCAACGTGCGAATGCTTCGACAGTATCGACGAGTGATCCCACCATCCTACCTTTTTACTAATATCGTATCGTCCAGCGAGAAGCACCAGCATGCAACACCCCCTACTAGCAAGAATCAGTCATTGAACCCATCCGGAGGTACAAAACCTCCGATTCTGCATAGGACTACTGGGGTGTTTTGTGCTTATTAATTATCGGTATTTTATATCTGAATATGGGGTTAAGGTTATACTACATATGATTTTTTCCCAATGCTCCACCCCCGAAGGTACCACATTGACCAAGAAGCGAGTTTTTTTACCGGGAAAATTTTGAATTTACCAAACCCTTGCTGTTCCAAGCAAAGTAGGGGTTTTTAACGTGCGCGATAACGCACACAAGGGACCTCTATTTAGCCTCTCATACGCATGAGGGCGTATTTTTGTAAAAAAAATGCTCAGCGAATATTTTTAAAGCGGACCGAGGCGGGATTCAAACCTGGGATCTTATGCACAGTAGTCAAATATATACATAGAGCGGCCTGGGGTTAAGATTATAGGGTTTAGCTGTTTTAGCCATTGGAGTATGTGGGGAAAAATAGTGAGGGACTATAGTTTGTGAGAACTAAGCCTCTTAAAAGAGGGGACGACTACCGATCATGGGTGAAAACAGACGTGCAGACATGAAGTTCTGAGTTCGACGAAGTGATTTGTTTCTTTGTTACCTAACCCCTAAATCTACAAAATTAGCATTAGCATTAGAGCGGAGAGAGGTGAAAAGAGGTGATGAGATGAGAGGCAAGGGTTGAGATGGTGAGGGAGATAGATTGGGAGAGGGGAATAAGAGGTGAGAGAGAATAGAGACTGGAGAGAGGAGAGGAAGGAGAGGGAGGGAGAGAGATGAGCTGTGAGTGTGTGCATGCACATGCATGCATGCGTGTGCATGCAAGTTGGCATGTAAGAAGTGTGTTAAGTTGGACCAATTTAGTCGCCTCTTACAACAGGCAGTTCGTACAGTAGGACTATTCTAATCTGAACCCACCCAGAGTTAGGTACAAGAATCAAAAAGAAAAAAAGAAGAAAAACCAATCAGAACTAGAAAATTATTTACAAAACAAAAAACGTTAAGTCCAAAAATAAAGTTCTAAGGAAGGGGGTAGAGTCAGCATAGAAATCTGGGGGTTCAGACTAGGAATGGGATTTAAGATGTTTGCGTCACCAGAAGAAAAACGAAGCAAGATCGGGGGATGGGTAAGTTTTAGGTCTTTGACTTACCAGATGCCCTTGGCACGGAAGGATTGGTAAGTTCATACGTCTAAGTAGAAACAACTTTACTGATGGGGAAAGGACCGAGGAAATTAAGAGCAAGGTTAGCATTGAAATGATGCGAAATTACAGCACCAAACAGAATCGCCTAATTGAAAGGAAACAGGACGACGACGGAGGTTAAAACAATTATGGATGTCATGGATGGATGTCGCTGAGAATAGCTAAAGCTTCGGGTGCCGAGACTCTAAAATGCGTTCCAATTACCAAGCTTAGTGCCCTTGGCAAGAAGTGATGTTGGGCTAATAGTTTCACCGAGTGTAATTTCTTAGTTAGTGTGACAACACGTGTAGTGTGAAATCGGAACAGGTTTCGATTAGTGTAAGTACAGCGACTAACTTTCCTTAGTTGCTTACCCTCTTTGTTATAGTAGATGGGATCAGGGTTCGTGGATAATCCTTTGGATAACACACACATCACGAGCAAGTAGTACTGGTGCTTAAACGACTCCCAGTAGCCTGTTCGGTTAATCCACCATTGGTATCAACTCAAAAGAAACTTACAAAGATTCACAACATTAACATTTCTATAGTAATAAACTGTTTTATGCACAACCCACGGTAGACTGTGGTGGTTGAGAACACGGTGGATTGGTAGATGATCACCAAATCGGTCAAGGACAGTACAACATACCTTTTTATCCAAAACCTCAAATTTAGTACAAATATTTTCACAATAGTTCAACAAACCATTGGTTCGTGGAATTCAACAGGCATGCCCTACCATAAAAAAATTAAAGCGCTACAGTGTCCATAAGAACAGGAACTTGTACGTAATCTTCCGGCGGGACAATGAGAGTGATTGCTTAAATTAGATGAGAACTAATTGTTTGGATCGTCTCCAACTCGACACCTTTCATTTAATTTAGTTATTGAAAAATCGTACGTAACTATTCCTACTTAAATGCTGTATAATGAACACAAAATAGCACACTTATACTCGTCAAATTATTTTTACATTAGCCATCATTGTGACATTAATATCAATCTACATTATATCTTCGAAACATGTTTAAAATGCTCAAGCTCAAGTATTAGTTAAGAATACTAATTATTTTGTTTTTGTTTCGTGTAATTGGGCATTTTTTACCTGTTGGAAATGTATGCATAAATAAAATAAAAAATAAAAATAAAAAGCAAGCTGGACGTGGAATCTGAACTAAAATTGGAAGGCTAAATTCTCAAGCGTAAACCGACAACGCAATGACGTTTATCAGCTTTCATGATTACTTTACTTATGTCTCGGCTTAAAATTGACGTGAAACTCTGAATATTTCCCCCAAGTGGGTGAGACATTGTAGTGCGGACATTTGTTAATACAATTTAAAAATTGCCTCCTTCCGAAAAAGGCATGTATAGTTAGAAAATCTTAGTGCGTAGGTGCCAAAGTGTGGAGTGAACTGATAAGAGGGGATTCGAGTTTGAGCTTTTAATGTTGCAAGACCTTAAAAATGTCTTATGGTGATTATCGCATTGTTAATTATTTGTTTAAAATAGCGTTTTAAGTCGTTCAGCTATCCATTCTTGTCCAAGAATCTTGAGATTTTTGTATTTACGATAAAGAGTTCGTGATTTTTATCCATAATTATTTTTGTTAGTGTTCTTTTAGAGGCCGTATCAAGCAATCGATTTGAGCCTTGCAACTAGACAACAAAAAATTACTGACGGAAATAAAGTTACACATGCATGTACAAATGGAAACTATAAGAAACTGAGAAAAATAATTAGAACATGAGTTTCTCCTTCTAGGCCACGCAGGTACAAACGGAAACAATAAGAAATTGGAAAAAAGAATTAAAAGATAAGTTTCCTCCACTAGACTGCTAAAAATTACCAATGGATATAAAATTATACACGCAGGTGCAAATGGAAATGATAAGAAATTGGGGAAAAGAATTAAAAGATGAATTTCTTGACAACAAAAAAATTAATGACGGAAATAAAAATGCACACACAGGTACAAACAGAAACAAATTAAATATTACAACTAATTTTCTTCCACTAGAAGACAACAATTCATAGACAGTAACAAAATTAAGCACGCAGGTACAAACGGAAACAATGAGAAGTTGAGAATAAGAATTAAAACATGGGTTTCATTCACTAGACTACGATAAAAAATTACTGACAGAAATAAAATTAAATTACATGCAGGTACAAACAGAAACAATAAGAAACAGAGAAAAAATTAAAACACGAGTTTCTT
Organism: Platerodrilus igneus; assembly: GCA_036346225.1. NCBI lineage: Eukaryota > Metazoa > Arthropoda > Insecta > Coleoptera > Lycidae > Platerodrilus > Platerodrilus igneus. Next base: position 2,461,974 of record JARFIW010000549.1, on the reverse strand, counting down.
TCATTAGATCACAACCAAAAATTACCGACTGAAACAATAAGAAACTGACCAAAAGAATTAAAACATGGGTTTCTTCCGCTAGGCAACTGTAAAAAAATTACCGCTGGAAATAAAATTACGCACGCAGGTACAAACGGAAACAATAAGAAATTGGGAAAAAGAATTAAAACATGAGTTTTTTCCAATAGACCACGACAAAAAAATACTGACGGAAATAAAATGAAGCACACAGGTACAAACGGAAACAATAATAAACTGAGAAAAAGAATTAAAACACGAGTTTCTTCAACTAGGCTATGACAAAATTGCCGCAGGAAATAAAATTACGTACGCAGCTACAAGTGGAAGCAATAGGAAACAGAAAAAGAATTAAAACATGCGTTTCTTCCCCTAGACCACTACAAAAAAATACTAACGGAAATAAAATTATGCACGTGGATACAAAGAAAAACAAGAACGGAGAAAAAGAATTAAAACATGAGTTTCTTCCGCTAAGCCATGACAAAAAATTACTGACGGAAATAAAGTTACGCATGCAGGGTACAAATGAAAACGATAAGAAATTGGGGAAAAGAATTAAAACGCGGCCTTCTTCCAATTGACCACAACAAAAAATTACCGACCGAAATAAAATTACGCACGCAGGTACAAATGGAAACAATAAGAAACCGAGAAAAAGAATCCAAACAAAAGTTTCTTCCACTAGACCATGACAAAAAATTACCGACGGAAATAAAATTACACACAGATACAAATGGAAAGAATAAAAATTGGAAAAAGAATTAAAATATGAATTTCTTCCACTAGACCACGATAAAAAATACTGATGAAAATAAAATTACGCACGCAGATACAAACAGAACAAATAAGAAATTGGAGGGAAAAAATTAAAGCTAGTTTCTATCAATAGACACCGAAAAAAAAAATACTGGCGGAAATAAAATTACGCACACAGGGAACAAACGGAAATAATAAGATTGTAAACCGCAATAACAACATATATGTTATTGCGTTTAACCAAACCATTAAGCATGAAAACCCAGCTAACATTATTAATTTTTATTTATTTTAAGTATTTGACCATACAGTATTGATTGGAAAGCAACAAAGATTTGCAACACCAACATTTTTATAGTAATAACGTGTTTTATGCACAACCCAGGTACACTGAGGTGGGACAGCTCCGTGGCATAGTTGGTATGTGTGTGACTACTACGCACACGGTCCTGTACATGTGAATATTCGGGAAGAATTTCGTACTTGGGAGAGGATTTAAAGTACCTGGAACACTTAGAGATCCCCAGATGGACATTTTATCAATACAATGCTGTTGCCAGCGGTGGTAGCAATATAATTACAATTACAATTACAAACAAGAAATACTAATCTAATAGGTTAGTAAACTGGGCTTTTGTTCCAGGAAAGGGTCAAAGACACACTGAGGCAGCACATTCCACAAACGATACCCCTGCCAACTGGGAGTTTGCACCAAAGGAGCTTGTAAATTTCGGACGTTGGATCTTACACCAATGGTCATTACGTGAGATGTAGCTGGCCATACGTAGACGGTTATCAATCTCCGTTAAGGAGGGCAATTTAGTTATGGCTTCGTAAATCAAAATAAGCAGTCTTCGGTCACGTCGTAAAACCAACGGCTCCCACTCTAAGAATTGTAAGAGTGCAGTGCAACTAACTGCATAGTCGTAAGTATTCAGTACTTGCCGAGCCGCTCTACGTTGAACCGCCTCAAGGGCTAAGGCAAGATACTTAGCTGGCGGACTCCAAACTGATGCGCAGTACTCCAACGTAGGACGTACAAGACTAATGTATGCGTGTCGCTTCGTCTCATAGGAAGCACCACGAAGACAGTACTTGAGAAAGTTTAGCTGCTTATTGGCTTTAGAAATAGCATAAAAAACATGCTCATTCCACTTCAGGTTTTGGTTGATAATAACACCCAGATATCTACAACTGTCTGTTGGAGTGAGGGTAGATAGACCCAGTCTGTAGGAGTAGGCAGATGAAGTTGAGCCGAATGCAACCCAGACTGTCTTGGTACAATTAATGAGCATCCCATTTGCTTCTGTCCAAGCTGTGAGGTGGGCCAGGTCTTTTTGCAGAACATTACAATCTTCTTTAGTCTTGATTGCCCTATACAGAACAATGTCATCAGCAAAGAGTCTAATAGCGGATGATATGTTATTTACTATGGTGTTAATGAAGATTAAAAATAGAGTTGGGCCAAGTACCGAACCGTGCGGCACCCCTGAAGTAACCTCAACTGGTTCGGATAAAGAATCTCCAATCTTGACCTGTTGCGTGCGATCGGATAAAAAAATCTTTAACCAGGACAGTACAGATCTCGCCAGTCAAGACCAATTTTTAAACAAGCGCTCTACAAGAAGTTTGTGGGGCACACTGTCAAATGCTTTAGCCATGTCGATAAAAATAGCATCAACGGGTATTCCATTGTCGCGATGATCAGCTATGTCTTGTACAAAGCAGGCCAGAGCAGCCTCACAGGAGTATTGTGGCCTGAAGCCAAATTGGAACAGGCTTAAGAAATTAGTAGAAATTAGGATACGCATTATATAACGGTTTAGGATCCTCTCGAATACACGACAGATAACACATGTTAGGCTAATGGGCCTATAGTTACCTGGCTGAGATTTAGATCCCTTTTTATGAATAGGCACCACGTACGCTTTGCGCCATTCAAGCGGTATATCACAGTTGTTAATGCACATATTAAATAGCATAGTTAAGTACGGCATGATGAAGTTGCCACAAACACGAATCAGTTGACCTGAGATGCCATCAGGGCCACAGGAGCCTGCTGTAACTTTTCGTAAAACGTTGAGGACATCGCTGTCGTCGAACTCAAACGCGGCGGCGGTACAGGATCCAATACTGCCATGCCAATACTCATTTGGGGAGCATCTGTATATGCTGATTTAAAAGTGTCACTAAAGACAGTTAAAACTTCAGTTGAAGTGCCTGGAAGCCCGTGATAGGATCTGGGTTTCCTTAAAACATTGATGTATTTATAGAATACATTCCAATTGCCAGGTTTGCTGTTCTTAACGAGAGAAGACATGAAATGGTGTAGAGCTGCAAGCTTTGCACAGTGAAGTTTCCTGGATAGTGCGAGAAAACGTGTCCTATGAAGCTGAGATAGTTTGCGATTGGTGTAAGCACGACAACAAGCTTTCCTTAATTGCCTGACCTCGTTGTAGAGTAGCACCCATAAAGAAATTAACTATACCACAATTGGAATTTATGAGCGCGACATTAACAACAAGATTATATGCTAATGTTAGTAAGAATTTGGAGATGGAATTTCCTAGTTATTTTTGGAGTGACTTGTCTACTGCACTTTCATGCATTAGAAGAAAGAAGGGATGAGCTCCTTTTGTATGGAATAGTTTTTGAAATACGTAGTCATCCACCGGTTTTATCATGGAAGTATGTTCGCGGAGTACTAAATCCAGCCAATCTCCCTTCACGCATCTGCGGTAAAATACCTGTTAAAAATGCGATGGAGGGAGGGTCCTTAATGGCTGCTCGAAGAGGAAATCAATTGGATTAGAGGCTATATTCAAGACGATGAATTGATAATAAATTCGAAGAAAAGGAAGACAATCGCAATGCTCTGGAATGTAGAGTAAGATTTTTGGCATTTCCCGTGGAATTATTAATTTTTAAAATCGTTCAAGTTGAAACTTTTATGGACAATAATAACCATATTAATCGTTAAATTTGTATTGCAATGAATTTGGTTTAATTCGTTTGAAGTCCCGTATTGCTAATAGAAACAAATATTTTCGTTTGCGTATAGTATTGCCATCTAATCATGTAGTGACTGACAAGTTGGTTTTTGAGACTCATGTAAAATCCAGCCATATTGATACGCAGGGCCTAATCAGTTTACTTCAAGAAAGATCTTGGATTTTAGGTGAAAGGCGATAAATTAAACGAGTGATTTCAAAAGATGTTTGGTGTAAAAGACACGTTGTTAAACCTTTTCAAGTTGAAAGCCCCTCTTTACCTGTGGATCGCGCGTGTGATGCAGTCCCTTTCCAGGTAACTGGAGTAGATTTGGCAGGTCCCATGTACTTGAAAACTGGTAAAACGGTATGGGTGTGCCTATTTACATGTGGTATATGAACAGCAGGCGGCTCCGTGGCATAGTTGGTATATGTAGCTACTACGTCCAAGGTCCCAGGTTCGAATCCCGACACGGTCCGCTTGAAAAATGTTAAGCCGAGCATTTTTCTCAAAAATATGCCCTCGTTCAGATGAGAGATAAAATGGAGGTGTGTGTGCATGTATGCGTGCGCACGTGCACCCATGCATGGGCACACACGTGCATACGTGTGTGTGTTGTTGTACATGTTGATGATCCCTACCTTGCTTAAAACAGCAAGGGTTCGGCAAAATTCCAAATTTTCCAGGTAAAAAAAATTCACTTCCTGGCCAATGTAGTACCTTTGGGCGAAGCATTGAAAAATCGCATGTAGGGATACACTGTGGTGGTTGAGAATAAGGTGGATTGGTAGATGATCACTAAATGGGTCAAGGACACTAACTTACCTTTTTATCAAAAATCCTCAAATTTAGTACAAATATTTTCACAAGAGTTCAACGTACCATTGATTCGCGGAATTCGAGAGACACGCCCTGCCATTAAAAATTAAAGCGCGACAGTGTCCACAAGAACAAGTATTTGTACACAGTCTTCCGGCGGAACAAGGAGAGTGATTGCTTAAATTATGCAAGAGCTAATTGTTTGAATCGTCTCCAACTCGGAACCTTTCATTTAATTTAGTTATTGAAAAATCTTACGTCCTGCTTAAATGCTATACAATGAAAAGAGAACACGAAATAGCACACTTATACTCGTCAAATTATTTTTACATTAGCCATCATTGTGACATTAATATCAATCTACATTATATCTTCGAAACATGTTTAAAATGCTCAAGCTCAAGTATTAGTTAAGAATACTAATTATTTTGTTTATGTTTCGTGCAATTGGACATTTTTTACCTGTAGGAAATGTATGCATAAATAAAAAGGAAGCTGGACCTGGAATCAGAACTAAAATTGGGATGCGTTAAACCGACAACGCAATGCCGTTTATCAGCTTTCACTTACGCCTCAGTTTAAAATTGATGTGAAACTCTGAATAGTTCTCCAAGGTGGGTGAGACATTTTGCCACTATAATGTGTAGACGATCAAGAGAGTAAGGAACATTTAGAATTTTAAATTTACAGAAACGAAATCAATATGTTAAGCCGCTCCAATTTACGATGTATAATTTTGTCACCGATGTGTTTAGGGCCGACAGCCTCATAAAACGCCAGCAAAAATTGACGACTGGCTTCTACTATTTCAAGATTAAGGTCAATATATTAATTTTTTTTAATTATATATTTTTCGATACAGTCTGCACGAACTAGTTAGGAAATTAACCCCTTAATTTCCCACTCTGTTTTATTAATAATTAAATAAATACATAAACTAAAAATTAACTCCTTAATTTCCCACCCAGTTTCATTTTAAAAATGTAAGTAGACAGTTTTTATACCATTTTACTATTTGTCCAAAAGCGTTTGCAACTCATGTTATTTAATGTTTATTAATAAACTTAGTCATTTATTTATTTTGTCAGTTAAATCCAATATTACTTGATATGTTTAGCACTATACGAGAGAATTGCAACAAATAAAAAGCTAATTCAAACCTAGCCAGCAAAAACGTAAACAAACTATTTACCTGAAATACATTAGTAAAATTTTACAACACAAAGCTTTTAAAACTGACAACAATATCACAACGAGCAACAATTAACACATTCAAAAATAAAATGATAATTAAGAAACAAACACTCAACAATATTAGATTAATTTTCAGAACAAATGTTGTAGCTAAGATAACAATAATCTAGTTTTAAATTTATATAAAAGGAATTACAAGTCAAGGTGTACGAACAGATAACAGTTACAAGTGTATGTTATCATTGTTTTTCATTTTACTGATTGTACAATCAGAAAACTTCCGTAAAACTATTTTGAAATGAAAATATGACATTTCCATAATGTTTTAGAATCTAACATGTTAAATGCATACACAGAATTATTAAGTAGTTAAATTATAACAATTCTACATGCGAAATGCTTCCTTCCATTGTTCTATTTCCTGCCAAATTTTTTCCCCTACCTTTGACGTATTTTTCAACTTAGTTTGGTTTCTATTGTTACGAAAAAAATGTTTTAACATGTTGATGGCTATAAAATTCGCCAGGGACGGTTGGTGTTCTTATCATATGGCACCATCATATTTTGTAACTTACAGAATTCATAACTTCAGTTCAAAAATGCTAAAATAGACATCGTATGCGAATCGAAGTTATCTAAGTGGATATTGATGTGTGGAACTTCCGAACCGATGCGGTCAAAATCACGATCATTAATTTTGTGCAGCATTGGACCTTAGAATCTGTCAAGACGTAAAAATTTAGACACTACATCGACTTTTGCTCTAGATTATGTGCAGTATACTTCAGTTGGTCGCACAAAACGTTATCTAAATGACGTAATTTACAATAGCATTTATGCCGACTACGAGGGACACTATTTATGTATTGTGAACTTGCTACAAACACTGGCATTGCCAGGTAAAATATGAAATTGCCATCGTAAAGTTTGACATTTTTGAGGTTATATGTAGAACGTTTTGACGTACAAGTGCTATTTGTGGTTTTTGCAGTGTTTAAAATTTCACCTCAACCAAAATATGGAACCAACTCGCGAAAATTTTCGAGCTACGACTTTCGACATGATCTAACTCAAGAACAATGCATCAATCAACTGAATTCAACTTTTAGCAACGAAGCATCATCCAAAGCCATTGTATATCGCTGGTACAATGAATTCAAACGTGGACGTATTTCGCTCACGGACGAAGTTAAAGAAGGTCGTCCAAAATCGGTCGTTGTGCCGAAAAATATCGATGCTCTGCAAAAACTAATTAAAGAAGATCGTCATGTGACATATCAAGAAATCGAGAGATGTTTAAGCATTAGTATGACCAGCATACATAAGATTTTGCACGAACATTTGTGTTCGGAAGCTGTGTGCACATTAGATTCCATATTTGTGGACGATGCTCAAAAAATGCTCGTGTCGAGTAGTCCCGTAAAATAATTACAAAGTAGAAAAGTTATAGGACTGACTTTTCTTTATAATTTACTCCATGATGTAGTGGAATTTAGATATTTGTTTAAATTCAAATCTCCCGCCTTATTTTGGTTACACTTTTCCCCCAGAAGTGGGGCATGCGCATTAGTGTAGACAAGATGGGAGTTTTTTGGTATCCTTGTAAAAGTAGTATTTTTATTTTAATTATTTTCGGTTACGTTAAAGATTTACCGTTGTATTATTAAATGAGTTATTAAATTAACATTTAAGTGTGTAACTAGTTTTCTTTGTTTTCATTTTGAACTTCTGCCTGACCCATTATTAATTACAGCTCCTACAATGATAAAATTGATTCAGCTGAACTTGTCTCCATCAAATATCATGCATCCCGAACAGTATCTAGACATTCTCGCACATTTTACATACCTACTGTCAGAACAAATTTATTTTGTAAATCGCCTATTTATGTGATATGTTCTAATTATAATAGTATTTGTCATAGATGTGATATAAATTTTAATTCATTAAATTATATCTTAGAAGTGTTCAAAATGTTAAAGTAGGATTGCATGCGTATAATTTTTGTTTTTGTATTGTTTCCTGTAATTGGGTTCTTACCTATTGGAAATGATTAAATAAATAAATAAAAATACAACTTGGTGCATCCAAAACGGTATACAACATCGTCACAGGTGACGAGTCATGGATTTATGCGTATGAACCAGAAAGAAAAGTCCAGTCGGCAGTTTGGGTGTTTCAATGTAAAGCAAAGCCAAAAGTTGTTCTCAATGCAGGTACAAACAGAAAAAATTAGAAACTGACAAAAAGAATTACAACATGAGTTTCGTCCGCTAGACCACGACAAAAAATCACTGACGGAAATAAATTGCACATGCAGGTACAAACGGAAACAATTACAAATTGAAAAAGTCTTAAAATATGAGTTTCTTCCACTAGACAAGTCAAAAAATTGCTGACGAAAATAAAATTACGTATGCAGGTACAAATGGAAACAATAGGAAATTGAGAAAAAGAGATGAGTTTTTTCCACTACACCACAACAAAAAACTACTGACGGAAATAAAATTACGCATGCAAGTACAAACGAAAACAATAAGAAACTGACAAAAAGAGTTACAGCATTAGTTCCTCCACTAGACCACAACAAAAAATTACCACAGAAAATCAAATTACGTACAAAAGTACAAACGGAAACAATAAGAAACTGACAAAAAGAATTACAACATGCGTTTCTTCCACTAGGCCACAACAAAAAATTACTGACGGAAATAAAATTACGCACGCAGGTACAAACGGAAACAATTACAAATTAGAAAAAAGTATTACAACACGAGGTTGTTCCACTAGCCACAACAAAAAATTACTGACGGAAATAAATTACACGTGCAGGTACAAACGGAAACAATTACAAATTGAAAAAGTCTTAAAATATGAGTTTCTTCCACTAGACAAGTCAAAAAATTGCTGACGGAAATAAAATTACGTATGCAGGTACAAATAGAAACGATAGGAAATTGAGAAAAAGAGATGAGTTTTTTCCACTACACCACAACAAAAAACTACTGGACAGAAATAAAATTACGCATGCAGGTACAAACGAAAACAAAAAGAAACTGACAAAAAGAGTTACAACATTAGTTCCTCCACTAGACCACAACAAAAAATTACCACAGAAAATCAAATTACGTACAAAAGTACAAACGGAAACAATAAAAAACTGACAAAAAGAATTACAACATGCGTTTCTTCCACTAGGCCACAACAAAAAATTACTGACGGAAATAAAATTACGCACGCAGGTACAAACGGAAACAATTACAAATTGGAAATAAATATTAAAACACGAGGTTGTTCCACTAGCCACAACAAAAAATTACTGACTGAAACAAAATGACGCATGCAGGTACAAACGGAAACGATAAGAAACTGACAAAAATAATTAAAACATGAGTTTCTTGCACTACACAACAAAAAATTACCTTACATGTGATTTTCCAATGCGCCACCCGTAGGTACTACATTGGCCAGGAAGCGAGTTTCTTTTACCTGGAAAATTTGGAATTTTGCCGAACCCTTGCTGTTCCAAGCAAGGTAGGGATCTTTAAAGTGTGTGACAGCACACACACGGGACCTCCATTTTACTTCTCATCCGAATGAGGGTGTATTTTTGTGAAAAATGCTCGCTTAACATTTTTCAAGCGGACCGTGTTGGGATTCGAACCCGGGACCTTGGGCATAGTAGTCACACACATACCAACTACGCCACGAAGCCGTCTTACAAAAAAAAAATTACCGCTGGATATCAAATTAAGTACACATGTACAAACGGAAACAATAAGAAATTGAGAAAAAGAATTAAAACACGAGTTTTTTCCATTAGGCCACAACAAACGATTACCACCCGGTAATAGTTGAGCGCCCACGCAATTTAGTTGAGGGGGGGGGGGGTGTGCAGGCGAGCACATGCGTGCATTTGTGTGGGTGCATGCACAATTAATTGTCATGGTTGGTGCATTAGTCGTTTTGTGAAGCTATATGCTATAAAGAGAGTTACAGCTACTGTAATTGTGAATTGTGTTCTTAAAGGTACCCAATTCGCATCAAAAGTATGGATACAGAGTCTAGAAAAACAGGGTATTAAAGTGAAAATTATCTCGTTGTATTTTCCTCAGGGAAACCCGACTCAACGTTGTAATAAAGAGATGAAACGGCTCTAAGATCATATTGCTTCAATAGGCATACCAAATGGGCTTGTGAAGTGAGTATAATTGAAAGCTGCATAAATAACGTACTGCATAATGTTACAGAATACACGCCATTGTTTTTACAAAAGGGAGAAGTTCTGGTTAATCTGATTGAAAATTTTTTAGGGTTACCATGCGAGGAGAAACAGGATGGAGGTTGAAAGTCGTTCGACAGGCACTGGGAAATCGCTTATCGGAATGTGTTAAAGCGGCGAAGCGACAGGAGAAACATCGTAGTGCTACTAAAGAAACAAATTTTAAAATATAGGATCATATGCTCATGCACAGCCATTATCAATCATCTGCCATAGATAGAACAACGGCTAAACACCATTCTTGTGAGAATTGCAGGGCCAAACTCGTGTGTATTATGCGATAGGCGGCTCCGTGGCGTAGTGGTATGTGTGTGACTACTACGCCCAAGGTCCCGGGTTCGAATCCCGACACGGTCCGCTTGAAAAATGTTAGGCGAGCATTTTTCACAAAAATACACCTCGCTCGGATGAGAGGTAAATGGAGGTCCCGTGTGTGAGTGTTGTCACGACGTTAAAGATCCCTACCTTGCTTGGAACAGCAAGGGTTCGGCAAAATTCAAAATTTTCCAGGTAACAAAAACTCGCTTCCTGGCCAATGTAGTACCTTCGGGTGGAGCATTGGAAAATCACATGTAATGTATTATGCGATAAAGAAGGTATGGTGGTAGGCAAGCATATTGTTAATTTAAAGCCCTCCTATGTAAAATAAGTTATGATGCTTTTAGCTGTGTAGCGAGTAGAAGAACTTGTAGGTGAAGTGTGCATAATTTCTTGGTTTATTATCCCGTAGCTTTAGCTTATGCAATCTTATGGCAGGTTTAATGTGTGTAACTTAAACTTTAATAATGGCAATGTAGTTTAAGTTAGGGGTGGGAGGGTCGCGAGATAGTTTTCATTACTATGGTACTAGGAGTGGTGGAATCGAAGAAGCCGAGAATGCATGAGACGAGGAGAATGAGTAGCGAGTTTAGAGAGACTAGACGGGTTTTAGCTATAAAATATAATAATAAATGTAAGATCGGTTTTGCTTAGCTTTTATGCGTGATTAATGATTATTGACTTGTTGCTTATGGTATTGCTGTCAGTTTTTGAGAACCTACAAATAAAACATATATTACGATACACTGGTTTATTACCCTGAACTTGAGGTCAAAAAGGTCCATAGCAACGGTTCACTCAGTTAGGTCCACTGAGCCTGGTGAACTCTTGTTTGCATTTGATGGAGTCGTTGCCTGTATCTATAGGTGGGGTAATGTACATTTTAGCAATTGTCGATTCTTCCGCCCGATTTGTCAAGTTGTATGCTTTAAAGAGGACGACAACAAAAGCGATACTGAATCGTCTTGTTAGCGATTGCAAGTAATTCAAATTCCTAAAACAATTCTGTTTGATACTGGGACTCAATCTGTTCCAAGCTTCAGGCACATATGTTATACCAGTACACTGTCGGTCTGTTTATTTCCTCTAAGGGAATAAGATTGAAAGAGTCAACAAAAAAATTGGCTTTTAAGGACATTTCGTTTTAATAAGTACAAGAGGTGGGCTTATTATTTACACGAAATTGTGGGATATATTAATCAAATGGTACATGGTGTAACAGGTTTTGCACCGGTGTATCTTCAATTTGGAAAGTGTCGTCAACGATGCTGTCAATTTGATCGATTATCCTTCACAAAACTTATCTGAATTGCCCAGGCAGCAAGTAATAGATTTAGGTCAAGAACGCATCTTGTCAAAGGCGATGAAACAAAAGTTAAAATAAGAATATTAAGAGTCGGTGATTCCGTTTTGGTCAAACTCACCTCTTATCATCTACATTGGAAGGTATTACATCAAAGTTCTTTCTGTTATACGAGGGTCCTTTCATAGTTCCAGGTATAGTTGGGGCCAACGCTTACAATTTAGTTGAGGAAAAGGGCATCCCGAGGCGGCAACAATGTGAAAAATTTAAAGAAGTTTTTCAATCCAGTGCTTGAATTGGATTCTCTGAATGTCCTATCACGAAATACTGCTAAGGCCTTGTTTTGTTCAGTTGATACGTATTTAGTAGACACATATTAAGCGTCATGTGTCAGTGCACGTTCATTATCATTAAGTCTTCAGTCCTGGAACTGGTTAGACGCGTACCCTCATTGTTTCCTATTCTGAACTAACCTACACATTTCCCTGAAATTTGCACCATCCGCATCTATCACTATCTGATCTAGGTCTACATCTACCTCCTTTTTTCTATCTCTGCTTGTAATATATCCCATACTATTCCCCAAAATGCTTTAGAACGTATTCTGCCCTTCTATTTCTCCTATTTTTCTCCACAGTGCACGTTATTGTATTAAAATCATATATGCTATATTCATATTTTAAGAGGCGGGTAGATGTAGCATGGCTATATCATAATTAAATATGTTATTCAAATTTAGTACAGGCGCATGTGTAGTTGGCGAGATATGAGCAGATGGCGCAAGAAGGGCGCTGGCATGAGAGAATCAGTCAGTGGTAAAAAGCAGAAGCAAAAAGTGCTAGAAATATATTGTTTCTATCGGGATTGAAGTATGTGGTTTTTATGATTAGACAAGCCAATGTACCAGTTTCGAACTTGCGACGCCCTGAGAATTATTTATATTAAATAAAACTAACGATAGGTAGCAGAGGTATTTGTTTTGTTTTAGAGCACATGTCCGAGTCTCCGAAAACGAGAAAGAAAGAAAAGCTGAGCACCATAATGCCCATCTTAATGCAAGGTTTAATTGTGCAGATTGCAGTACTCCCGCTTCAACAAACAACCTCTTAATCTTACGCAGAAATTGCATTGGGTGTACCATTTCATGTAATACTGTAATTCAGACCCACCCGAGCAAACTAATGTACTTTTTATTTTAACACGTTCAATGTTCATGCCGACAGGGTGTCGACGCGAGCATTGCTATAGGTGTGTGCACGCCGCAGATGTGTCGGCTTAAGACCGTGAATTCTATAAGCTATCTAGCAATATGTGCACTGCAGTTGAGCTTTTGCCGTGGAAGGAGCACGTTGTTAAAGGTTGCATTTATACAAAAGTGAGAGTGGTTCATAATATTACGGTGTATTGTTCTCGCTACCTTAGTTCACAACTGTTAAATTTATTAATCTCAAAATGGCAGAGGATTCGGTTGCTGGTCCGTCAAGATCAAAAAGACTAAGAATTCGTAATCCAAATAAATTAACTGAGAATGAACTGGAGGCATTAGCTTTGTATTCTGATTCAGACGAAGAACCTTTCCAGAACTCTGCTAGTGAATGGAGTGGTGCTGAAGAGGTCGCAGAAGAATTTGCTGAAGACGCTAATGATAATTACAATTATCAAAGTAACTATGGAAATTCTGTTGTCGAACCAATTGTTGAACCCACTGTCGAGTAATGTGGTAAGTTACAGTGGGTGGAGAATCCACCACTACTAAAAGATATTCTGTTTGTTGGGCAACAGAAACTAAATGTGCTCTTACCTGGTGATGGAAAACCCATTGACTTCTTTTATCTTCTGGCAGATAACCATTTTTTTGATTTATTGGTTAGAGAAACAAATCTATATGCAGAGTATATATTGTTACACGAAGTTCAGGGACCGCATTCTAGAATTAGCCGTTGGAAACCAGTTGATAGAGAAGAAATGTTAATATTCTTGGGTATTTCGTTTTTTATGGGCATACTACAGTTACCTAGATTGCGAGATTACTGGCGTACAGATCGTTTGTATAATTTACCAGTAAGAAACTACATGAGCCGAGATAGATATTTAATTATATTGAGGTGTTTGCATTTTGCACCAAATCTTCAAGATGGCGAAGACAGGCCCGATGACAGGTTATACAAAGTTCGCCTTTGGTGGAATTTTCAACAACAAAATGTTCACGATTTATTCTCCAGGAAAAACTTGTGTATTGACGAATCAATGCTTTTGTGGAGGTCGGTTGTTGTTCCGTCAATATATAAAGAACAAAAAGCACAAATATGGTATAAAATTTTATTTTATAACGGAAAGTAACGGAGCAGTTTTGAATATGCAAATTTATACTGGAGCTTGTGATGACTTAGGTGGTAAAGGGTATGCTGCAAATGTTGTTCTCCATCTTCTTCGAAATTATTGTAATAAAGGTCATAGTCTATATATGGATAACTACTACAACTCAGTAACACTTGCAAGGCAATTATTGGAGAGAGGCACCTATTGCACAGGAACTCTGCGTATTGGAAGAAAGGAAACCCCTGAGGTAGTTAGTAAAGCAAAATTGAAGACTGGCGAATCTATCCATCGTTATGGAGGTAATGTGTGTTGGCAAATGGAAAGACAAACGCGAGGTACTCTATCTTACAACCGAACACGAAAATAACTTCACAGAAGTAACATCTAGGTCCGGTAAGAGCAAGATGAAACCTGCACCGATAGCACAGTATAACAAATACATGTCTGGTATAGATCTACAAGATCAAATGTTGTCTTATTATCCAGTACACAGGAAAACAAATCGATGGTACAAGAAACTTGGTATGCATATTTTTGACGTAATGATATACAATTCATTCATGCTGTATAATAAATTCTCTAGACCCAAAATGTCATTCTTAAATTTTCGTCATTCACTTGTTGAAACTTTGCTGGTAGAGAATATTACAAAAGAAAATAGAGACCAACCAAAGGAGAATCCTTGCATCTTCCATCAAAATGTGCAACAGGCGCAGGTGGTAGGAAACTTCGAAAAAGGTGCCGTTGGTGTTCAAAACGTGGTATTCGCAGACGCAATGTATTATTGTAAAACATGTACAGATTTGCCAGGACTATGTTTAGATCCATGCTTCAAAGACTTTCACGACAATTTGAAGTAAAGCAAATATAATTGATTTGTAGATTTAGTTTTTTTTCTGTTTATGGACGGTTGTATTTTTATAGACTATTTTTTTGCTCTGTCTCTTTCACATTTACTATTGTGTTCAGTTCTAGTTACTTCCACTTCTAATCTGAACTTTCTTTTTTTGCATGTATTTTTTAGTATATTATGTTTATTTTAACTTTATAGATAATAAAGCCCTAAACATAAATTTCATGACAATATATTATTGAAGACACATATGCGTCGCTGAGCACTTCATATTAAAAACATGTGTGCAGTGCTGGCGACGACACGTGTGCGTCACACGTCATTGCCTATTTAAAATTTTGTTGTTGCAAAATATTAAGTCATCATCAAACTTTCACAAAAGAAAGAAAGCAATAACCACACTTTCAGCCTATGGTACCAGGTAACTTGGTCAACAGCACCATGAGCAGCGAACGTGTTAAGAGGGCACAACAACATACGAGGGTACCAGCTGTACACCCACAGATTTATTTGAAGCATGTTTGTGGTCAAACGTAACACAATTTTTTGCAATTCGGACATGCCACTAATTTCCTCAGATTCTCCAATCATTTTTTTCCTTTTATAACAAATATAACAATACAAATAATAAATTACCGGTATGTGCTTTACAGTTCCACATTTTTCTATGTTTATAGTTCACTAACACAGGAGGTATGAGGCCGAAACCGATGTTCTCGGTCTTCATTGGTGCTTTTCTGGTTCTTAAAGAGTTCCCATTTTTCACATGTTATGGTTTGCTAGCATAAAGGTGTATACCAAAGCAATTGTGCCGTCGTCATCACCAACACATTTTTGGTTCGCCCAAAATTTCAGGATCCTTCTTCTACAATTCTATTTTTCTGCTGTAGCAGCTCTCTAGTCCAAAGAAGGCACGGCGTCTTCGCTCTTTGAAGATTTCCAATACCTGTTCAAACAGTTACATTTTTCTAGTTACAGTTCGCTACACGAGGGGAAGTGTATGCCAAAGTCATAGTCTTGATCTTCACTGTCTTATCTTAGGATCTTCAAAGATTTTCGGTTTCTTCTTCCACAATTACAGTTCGCTCGACATAGAATGAAAGAAAATGACAAGAACGACCTCGTCTAGATAGCTACAGCTCACTATTCGAGAGAAAGCGTATGCTGAAATCAATGAGTCTTTTCACCGTCTCATCTCAGGTCATTTGAAGATGTTCAGTTTCTATTTTTAAAATTACAGTTCGCTTTACATAGAATTAATAAAATAATAATAAAGAATGATCTCGTACAGTTCAATACTCGAGAGGAAGCGTATGTCAAAGCAATTGAGTCTTGATCTTCACGGTCTCGTCTTATGTCCTTCGTAGATTACCGGTTTCTTCTTCCACAATTACAGTTAGCTCTACATAGAATTAAAAAAATTATAATAATGAAGAATGACCTCGTGTAGATCTCAAGTTCAGTACTCGAGAGGAAGCATATGCCAAATACGCTTAGTCTTGATCTTCACAGTCTCAGTTTCATCTTAGCTCATTTGAAGATCTTCGGTTTCTATTTCTAGAATTACAGTTCGCTTTACATATAATTTAAAAAATGATAATAAAGAATGACCTCTTACAGATCTCTACAGTTCATTACTCAAGAAGAAGCGTACCTCAAAGCCATTGAGTCTTAATCTTTACCATCTCGGCTTAGGTTCGTCGTAGATTTCCCGTTTCTTCTTCCACAATTACAGTTCGTTTTATATAAAATTTAAAAAAAAGTATAAAGAACGATCTCATATAGATCTCTGAAGTTCACTATTCAAAGGAGGCATATGTCAAAACCATTGAGTTTTGATCTTCACCGTCTTACCTCACGTTCTTCAAAGATTTTCAATGTCTGCTTCAACAATTCCAGTTCCCTTTCTATCAAAATAACAAAATAATAATAAAGAATGTTCTCGTATAGATCTCTACTCGAGAAGAAGTGTATGTTAAAGCAATTGTGTTTGATTTTCACCATCTCATCTCAGATCCTTCGAAGATTTCCGGTTTCTTCTTCCACAATTACAGTTTGCTTTATATAGAATTTAAAAAATATATAAAAATGACCTCATATAGATCTCTACAGTTCACTAATCGAAAGAAAGCATGCGTTGAAGACACGGAGTTTTGATCTTCACCGTTTTATCTCAGGTCCTTCAAAAATTTGTTCCTTCTTCTACAATTACGGTTCGCTTTACATATAACTAAATAAAAATAATAAAAAATGACTTCAAATATATCTCTAATCGAGAGGAAGCGTATGACGAAGTCACTTAGTCTTGATCTTCACAATCTCGTTAGATCCTTCGAAGATTTCCGGTATCTTCTTCCACAATTAGTTTGCTTTACATAGAATTAAAAAAAATATAGAGAATGACCTCATACAGATTTATATAGTTCACTACTTGATAGGAAGCGTATGCTGAAGTCATTGCGTCTTGATCTTCACAGTCTCGTTTTAGATCTTTCGAAGATTTCCAGCATCTTTCCACAATTAGTTCTTTTCACATAGAATTAAAAAAATATAGAGAATGACCTCATACAGATTTATATAGTTCGCTACTTGATAGGAAGCGTATGCCGAAGTCATTGCGTCTTGATCTTCATAGTCTCGTCTTAGATCATTCGAAGATTTTCGATATCTTCTTCCACAATTACAGTTCACTTTACATAGAATTTAAAAAAATATAGAGAATGACCTCACAGATTTATATAGTTCATTACTTGAGAGGAAGCTTATGTCGAAACCATTGCGTCTTGATCTTCAGTTTCGTCTTAGATCCTTCGAAGATTTCCAGTATCTTCTTCCACAATTACAGTTCGCTTCACATAGAATTTAAAAAAATATAGCAAACGACCTCACAAATTTATGTAGTTCATTACTTGAGAATAAGCATATGTCGAAGCCATTGTGTCTTGATCTTCACAGTCTCATCCTAGGTCCTCGAAGATTTGCAGTTACTTCTTCCACAATTACAGTTTGCTTTATATAGAATTTAAAAAAGAGATAAAGAACGAACTCGTATAGATAGCTACAGTTAACTATTCGAAAGGAAGCACATGCTGAAATCATGGAGTCTTGATCTTCGCTGTTTCGTCTAAGCTGCTTCGAAGATTTCCAGTTTCTTCTTCTACGATTACAGTTCACTTTGCATAGAATTAAAAAAAAAAAAAGTTGAGCTTATATAGATCTCTATAGTTCAAGAGAAAGCATATGCCAAAGTCAATAGTCTTGATTTTCCCTGTCTTGTCTTAGGTCCTTTGAAGATTTCGGGTTCCTTCGTTCATAATTACAGTTCGCTTTACATCGAATTTTAAAAAAATATAAAGAATGATCTCGTATAGATTTCTACAGTTCGCTAGTCGAGAGGAAAGAGTTTCCCAAAGCTATCTTCACCCTCAGGTCCGGTCCTTCGAAGATTTCTCTTCTACCACAATTACAGTGTGTTTTGCATAGAATTTAAAAAATATAAAGAATGACCTGTATATATCTCTACAGGTCACTAATTTAGAAGAAGCGCGTGCCGAAGGCATGGTCTTTATCTTCATCGTTTCGTCTCAGGTCCTTCGAAGATTTCCAGTTTCTTCTTCCACAATTCCAGTTCGCTTTACATGTAATTAAAAAAAAAAAGAATGATCTCATACAGATTTATATAGTTCACTACTTGAGAGGAAGCGTATGGAAAAACCATTGCATCTTGATCTTCACAGTCTTGTTTTAGGTCCTCAAAGATTTCCGATATATTCTTCCACAATTACAGTTCCCTTTACATAGAATTAAAAAAATATAGACAATGACCTCATACAAATTTATATAGTTCATTACTTGAGAGGAAGTTTATGTCGAAACCCTTGCGTCTTGATCTTCAGTTTCGTCTTAGATCCTTCGAAGATTTCCAGTATCTTCTTGTAAAGATTTCTACAGTTGGCAACTCAAGAGGAAATATGCCAAAGCTATCGTGTCCTGATCTTCACCGTCTTACCTTAGGTTCCTCAAAGATTTCCGGTTTTTTCTTTCACAATTACAGTTCGTTTTAGATGGAATTAAAAAAAAAAAGAATAGCCTTGAACAGATTTCTACAGTTGGCTACTCAAGAGGAAATATGCCAAAGCTGTCGTGTCCTGATCTTCGCCGTCTTGTCTTAGGTTCTTCAAAGATTTCCGGTTTTTTCTTTCACAATTACAGTTCGCTTTACATGGAATTAAAAAAAAAAAACTTGTACAGATTTCTACAGTTGGCAACTCAAGAGGAAATATGCCAAAGCTATCGTGTCCTGATCTTCACCGTCTTGTCCTAGGTTCCTCAAAGATTTCCAGTTTTTTCTTTCACAATTACAGTTCGCTTTACATGGAATTAAAAAAAGAATAACCTTGTACAGATTTCTACAGTTGGCTACTCAAGAGGAAATATGCCAAAGCTATTGTGTCCTGATCTTCACCGTCTTGTATTAGATTCTTCAAAGATTTCCCGTTTTTTCTTTCACAATTACAGTTCGTTTTAGATGGAATTAAAAAAAAAGAATAGCCTTGTACAGATTTCTACAGTTGGCTACTCAAGAGGAAATATGCCAAAGCTATCATGTCCTGATCTTCACCATCTTGTCTTAGGTTCTTCGAAGATTTCAGGTTTTTTCTTTCACAATTACGGTTCGCTTTACATGGAATTAAAAAAAAAAGAATAACCTGGTACAGATTTCTACAGTTGGCTACTCAAGAGAAAATATGCCAAAGCTATCGTGTCCTGATCTTCACCGTCTTGTCTTAGGTTCCTCAAAGATTTCCAGTTTTTTCTTTCACAAATACAGTACGCTTTACATGGAATTAAAAAAAAAAAAGAATAACCTTGTACAGATTTTTACAGTTGGCTACTCAAGAGGAAATATGCCAAAGCTATCGTGTCCTGATCTTCACCGTCTTGTCTTAGGTTTTTCAAAGATTTCCTCCAGTGTTTTCTTTCACAATTACAGTTCGCTTTAGATAGAATTAAAAAATATATATAAAGAATGACCTCATATAGATTCCTACAGTTCGCTACTCGACCAGAAGAATATGCCCAAACCACTGAGACTTGATCTTCACTGTTTCGTCTCAGCTGCTTCAAAGATTTCCGGTTTCTACTCGAGAGGAAGCATATGTCGGAATCATCGGATCTTCATCTACACCATTAGATCTTAGGTCGTTCAAAGATTTTTGGTTTCTTCTTTTAGAATTAGTTTGCTTTATATAGATTTGTAAAAAATAAAGGGCAATCTCGTATAAATCCCGCACGGATAATCGAATATGATCCACATGCCGGAAAAATAATAACAATAGTTAAATGAGGGTTGCTCTCTCACAAATAGAGAATTGAAAACATGGGATATCGTGTAATTGTATGTGACAGACAAGAATTTAGAAAGGTGTTAGATGATACTCGTTCATAAGGATCCTGAAAGTTTTTGGATGTCTTAATTCAACGCTTACGATATTTAACAATAAATAAATAGAGGAATATTTTCTCGTAGCAAAACAAGAACAACGTATGCTTATTATAAACAAAGCGCTTAGACGTTAAATAAATATGTACTTACGCAGTAATTCTGAGGCTACGGGCATTGTCATTCTTCATCTTCAAAGTGTCTGCAACGAAAAATGCTAACTAACAACAACACCGAGAAAAAATCTTACCTTTTTTAACAGACTCAGCTAATAAATCAGACATGATTGTATCAAAAATTGCGTCTGGAGGCTGCTGAAATCTGTTATGCCAGTGTTTCCTTCGGACATTTCTAATGCGTCCTGGTGGAGAGTAAGCAAGTATTTCTTCAAGCTGTTTCTGAAGGTCATATCCATCTAAAAGAATTATCTAGAAGTAATAATTAATACAAAATAATTACCCTGATTGGCCGGTTCTATTTTTCGCACTTTAGATGGACCGGGCATGTCGTCAGCGGATCTTTTAGTAGCAGAAATAAATTGTACGAAATCTTCGTCGTTATCTATATTAAAGTCCGTAGGTTGGGTTGGTGTAAGTGGAGGCATGTTAGATTTGCTTGCACTTGCATTTACTGGTTGAACGTAGTCTACGGTGTCTTCTGCTGAATTACACGAGCGCAACTGCTTAGAAAACGTTTGGTTATTTAAATCTACAATGGTTTTTTAGTACCTACATTGTAACCTTTTGTAGCAACTGGTTGTAAACGTATTTGTTCTTTCTTGTAACCACGCGGGGACTCAAATTTAATCGAAGCAACATTGTCGTTCAAATCTATTTGTGCTTCTGCTTGTCGAAAGATTTGTTGCTTGTAGGGTAGGAGTTGCATTGATACACAGATGGGGTGCTCGAGTTTATTTCTACTACAGCGTTTCAACTCTACCGTTGGTGAATATGTTGGTTCTTGCTTAAAACAAATGAAGCCCTTAAATGGGGGTTCTATATTCTCAGCTTTAATTACAGGACAGTTGTCTTTGAAAAACCTTTCTGGTTCTTGCTGCTGCAAAAATTTGATATCTAATAATTTTGGCTTCTTGTCGATTGTAGTTGTTCTAAGGTTGCCATCGTCTTCTGCATCTGTATCTTGTGAATTCGATTGTAAATCTGTTTGTTCTTGTTTGAAACCTGCGAAGCCGTTCCCTGAAAGTTCTGGATTCTCCATTGTATTTGAATTCTCATCTTCTGAATCCCTTTCGGTTGAACCCACTTCTTCACGTTTATACCGACGGATAGTTTTAAATGGATCAGTGGTGTTTGTTGAACCCACTTCTGGTACTGAAAGCATTTCTTGTGTGGAGTGTGTGTAGCAATCATTCGGCAGAAGTAATGAAGTCGCTGATCTAACTCTAATACCGACAGCGTTTTGTGAATTTGTCTCTGGTAAACGTGATTGAATAGGTTCCTCAAAATTAGTTTGTGTACATTTTTCCAATGATTTTAATCCAGTGAGACTAGTATCTTTCCCATAACCTCTGAATTCGATCCTTGGACGTTGTGTACACCCAGGTGTTGGTCTAATGGTGGTTTCTGAAGCCAGGTCCAGGATATGCAACAGTAACATATCTGCCGAGTCAGTTTGTGTGCTCTTATGTGATTGAGACGCTCGAAAAATGATCAAATTTGGGTGATGTTCATGTGAAACGTCGGCATCATAGCGGCGCAATTCTGAAGAAGGTAAAATGTATTCCGGACGATTTTGTCTTCTGCAATACAAAACTTCCGAACTTGGGGTTTCTGTAGTATTTCTGTCTAAATAATTAATATTCAAAAGCGTGTTTGTGTAAGCTGCAATGAATAGAAATTACACACTTAAATATTAGCAAAAAAGGACTTATGGATATGCTTGTTATTTCGATAAGGTTTTCTTAAACAATTAAATTTAATATTGTATTTTTATTAACGTTGAAAGAGTGACATAACCTAGAAATGTAATAAATAAAGCATTCGCTTTTGTTACGCTTCCGGTACAAACTTGTCATTTTAATATTAAAAAGAGGTTTTTATAATCCAAGCGATGTTGCGCCTTTTTTAGTAAAGCTTCGCGTTTCGCTTTTCCACTTTAGGATTTTTAAACCCTGTATGAGGAAGTCCTCCATTATTATTATACCGGGTTATCCAAAAGTCCGACAACCCTAAAAGATTTTTTCTGGACCGCATTTTCTGGAAAAACATTTCATACAAAATATTTAGGATTGTCCTCCAGCTATCTGGTTGTGGCCTTAAAGTTGACCTTGAAGGCCAAATCGTTGGCAGGTTCATTTATTTGAATAGACACCCCAAATTTTATTGTGGATTCGGAATGAGCACAAAATTTCATAAATGACCTTGACCTTGGTCATGGCCTTCAGATGACCTTGAAGGTCGTCGCCAAGGTCATGGTAATTTGACAAATTGTTTGCTCTTTTCAAATCCGCAACAAAAAATAGGGGGTTCTATTTGAAAAAATGACCTAAAAGAACGATTTGACCTCCAAGATCATGGTCAAAGTCAACTTCAAGGTCAGAAACAGATAGGTGGTGCACAAGCTTGAGCATTTGTAAATAAATTCTCCACACAACCTAAAATATTGGAAATACTTTTTTTAATTGACCTTAATTGTCTTCAAGATCATCTCAGGTCAAGGCCTAGGATCAGGTCATTTATAAAATTCTGTGCTCCTTCCGAACTCGCAATAAAAGATACGGGTTTCTATTTGAAAAATTGGCCTAAAAACGATTTGACCTTCAAGGTGACTGTCAAGGTCAACTTCAAGGTCACAAACAGATAGGTGGAGCACAATCTTGAACATTTGTAAAAAATTCTCCAGACAACCTAAAATATTGGAAACTTTTCTTAATTGACCTCAATTGTATTCAAGGTCATCTCAAGGTCAAAGTCATTTATAAAATTTTGTGCTCTTTCCGGATCCGCGATAAAATAGTATTCGAGGTCATCTCAAGGTCATTTGAAAAAATGAACCTGACAATGATTTGATCTGCAAGGTCATTGTCAAGGTCAACTTTAAAGCCACCAGATAGCTGAAGGATAATCCTACATATTTTGTATAAAAAGTTTTTCCAGAAAAAATATTTTAGGGTTGCGGGACTTTTGGATAACCCAGTATATAAATTAAACTTCACGTGTAAGTCCCACAAAGACAAGTTCTGACGCCTTTCAAAAAATTTGTCCGTGATTTGTGGTGTAAGAAACCGTAAACATTACGTTTCGCATGCACTGGAAGTGCAGCTGAGTTTACCAGTTATAGCACGAGAACATTAAGAAATCTTAGTGGGAACGATAGTTAGAGAAGACCAAGCGTTGGAAAGAACAGGATTTTTACTACCGGTCTTTATCGAGTAGGAACGAGAGCCGACGAAGTGATCCATCCACCTTCCTTTCTTACCTATCCGATTACCAAAATAAAAAATACTAGCGCTTAGTCGACAAACAACGAACAGCCAAACAACCACTGAAAGGCAAGACGTACGGGCCAGTGGTGATACACTTGGTAAGTTTTTGTGGATTAGTTTGTGCTGCGACATCATTCATAATACAATTTGAGGCGTAACCAGCAACACCAACTAAAATCATCCCCAACCGCAAAAACCTGCATCACTTAGATCAATACCACTTAGACTAGCATCACTGACGACGTAATTTATGAGCTAGTGAACTGTTTCGACAACGAGGGTGTTAATTTAACATGACAAAGCATTGTAAGTACAAATATAAAACTTACGACTGCTTGCGATCGCCATGTTAACCAAAACGATGTTAACGAACAACTAACTTCTTATCAGTCTTGTAAATGGCGAGTGAGAATAACGAAGATAACCAAAAATAAGGTCCATAAGGCCGTGAAACTCAAAATAACTAAAGATTACTAAACAATCACACTTAAAACAACATCCCATACACCAACATCGCTTGCACAAGATCTGCTAAAACCTTCTTCCATCACATAAACTTGCACCATTTAGATCAACATCACTTAGACCAACACCACATTCCTAAATCACAAAAATCCGCACCACTTAAAACATCAGTTAGACCAACACAGCAACTTACATAGGATCTGCTAAGACCACCACCAACCACATAAACCAAAACCATTTAGTCAGCACCAATTGGACCAACACCGCAACCAATAGCACTTTCATGTCACCTGCATCAACACCACCTACAACAACATCACTTAGTCAACATCCCTCACGCAAGATTCACTCAGACAATACTTCACCATGTAAACCTGCACCACTTAGTTCATAACCACTTGGACCAATATCACTTACACCAACACCATATCCTGATATCACCTAAATTAACACCAACATCTAAAAAATACCACTTGGACCAACACCACCACATTCCTATATCACCTAAAAAACCACCACGTGGAAAACATCACATAGAACAACACCACTTACACAAAATCTGCTAAGACTGCCCCACAAACTTTCACCATTTAGATCAACATCACTTGGACTAACACCACAATCAATACCACATCCCTATATCACTTGAATCAATGCCACATCTTTATAACACCTGAATTAATACCACTCAGAACAACACCAACACCACTTACACAAGATCCGCTAAGACAATTCTTCCACCAATTAAGACTGTATCACTTGGATCAGCATCATTTGGACCAATATCACTTGGATTAACACCACAATCAATACTGCATTCCTATATCACATAAAAACACCACTTGGAAAAACACCACTTATACCACCACCGTTTACACCAAATCTGCTAAGACCTCCCGCAACATAAACCTTCACCACTCAGGTCAATAGCACAGACGAACACCACGACTCTATATCACCTGAATCAACACCACTTAGAACAACACCACTTAAACAAGATCCGCTTAGATCATTCTTTTACCAATTAAGAATGAACCGCTTGGATCTGCATCATTTGGACCAATATCAGTTACACCAGTACCACATCCTTACGTACAACACATACCAACACCACGCATTCTCCCACCATATAAATTTTCACCACTTACATCAACACCACGATCAATACAACATCTTGAGATCACCTGAATCAACACCACTTAGATCAACAGCACTTAGACCAACACTGCTGACATAAGATCATCCCCAACTGCATAAACCGGCATCACTTAGAACAACACCACCACAAATACTACAACCCAATATCACCTGAAAAAACACTACTAGACTAACACTGCTTCCTTCCCCTGTCATATAAATTTTCACAACTTAGAACAACATCACTTAGACCAACACCACTTACATAAGATCTGCTAAGAGCATCCCCAATTGCATAAACCTGCATCATTTAGATCAACATAACAGACCAACACCACCACCAATACTACATCCCTATATCATCTAAAAAAACCACCACTTACAACATCATTTAGACCAACACCACTTGCATAAGATCCGCTAAGATCATCCCCAACCACATTAGGTGCATTACTTAGATCAACACCCGTTTCATTCCAAATTTGAACATATACACTTTTAAATTTGTGAGTGAATTCCCGCCAATATTTTTAAAAATATACTTGTGCATTTCCGTCATGTCGGACAGTTGCGTCGGCGCAAAAGGAAAGCGCAGACACGGAGTGATGGCACAAGTGCGTGGTGGGTGACACGACATTATTAGCCAACGAGACGTCAAACAGTGACGTTTACCTGTGTCCTTCCTTTGTCTTTTCTCTTTCAGAATGTAGGTTTCCCTTTATCTCTACCTTATATCGTTGCCTTCACCTTATTCCTTCGTCCTGCCTACAAACAGAAGAAGAGAGAAGACGATAAATCTGGATTTAACGATGGCATAACATAACCCACCCCAAACAACGCCAAAACGAGATACATGGAAATCAACATGGCTCCTAAGCAAGGATGACCACGAAATCTTGAAGAGTTCCACATTTTTAAGCAAGTACTTTTTATCTTTTTTAAGGTGCATCGTGTATCACTGTAAACATATTTGGTACGTGATACAATTTGACACGCATTTATGGTGTGATATCTTTGTTATGCAATAATGTGAACGTGGATAGTATCTGTGCTGCCAACTGTGGAAGTGGCTCTGAACACGTGACGCCGGGGTTATAACAGTTGCGTCAAGAGTATAACAAAACATACTAAATGGGCTTGGTATCTAAGTACGATCGAGGATTTTATTAATAAGGCAGTGCATCAGACTGTGGGGTTTTCTCCAATTTGGAGCCACTAGCAACGATGAAATTCGCGCTTTGATTAAGTATCCCGAGTGGACAAAACCCCAGCCAAGTCGTCAGCAAATTTTACATTTAGCTCGAGACAGAGTACTATCAAAAGCAGATCGAAAAAAAACTAAATATGAACAAGGACGAACTCCTATTATCTTTAGCGTGGAAGATTGTTACATGCCAAAATTTGGCAATGTACATTTTTCGATTTAACTTTAATTTGTATATAAATTCTCGCGGATATTTTTAAATTAAAAAATATCAATTTCCATCATCCCCGAGTAGCGCCTGCCCGGAGTGCGTGCGGTGTTATAAGACGCCATTAAGTCATGAGACCTCAAGTCAAGAACATCTATCTGTGGTATGTGTGTGTCTTTTCTCTTTGTAGGTTCCCTTACCTTCCCTTCGTACCTCTACCTGGTATTCCTTAATTCCTCTACGAGCATAGAGTTTTAGAATGGACGGATTGGCAATTTGAAATTCAGCAATGGCGTAATCTACCCACAAACATGGACCCTGAGATTTAGCTACAGAATACCATCCAAGTGAGAAACCGTTTTACTTATATAGTGTAGGAAGTTTGACTTTAAATGGGCATAAAAATTTGACTATTGTGCAATACTTAAAACGTGGTGATACGTGTTATAGGAATCAAATTTTCAATAGGACAAACCATGTATGAGAAAAAATTCCAACGCAAGCGACATAAAACAGCACCCAGAAATTTAGGCCCATTACGCGGCTTTAAATAATTGCCCGCAATAGTATAGGCTAATGACCGATTTACAACAAAATACAGTATTACTGCATACCCATTTTCTTTCATAAGCCTTGGAAGCAAAAACGTCTAAATTCTTTTTGATTTATGAAGGACCCGTTTAGTTAAAAGAATAGTGGGTGCAAATTCTTACGAGTTGGTAGATCAAGATGGAATTGTACAGGGTATCCATAACATTAAAAATTTAAAGTTATTCTGTGATAGAGTTACTACTCCTTCGGGGCCATCGGAATTGCAGAAAGATAAATGTAATAATTAGGGTATTGTATGTTAATCAAAATTAGCTTAGAAGTATTTTCGTACGATGGTCCAGGAGAGAATTATGTTAGTTTTTAAGTTCAACCATTGCAAATGTTTCCTTTTCGCTGATTATATTAAAATGTATCTGAGGGGCACAGAACTATTTCAATGGGAGGGTTAAGTGTGGCATTTTCAGTGCTCCTTTCACACGGAATTATGAATTGTATGCGCAATACACCAAGAATGATTCGGGTACGTTCAAAAACGAGACGAGGCGAATGAAAAACCATGGTTGTGGAAGAGGCAGTCGGGCAGAGGGAAGCGACCGACAAGTTGTTACGTGCCAAAAATTTGGCACTAGACATTTTTAAATAAGTGCGGGAGTTTCGTGCCATAAATTTGAAAAACTTGTTGTGCGTATTTCCGTCACTACAGAGTGCATTTGCGCCAGATCGCGCCGACGCGTGTGGGAGAAAAAGTGGGGAGTTTCCGCAAGACGCGGGGAGAAGGACTTTGCTTTTGAACGTCGACAAGAGTGGTGTTGGATCTGGTATCGTATCTTTATTATGTAGATCCCTTTTTCTGTGTTATCTTTGTTTATCGTTCCCTATAACCCGTTCCCGTCGTTATCTCTACACATAGAGAGAAGATACAAATCTGGAAGCAACATGGCCTAGCAGCAGTCCACGCCCTGAGAACCATTTTTAAATAATCCCGAAGGACGCCCTGAGAACCATCCTTAAATATTCCTAAAGGGAGCCCCGCAGTCGCTAGTCTGGAACAACGCTGAAGGAAGTAATTCTGTGAGACACTTACATATTCACGTAAGTTCCCCATGTGGGTCTTTTTTATAAAACATTTTAGAAATTGCATATTTCGTCATTTACGTGTCATAATTTGCATATTGTGTGACGTCACTGACAGATGGGTGCGCTAATTTCCACATTATAGATTAGCGTTACCAACTGTCTTTTGTGACTCTTAGACAGAGTAAACGGTAATGTAAGAAAGTATTAAATTTGTATATAAAATAATAAATGGAATTATTCGCTAGTTTTTGAACGAAAGATGAACCATCACAAATTAACGAAACTGAAAGAACTACAAACGATTCTAGAGGACTGCGCAAGCTGATTTGAGATATCTCAACAATTGGCAAAGTTAGCTATTGGTGGTTTGTTTGATTGTTATAATTTTTGAACGGTTCGACTACAAATGAAATAAAAACAACTACAAACGATTCTAAAGAGGCCAACGAAGACGGATTTGAGATATCTCAAAGTCGAGTGCGGATAATTTTTTTAAATATTTATAATTATTAAGGGATGGAACTACAAACAATATTATTGCTACTACAAATAACTAGAAACGAAATACTAACATTTTCAGTTATAAAAAGTTATTTTTTTCAAAAGTTGGGTACCAGGTTCACATAAATGTATTTCGTCTACCAATTCGCATACCTGAGGTGACCATGTCCTTTTGAAATATGCATACGCCAACAAATGGGTGTGAACTTAGCGATGAGAATGAGCAATGAAAAGGTCGATCTGGCAACATCACTAGCCTCGCAACGGGTTTATTTTATTAAGATAAACATTGTGAGGGCTACGCGTTAATGCCATGCAATCAAAAACAATCTATAATGGAATAAATAATAAGACTAACTATTATAAATAAATTTATTGCAAAAGCTTTAATAACGTTATTGTTCAGAGCGAGGGGTCATATAAATTTGTATATGGACTTACCTCCGCGTGGTTTTATTGTTCTAAGATGTAGTTCCTTGCTCTTTTCAGCCAAGTGGACTGTATTCGAGATTATAGTACGTATTACTTTGCACTTGCACTGTGTTTTTTAGGAGTTTATCGATAAAGTCAGCGCCACTATTGACAAACTCACTTTACCGAACGAAGAACCGACTGTTCTGTTTCGATATCGATGAGAGAGTGTTTTTCGTCACTACCCTTAGTCCAACTTATTTACACATGCACATAGGAATTTTTACGACAGGATATAAGGGGAAAGGGATGACAGTTCTACTATTTGATTTACAACTACAAATTTAAAATAACTTAAAATTAACCACGCGAACGTGTGACAAAGAGACCGAACAGTTATTTAAAAACACAGAATATTAGAAAACAAAACTGTATCCTTAAATTTATGATTGTTACAAATATGTAGTGCCAACCTATTGAAAGTGTATGCCTAAACAAGAAAAATTAGTAATATGCGCCCTATTGTTAGTCACCAGCTACAGCCTTTACTCAACGGTCATCGAGCGAAATAATTCAGTTATTCTGATGGAACCTATTATACGTCCTAAATAAAAATTCATCTTTTAAACATTAAAAAATATATTAAGCCTTTATGAGCTACTTTGAAATCTATAAAAAAAATCGAGCGTTCAATAGGCTTTCATTAGCCCCCATTTTCAACTTTTGCTCCACGAAGTAAGAGTGAAAAAAAATCACTTGCACGGATAGAACATATACGCGTCCTTATAAAATTCTACTTTGGAAAATGAAAAAGCATGTTGTCTTTTTGAGCAAGGTTGAAATCTATACCTAAAAATCGAGCATTCAATAGGCTTTCATTAGCCACCATTTTCAACTTTTCCTCCACTAAGTAAGAGTGAAAAAATTCACTTGTATGGATAGAACATATACGCATCCTTTAAAAATTCAATTTTGAAAAATTAAAAAAATGTTAAGCCTTTTTGAGCCAAGCTGAAATTTATACCAAAAAATCTAACGTTTAATAGGCTTTCATTAGCCGCCATTTTCAACTTAAGCTCCACGAAGTAAGAGTGAAAAAATTCACTTCCACGCATCCTTATAAAATTCAACTTTGAAAAATTAAAAAACGTGTTAAGCCTTTTTGAGCCAAGCTGAAATTTATACCAAAAAATCTAACGTTTAATAGGCTTTCATTAGCCGCCATTTTCAACTTAAGCTCCATAAAGTAAGAGTGAAAAAATTCACTTGCATGGATAGAACATATACGCATCCTTAAAAAATTCAATTTTGAAAAATTAAAAAAAAAAATGTTAAGCCTTTCTGAGCCAGGTTAAGATTTATACCAAAAAATCGAACGCTCAATAGGCGTTCATTAGCCATCATTTTCAACTTTTGCTCCATACAGTAAGAGTGAAAAAATTCACTTCCACGCATCCTTATAAAATTCAATTTTGAAAAATTAAATAAGTGTTAAGCCTTTTTGAGCCAAGCTGAAACTTATACCAAAAAATCTAACGTTTAATAGGCTTTCAATAGCCGCCATTTTCAACTTAAGCTCCACGAAGTAAGAGGAAAAAAAATTCACTTGCATGGATAGAACATATACGCATCCTTTAAAAATTCAATTTTGAAAAATTAAAAAAAAAATGTTAAGCCTTTTTGAGCCAAGCTGAAATTTATACCAAAAAATCTAACGTTTAATAGGCTTTCATTAGCCGCCATTTTCAACTTAAGCTCCATAAAGTAAGAGTGAAAAAATTCACTTGCATGGATAGAACATATACGCATCCTTTAAAAATTCAATTTTGAAAAATTAAAAAAAATGTTAAGCCTTTTTGAGCCAAGCTGAAATTTATACCAAAAAATCTAACGTTTAATAGGCTTTCATTATACACTATTTTCAACTTTTGAACCACGAAGTAAGAGTGAAAGCCTATTAAACGCTCAATTTTTTTTGGAAAGATTTCAACCTTGCTCAAAAAGACTTAACATGCTTTTTCAGTTTCTAAAGTAGAATTTTATAAGGACACGTATATGTTCTATCTGTGCAAGTGAATTTTTTTCACTCTAACTTCGTGGAGCAAAAGTTGAAAATGGTGGCTAATGAAAGCCCATTAAATGATTGATTATTGGGTTTAGATTTCAACCTGGCTCATCAAGGCTTAACACGTTTTTTAATTTTTCAAAATTGAATTTTTTAAGGACGCGTATATGTTCTATCCGTACAAGTGAATTTTTTCACTCTTATTTCGCGAGGCAAAAGTTGAAAATGGTGGCTAATGAAAGCCTATTGAACGCTCGATTTTTAGGTATAGATTTCAACCTTGCTCAAAAAGACTTAACACGTTTTTTAATTTTTGACGCGTATATGTTCGATCTGTGCAAGTGAATTTTTTCACTCTTACTTCGTGGAGCAAACGTTAAAAATGTTAGCTAATGATAGTCTATTGATTGCTTAATTTTTTGATATAGATTTGCAACTGACTCATAGAGGAGTACCGTGTTTTGTAATTTTTCTTGTTTAGGAAATGATATGCGCCTTCAGTATATAAGCGTATATAAGCACTAGGTACTCATGGTAATCAGAAATTTAAGTCTACAGTTTTGTTCTGTAACATTCTGTTTTTTTTTAAATTATGCTATTAAAGCTTTTGCAATAGTTAGTTTTATTATTCATTCGGCTGGAGTTCGGTTTAGAAAGACAAATATTTTTATGGGTCGTATATATATATATATTTAGATTAGTTTTGATCATATGAGTTTAACGACATACGACTTTTGTTTAGGAAATGACCCCTTAAAAAGTTATAGTCAATAAACTGTCCCATGTTAAGTCTATGGGAAAAATTTTAAATGACATTTCGGGTATATTTGGTTTTGAATAACAAAAAGGAATTCGTGCAATTTCTATTGGGCGGAATAAATAACGACTCTTTTTTTCGGCGAATTCAAAAGCGTCTCTTTTTTCGGCGAAATTATCAAGCTGGCGTCTTATTTACTATAATAAAAACAAAGCGTCCATACATTCAAATTACATTCTTGAGTAAATAAAAAATTGTGATCCTTTCGTTGTTTTTGTTTTTTTTTTAGGGGTTGGATTAGGTTAGGTTTGGTTAGGTTACGTTAGGTTTTACGAAAAAAACAATTTTTTGGTAGAAAAAAAAATTTTCATAGGCTTAACATGGGTTAGGTTATTGACCATAACTTTTTAAGGGGTCGTTTCCTAAACAAAAGTCGTATGTCGTTAGACTCAGGGGACCAAGTCGAATCGAAATATATATACGACCCCTAAAAATGTTTGTCTTTCTAAACCGAACTCTTACCATTCATTCCATTATGGACTTTTTTTTGATTGCATGGCATTTATGCGAAGCATTTGCAATGTTTATGTTAATATAATAAACTCACAAGGCTAATGATATTGCCAGATCAACCCTTTCATCGCTAATTCTCATCGCTAGATTCACACCGATCGTCAACAAAAAATTACGAATACTAGTGTCATTTTCATTGTTTAATCAAAACAAAACACTAACTTGTAACCTATGAAAAAACATAGATGCTATACGACGACAAAATCCCGAACACGTGCTGAAGCTCCAAGACATCACATAACCACAGGATTCGATCGAAAAAGATAACGATCAACTTCCAAAGACGTGGTATAAATTTTAAAGCAAGCGTTCCGTTACTCAATTCGTATACTTCAAGTGACCGCGCCCTTTTGAAATATACCGGCATCCGAAAAGCAAAATTACGATTACGAGTCTTATTTTCGTTGCTTAATCAGAACAAAACTCAAACCTGTAACCTACGAAGCAACATCGATCCTATACGACAACGACAAAATCCCGAACCCGTACTGAAGCTCCAAGACCTCACATAACCACAGAATTCAATCGAGAAAGATAACGATCGACTTCCAAAGACGTGGTATAAATTTTAAAGCAAGCGTTTCGTCCCTCAATTCGTATTCTTGAGGTGACCACGCCCTTTTGAAATATACCAGCATCCGAAAAGAAAATTACGACTACGAGTCTCATTCTTATCGCTTAATCAGCACAAAACTCCAGCTTGTAACCTGGAAAAAAACCGTAACGGCTGAAAATATCCTGAAGCGTGCTGACGCTCCGAAGTATCAGACGACAACGATTCAATCACGATAGACTTCCAAACGCATGCTTCATTATTTTTACAACCCGGTTAACTGTAACACGTAACATTAAATTGCAATACAAACATTTTTATACATAAACAGATACTTACTACGATTTTGTGCGCTACCATAACTTGTAATCGTTGCAGGTTTATTATTAAAAGGTTTTCTCGGTAGCTTCACTCTCTTATCGGGTGGCAACAATTCGTGCAGGCGGTGGTACTGCTGGCGATCCTCAATTTTTGCGAACAAGAGCAATTTTTTTAATACATTTTGAATTCTGTTGGCTTCGCCAGCAAAGTCCGTCAACATATTGGTTATATGATAGATTGTTACATTGGGAAAAATGCTATGAATAAGCCTCGCCTCGTTTACAAGGGTGTTTTGGGCAACGATTTCACCTGCTGTATCAAAATAACCGTGTAGCACATTTTGTATGCGTTCGTGTGATAAAAGGTTCCTGTGTTTCTTAATATTGTACAAAGCATCGTTAAAGTTGCAATTATCTAAAAGTCGACATATTTTCCGAGCGTCGGCTTCTAGCTCGGAGAGTTCCTAAAAACAGTAAGTTTTATTGGATTTGTTTAATTTATGTTAAATTACCTGTAAATTGAATAAGGCATCGTCTTCTTGGTTCATTTTGAAATAGAAATTATTAAAATTATTACACTACAATTGGAAACGCTAAACCGACGCCATTAAATAAACCCCGTTCATCATTAACGATCAGTACCAGTCCTGACCAGATCTAAACTAGGGTTTTTCCCTTGGTATAATGTTGGTAGCGCGTATACAAGCACTGCATCCTCAGATACATAAACAAATTAGATCGGCATGAGAATCACCTTAATTACGTCTGCAATTTGAATTCGCCTCTAATAAATGTTAACCAATAAACATTAACCTAGAATTTTTTAAATATACGTTTAGTGATGTACAGGTTTTCGTTCAATCATTTTGTAACCTTGAACAATTGCTAGATCAAACAAACCAGTCAAAATTATTGAACCTAATATTTGTTACATCAAAATCAATTCTAAATTTTCGTTTCGTGTAGGCAAATCAATATTGAGGTCTACAACTACTTGGAGGCGTACCTCCATACTGACTGAGATAACCTACACATTTCCTTGAAATTTCCAAAATGCCAAAAGCCCCCAATATACGACATTTACATCTTATACCGAAGCATTACGTAAAATTCAAAAACTTCGACTTATGCATACAAAACCTTGAAAGCATTTGCACGGAATGTGCAAATTAACTATTTGCACGGCTATTTAGAACATTTGATTAGCTTGAAAAACTTATATTCCAAACAAACACTTAGGACACGGTTTGATTCGTTATTTGATAGGTTACGTTGAAGGCATATAAAATGCAGAATTTGCACGAAACGTGCAAAAACAGTGTTTGAACGGATATAACGAACAGAATCTGTCGTTAATTAGTACGATACGATGAAGACTTCAGAGATGATGCGTATGCCCGAGACGTATTTGCTCTGTTAATGAAAAATATTGCATAAAACTTGAAAATTTGGCTTTTTAAATAAAAGCATGGAAAAACAAGGTTTACACCGTTATTTGGAACGATGCGTTGAAAGTGTATAAGCTGTTGTATTTGTACGAAATGTGCAAAACACTCTTTGCGCAGTTAGCTACAAATATTGCACACAAATTGAAAAATTGGCGTTTTTAATAAAAGCATGGGAAAACAGAGGTTGAATCGTTATACGAAACGATACGTTGAAGATTTATAAGTTGTTCTATTTGCACGAACCGTGCAAAAATACTCTTTGCACGGTTACTTAAAAATATAGCATTAAATTCAAAAATTGGCGCTCTTAATAAAAGCATGGGAAAACAAAGTTTAATTCGTTATTTGAAATGATGCGTTGAAAGTGGACAAGCTGTTCCGATTGCACGAAACGTGCAAAAACACTCTTTGCACGGTTATTTAGAAATATTGCATGCAAATTGAAAAATTGGCGCTTGTAATAAAAACATGAGGAAACAAGATTTAAATCGGTATTTGAAATGATGCTTTGAAAATGTAAAAGCTGTTGCATTTGCACGAAACGTGCAAAATACTTTTTGCACGGCTACTTAGAAATATTTCGTGCAAATTCAAAATGTGAAACTTTTAATAAAAGCATAAGAAAAACGGGCGTTGAGTTGTTATACGAAACCATACGTGGAATATTTATAAGTTGTGTTTGCACTAATCGTGCAAAAATGCTCTTTGCACGGCTACTTAAAAATATTGCATGCAAATTAAACAATTGACACCTTTAATAAAAGCATGGGAAAACAAGGTTTAAATCATTATTTGAATGATGCGTTGAAAATAAACAAGCTGTTGCAATTGTACGAAACGTGCAAAAATAGTCTTTGCACGGCTACTTAGAAATATTGCATGCAAATTGAAAAATTGGCGCTTTTAATAAAAGCATGAGAAAACAAAGTTTAAATCGTTATTTGACGTGATGCGTTGAAAGTGTAGAAGCTGTTGCAATTGTACGAAACGTGCAAAAGTAATCTTTGCACGGCTATTTGGAAATATTGCATGCAAATTAAAAAATTGGCGCTTTTAATAAAAGCATGAGAAAACGAGGATTGAATCTTTATACGAAACGATGCGTTGAAAACTTATAAGCAGTTGTATTTGGACTATTTGTGCAAAAATGTTTTTGCACGTCTACTTAAAAATATTGCATGCAAATTGAAGCCTTTAATAAAAGCGTGGGGAAAAAACGGTAGTTGAATAGTTATACGAAACGATACGTGGGTGATTTATAAGGTGGTGTATTTGCACTAACCGTGCAAAAATACTCTTTGCACAGCTACTTAAAAATATTGCATACAAATTCAAAAATTGGCGTTTTTAATAAAAGCATGGGAAAACGAAGGTTTAAATCGTTATTTGAAATGATGTGTTAAAAGTGTATAAGCCGTTGCATTTGCACGAAACGTGCAATAATACTATTTGCACGGTTACTTAAAAATGTTAAATAAAGATTGAAAAATTGGCGCTTCCAATAAAAATATTGAAAAATTGAGATTTTGTGTTTCTGTGATCATTTGTTTTGTGATTTGTCGTTGGCATTGGGTACAATTTTGTGTCCAGGTAGGTTTGAACCGTTATACAAAAAGATGCGACGAAAGCTTATAAGCAGTTATATTTGCACTAACCGTGCAAAAATACTCTTTGCACAACTACTTAAAAATATTGCATAAGTTTGGAAAATCGGCTTTTTTAATAAAAGCACGAAAAAACAAAATTTAAATCGTTATTTGAACTGATGCATTGAAAGTGAACAAGCTGTTGCAATTGCACAAACCGTGCAAAAATACTCTTTGCACGGTTACTTAACAATATTGCATACAAATTCAAAAATTGGCGCTTTTAATAAAAGCATAGGAAAACAAGGTTAAAATCGTTATTTGAAATGATGCGTTGAAAGTGTACAAGCTGTTGTAATAGCATAAACCGTGCGCAATTACTATTTGCACGGCTACTTAGAAATATTGCATGCAAATTGAAACATTGGAGCCTTTAATAAAAGCCTGGGAGAAAACAGGAGTTGAATCGTTATACGAAACGATACGTTGAAGATTTATAAGCTGTTGTATTTGCACGACTACTTACAAATATTGCATAAAAATTAAAAATTGACATTACAATAAAAGCATGAAAAAACGAGGTTTGAATCGTTATACGAAATAGTCTTTGCACGGTTACTTAAAAATATTGCATGCAAATTGAAAAATTTGTGCTTTTAAAAAAAGCATAGGAAAACGAGGTTTGAATCGCTATACGAAACGATACGTGGAAGATTTACAAACTGTTGTATTTGCACGAACCGAGCAAAACACTCTTTGCACGCCTACTTAAAAATATTGCATACAAATTCAAAAATTGGCGTTATTAATTAAAGAATGGGAAGACGAGGGTTGAATCGTTATACGAAACGATGCGTTGAAGATTCATAACCTGTTGTATTTGCAAGAAGCGTGCAAAAATATTATTTGCACGACTACCTAAAAATATTGCTTACAAATTCAAAAGTTGGCGCTTTTAAATCGTTATTTGAAATGTGTTGAAAGTGTACATGCTGTTGCAATTGCACGAACCGTGCAAAAATACTCTCTGCACGCTACTTAGAAATATTGCAAAAAATTGAAAAATTGGCGCTTTTAATAAGAGCATGGAAAACGACGTTTGAATCGTTATACGAAACCATATGTTGAAGATTTATAAGCTGTTGTATGTGACGAAACGTGCAAAAATACTATTTGCACGACTACTTAAAAATACTGCATAAAAATTCAAAAATTGGTGCTTTTAATAGAAGCGTGGGAAAACGAGGTTTGAATCGTTATACGAAACGATGCCTTGAAAGCTTATACGCAGTTGTATTTGCACTATTCGTGCAAACATCTCCTTGCACGGCTACTTAAAAATATTGCATGCAAATTGAAAAATAGGTGCTTTTAATAAAAGCATGAGAAAACGAGGGTCGAATCGTTAAACGAAACGATGCGTTGAAGATTTATAAGCTGTTGTATTTGCACGACTACTTACAAATATTGCATAAAAATTAAAAATTGACATTACAATAAAAGCATGAAAAAACGAGGTTTGAATCGTTATACGAAATAGTCTTTGCACGGTTACTTAAAAATATTGCATGCAAATTGAAAAATTTGTGCTTTTAAAAAAAGCATAGGAAAACGAGGTTTGAATCGCTATACGAAACGATACGTGGAAGATTTACAAACTGTTGTATTTGCACGAACCGAGCAAAACACTCTTTGCACGCCTACTTAAAAATATTGCATACAAATTCAAAAATTGGCGTTATTAATTAAAGAATGGGAAGACGAGGGTTGAATCGTTATACGAAACGATGCGTTGAAGATTC
Source organism: Platerodrilus igneus (assembly GCA_036346225.1). Classification (NCBI taxonomy): domain Eukaryota; kingdom Metazoa; phylum Arthropoda; class Insecta; order Coleoptera; family Lycidae; genus Platerodrilus; species Platerodrilus igneus. The sequence goes on along the minus strand of JARFIW010000549.1, from coordinate 2,423,571 downwards.
ATAACCTGTTGTATTTGCAAGAAGCGTGCAAAAATATTATTTGCACGACTACCTAAAAATATTGCTTACAAATTCAAAAGTTGGCGCTTTTAAATCGTTATTTGAAATGTGTTGAAAGTGTACATGCTGTTGCAATTGCACGAACCGTGCAAAAATACTCTCTGCACGCTACTTAGAAATATTGCAAAAAATTGAAAAATTGGCGCTTTTAATAAGAGCATGGAAAACGACGTTTGAATCGTTATACGAAACCATATGTTGAAGATTTATAAGCTGTTGTATGTGACGAAACGTGCAAAAATACTATTTGCACGACTACTTAAAAATACTGCATAAAAATTCAAAAATTGGTGCTTTTAATAGAAGCGTGGGAAAACGAGGTTTGAATCGTTATACGAAACGATGCCTTGAAAGCTTATACGCAGTTGTATTTGCACTATTCGTGCAAACATCTCCTTGCACGGCTACTTAAAAATATTGCATGCAAATTGAAAAATAGGTGCTTTTAATAAAAGCATGAGAAAACGAGGGTCGAATCGTTAAACGAAACGATGCGTTGAAGATTTATAAGCTGTTGTATTTGCACGACATGTGCAAAAATACTATTTGCACGCTACTTAAAAATGTTGCAAGCAAATTCAAAAATTGGCGCTTTTAATAAAAGCATGGGAAAACGAGGGTTGAATCGTTATGCAAAATGATGCGTTGAAAGCTTATAAGCAGTTGTATTTGCACTATTCGTGCAAAAAAAATTTTGCACGGCTTCTTAAAAATATTGCATGCAAATTGAAGCCTTTAATAAAAGCATGGAAAAAAACGGGAATTGAATCGTTATACGAAATGATACGTGGAATATTTATAAGTTGTATTTGAACGAATCGTGCAAAAATACTCTTTGCACGGCTACTTAGAAATATTGCAGGTAAATTGAAAAATTGGCACTTTTAATAAAAGCATGGGAAAACAAGGGTTGAATCGTTATACGAAACGATGCATTGAAAGCTTATAAGTAGTTGTATTTGCACTAACCGTGCAAAAATCTTTTTGCACAGGTACTTAAAAATATTGCATGCAAATTGAAAAATTGGCGCCTTTAATAAAAGCATGGGAAAGAAAACGGGGGTCGAATCGTTATACGAAACGACACGTGGAAGATTGATAGGTTGTATTTGCACGAACCGTGCAAAAATACTCTTTGCACGCCTACTTAAAAATATTACATACAAATTCAAAAACTGGAGCTTTTAATAAAAGCATGGAAAAACCAGTTTTGAATTGTTATACAAAACGATACGTTGAAGATTTATAAGCTATTGTATTTCTACGAAACGTGCAAAAATACTATTTGCACGGTTACTTAAAAATACTGCATAAAAATTCGAAAATTGACGCTTTTAATAAAAGCATGGGAAAACAAGGTTTAAATCGTTATTTGAAATGATGCGTTGAAAGTGTACAAACTGTTGCATTTACACGAAACGTGCAAAAATGCTATTTGCACGATTATCTAAAAACATTGCCTAAAACTTGAAAATTTCGAATTTTTAAAAAGCACGAAAAACAAGGTTGAAATCGTTATTTGAAGCGATACATTGAACACTTTTGAGCTTTTGTATTTGCACGAAACGTGCAAAAAACACTTTTTGCACGGTTACTTAAAAAAAAATATTGCATACAAATTGAAAAATTGGCGCTTTTAACAAAAGCATTGAGAAAATGAGGATTGAACCGTTATACGAAACGATACGCTGAAGATTTATAAGCTGTTGTATCTGCACGAAACGTGCAAAAAGGTTATTTGCACTGCTACATACAAATATTGTATAAAAATTGAAACATTGACATTTTTAACAAAAACCACGGAAAAACAAGGTTTATACCGTGATATGAAACGATGCGTTGAAAGCTTGTAAGCTGTTGTGCTTGTACGAAACGTGCAAAAATACTCTTTGCACGATTACGTAAAAATATTTTATAAAACTTGAAAATTTGGAATTTTTAAAGAGCATGGAAAAACAAAGTTTAAATCGTTATTTGAAATGATACGTTGAAAGCTTTTGGGTTGTTCTATTTGCACAAAACGTGCAAAAAAAAACTTTTTGCACAGTTACTTAAAAAGAATATTGCATACAAATTGAAAAATTGGCGTTTTTAATAAAAGCATGTACAAACGAGGGTTGAATCATTATACGTTGAAGATTTATAAGTTGTTATATTTGCACGAAATGTGCTAAAAATACTCTTTGCACGGCTACTTAAAAATGTTGCATAGATTGAAAGTTGTCGCTTTTAAAAGCATGGAGTAACGAGGTTTGAACTGTTATACAAAACGATGCGCTGAAAGCTTATAAGCTGTTGTTTGTACGAAACGTGCACAAATACTATTTGCACGATTATCTTAAAATATTGCATAGTACTTGAAAATTTGGAATTTTTAAAAAGCACGGAAAACCAGGTTCAAATCGTTATTTGAAACAATACATTGAATACTTTTGAGCTTTTGTATTTGCACGAAACGTGCAAAGAACACTTTACACGTAACTTAAATATATTGCACAACTTAAAAATTAGGCATTTTTAATAAAAGCATGGAAAAACAAGGGTTAAATCGTTATTTGAAACGATCCGTTGAAGGTTTTTGGGCTGTTCTATATAACGGGGTTACGCTTTCAAATTTACTACGGGGATTATGTTATAATTTACAGAGCAAATTACCTATAATAAACTTTCTTTATAACGGGGAATGGTGTTATACTAAATTTACTTAAAGGGGCTGCTTCACAGCATGGCAGGGAAATAACACAGGAACAGATATTTCAAGGGCAACTCAATGCACTTACCTCAATCCCAGACTAGCTATACATACTTACGGCTATCCGTCCAAAGTTGAGAGCGCTGTGGACTCTTAGTCAGAACAGGTTCATCGGCCTTTCACTATATTACACTATTGCGGATTGATAAGACTGAGGTATACCAAAACATCTAATGGAAACACGTTCTAACTATCTGCTCCAAGTACAAGTAAACTAAACGTAAAATAATTAACAAACAAGTGGCCAAATGCATGCAGATGGTTAACATCAACTAAAATAAGAAATGTGAGTAAATATTCATTATAGTGCTTTTAACAATACAAAGCAGTGTTTAAATATACATAAATAAATACCAGTTAAAGGAATCTTACAATCTCAACACAAATACTCAACTCTGGAAGAATAAACAATATTTCTTTCCAACTTCGGTCTTTGAAGCAACATGATTAAGTTGTCCTTTAAATACGCTGTAGGATAAAGGATCTGTAACACTTCATACACGTCGAATCTAACACCTACTATTCTCTTCGTCTGTGATAATACTCCCAACGCAAACAACAATACGTTCAATACTCTTAAGTACGATGTACCAACATATGGCTTCAACCTTTATACTCTCAACATACGAATTCCAACCAAACATCACAAACAGTAATACAATAATGATGAAACTAAAGTTAACATTAAAATGAAAATATAAGGGTACCTGTACACGCGCGGGGGGTCTTATAAATTTATAAATCGACTTACCTCCGCGGTGTTTTGTTTTTCTATGCTGCAGTTCCTATTCTTTCAACCAAGTGGACTGTATGCGAATTGAGTTTATATGTTACGTAACACTTGCACTATGTTTTTTAGGGTTTAACAACGAAAGTCTGGGGCACTTGACTAACTTACGGTACACTGAACGAAGAAACCGACGACCGTTCTGCTTCAATATCCATAAGCAAGTGTTTGTTCACTACTCTGTCCACTTATTCACACACGCCCAACGAATTTTTATGGCAGGATATAAGGGAACAAGGGATGACAGTTTTACTATTAGATTTACGACTACAAAATTTACGACTTAAAATTAAACACGCAAACGTGCGACAAAGAGACCGAACATCCCGCCCACCAAAATAAGTATGAACTAATTTATTTTATATTTAAAACTAATTAGAGCTATTAACTAAGAACCTAACCGACAAACTTATATAAGTGAATATACGTGTACATACCATTAAATATCAAGTAACTGGCAGTAAACATAGTTTCACTAGGGGCGTTTAACTAACCCTTGGCTGTCTTGATGGTAGGTATCCGAACGATACCGTCCCTACCAGGATGTAAATGTCTTTCATGGCAATCTAAGATAATAATTTCAGTCAACCGATGCGACCGAGGAAGCAAAATTGAAATTTTGCATCATGCGACAAGTCAGAATTACGTAGGCGACCGCCCACCCTCAACAAATAACGACTATCTAGAAACGGACTAAGGCTACGAAGTTGTTTACTAACAAGTTTTCCAGTTTTAATATTTGCAATGTCTTGAGCAAAAACATTTGTTTGAACTTTTTTAATCAATAAATATATAGCCTCTTGCTGTTGAGCTAGAGACAAACTATCAGAATATTTTGAATGCAAATCTGGACATTGAACATTACGAATGAAATGACGAATACATGTAATAATCCTACAAATTTTCTGCAGTTTTGAAAATTTATCCAACAACATATCTAAGAAATTGCCAGACATAACGACTGTTAACGACGGAATGCGATATTCGATGTCCATCCGAGATGGGTCGATAAGTTTTGGCAGCGATGTTACTGGCCATTCTTCGCTACGACGCACTAACCAGGAAGGTCCTGTCCACCATAATGGATGATGAACCAACTCTGAAGCCAAAAGTCCACGTGAGGCACAATCCGCAGGGTTATCCTGGGACTTAACATGAAACCACGAAGATGGAGGAATACGTTCTTGAATATGCGAAATACGATTGCTAACGAATGTCTTCCACTTATGCGAGGAAGACCGAATCCAAGACAAAACAACAGTAGAATCTGACCACGCGAAAATATTACTAAATGATAAAATATCTGTATAAGTATTTTTGACGAAATCTACTAAATCTGCCAAGAGTACGGCAGCACACAATTCGAGACGGGGCAATGAAACGCGATTAGTAGGAGCAACCTTCGATTTTGCGCATACTAATGATATGGTAATATTATCTTCTAAATCGAACGAACGGAAATAGATGACAGCTGCATACCCGGCTTCAGAAGCATCACAGAATCCATGCAACTCCACCCTTTTAAAATTATGACATACGATGTGACGCGAAATCTCAATATTCGAAACCGCTGGCAATTCACCCAAAAAATGTTTCCATTTTTGTAGGACTTCCAATGGAGGCTCTTGGTCCCACCCCAGACCTAATAGCCAAAGATCTTGAACTAAACGTTTAGCGAACAGTACTACAGGTGCTATCAAACCGAGAGGATCAAAAATTTTTGCGATAGCCGACAAAATATTACGCTTAGTGCAAGTGCGCTCTTCAACGTCTAAGTTGTATAAAAATGCATCTGTAAGAGCACGCCACGAAAGGCCCAAAATTTTTATCGAACCACTATCATTATCTTGAAATGTAATTGCGTCCGAACTGGACAGGGACTCCCTCAAGTTGGACATCACTTCCGGGCAATTACTACTCCATTTTCTTAATTGAAAACCACCACTAGAGCAGATACTATTCAATTCACCAATTAATTGATTAGCAGCTTCAATCGAATTACATCCAGTGACTAAGTCATCAACATAGGTATCGCTCGCCAATACCGATGACGTGAAAGGAAAATTAATCGACTCTAACCTTGCCAATTCTTGAACAGTACGCAAGGCCAAAAAAGGCGACGACGAAACTCCATAAGTCACAGTATTTAATTTAAAGTCCATAATAGGATCTGACGGAGAAAATCTCCAGACGATACGTTGATAATCACGATGAGTATCTTTAACCAAAATCTGTCGATACATTTGTTTAATGTCAGCTGTAATTACGATAGGATGTACACGAAAGTGCAATAACAAAACTGCAATGTCCTTTTGCAAAGCAGGACCAATACCCAAGCTATCATTTAACGACTTTCCAGATTGATCCTGACACAAAGCATCGAAAACCACCTGCAATTTGGTGGTAGTGCTGTCACGCTTATGTACAGCATGATGGGGAATGTAGTACATTTTCTCATTACCCGACGAATTTTCAAGCGATTTCACTTGAACCATGTGCCCGCTTGTCAAATAATCCTCCATAAATTTTTTATAATCTGAATACAATTCAGGATTTTTTAACAAACGACGTTCTAACGACAAAAATCTTTTAATACAAATTGATCTCATACCCACGAATGAGGGTTCCGAAATTTTAAAGGGCAAGGACACTACAAAACGACCGTCCTTGTTACGTCTATAACTTTCCACAAATTGATTTTCACACCTTTCTTCTTCAGGAGAAATGTGTTTTTTGAAGGGAATATTTTCTAATTCCCAAAATCGACGAATATCACTGTCTAAGGGTTCAACGAAAGCACACAACGACGTAATAGAACTATTCGGGGAAACGACCTTTCCCGTTAAAACCCAACCAAATGTTGTTTTAATAGCAACTGGCTCGTTAGCGACACCCCAACGAGACTCGTTCAACAAAACCTGAGCAAAGATTTCCGCTCCGAGTAGCATGTCAATTTTACCAGGAACATTAAAATTAGGATCAGCTAAGGCCAAACCTCGAGTATGCGACCATTCCTTGACCCCTATCGACGACGAAGGTAATTGATTACAAATGTTAGGTAAAATATAACAATCAATTCCATATGCTGGAGACCGTGCTCCTGAGGGGCTGACTACACACGATAGTGCACCAGACACCAACGACGAATTCAAGCCAAGTCCTTGAACAGTGACATTGGCTCTCCGTTTCCTTAAACCTAATTTCTGACGGCACCTTTCAGTCATAAAACTTTCCATGGATCCGTTATCTAATATTACACGAACAGATTGCAATGTTCCTGTATAATCAAGCACCGACACCATTGCCGTAGCTAACAGCGTGGTTGTGTGTTCTAATGACGTCGAAATCAACGAACTAGTGACAGGTTGTTCATGCACAACCGACGACGACAGATTGTCTTCACTAGGTCTACTAGTAGAAGTAAGTTCAGGCGCCGCTCTCCGAGGAGACGCTGACCTTTGACGATGGGTTTGTCGGCGTGGCGACACCGATTTTTCTTGTTTATCGAAGTGAAGCAACGAATTGTGCGACTGATGACATTTTCTACGACCAATCTAACGTACAATTTTTCATCGAATGTGAAGGATTTAAACATTTAATGCAAAGATTTTAAGCTTTACCACCTCAAATCTTTCTTGAGGGTTTTATCGAGAAACTGCTTACATCTATAAATAGGATGCACAGCTTGACAGAAACTACAATTTTAACATCATTGGTGGTACCAACTAAAGAAGTTTTAGTCGAAGTGCTAACGAACCTTCCTTTTCTCTTTCTTTAACGGAATCTCGAGATTTTAAGCATGTTCCTGAAGCAATGTCATTTATTTCCAACACTTTACATTGTTTTCAATGTACGACCTTAAATCTTTGAACGAGGGAATTTCGTCATTATTTCCTAATTAGAAACGCTTTAAAATGTTTGTATCTAATTTTTTCGATAACAGATTAAACAACATGAAATCTAATAAATCTATTTCCATCTGCCTTAACGCGAATATATTTTCATCAAAACAACTAATTAATTGCCGGAGTTCCGCATGCGAGTCTGAGGAACTGACCTTAGGGCATTTTTCGAGAGCATTAAAATATGTTGAAAGTAATAACCTCTTGGACTGAAAACGATTAGTAATGATTTTATAGGCTTCCACGTATGCATAATCATTTAATGGCAAGTGTTTTATCAACGCACGCGACGACTCATCTAATGTATCAACGAGATGGCAAAATTTTTCAACGGGTGACAAACTGACATTATCATGAATCAACCGCTTATAGATTGCATTGTAACTCTCGAAATCTGAAATTCGTCCGGAGAAGCGGGGAACGGAAAGATGTTTCAAGCGAATTCCACAGCTTGACGAAAAGAATTATTCATATTTTCCAACTTTGGCTTATTTTCTACCCGATCTAATTCGCATTGTTCAGCGATAATACGAATATCTAATAGATAATCATCGATTTTCACCCTAAGAGCCGAAAATTCATCCAATTGTTCACTTTCTTCATCAAAGAAAATATCCTTGCAAAAGGATTTGAAAAGCGTTTCAATCTGTTCGACAGTTTTAATCGACGCTCTAATTAAAGCAATCGATACGTCTTCCGATTGGTTGATCTTACTGTAAATGTGATCCAACCTTTTAACTACAAATTTAGCTTCAAGAATAGCTTTATCAATTGATATAACCATATTTGATTAATGATTAATGAACGACAATAAAATTAATATAAAAACAATGCGTAACTCGAATACGCTAAATTACTAATTCATCTACGAAATTAAATTATTAATAGAAAAATGCACCTAACTACAGTGCTTGCCCGACAAAGCTTTTAAGGTTTCAAATAAATACCAATAACCCCTTTGTTATACAAGTTGCATGAACCCGAATGGTTCCTCCAACTTGAACGGACAAATAAGGTAAAGCTTTACAATACAATAACCCCTCATAAATAGTTTACCTAAAAGGATACCGACGACGACGACCCTAATTTTTGCCACAAAGGATAAGGAATGTATTGTAAAATCTACTGTTATAACCAGATGTATTTAGCATTAAATGTGTAAGCAAGATGTTCTTTTCTGTGTAACACGTTTAACCATAATAAAAACTACGACAATTTTATAAATTTGAGTATAAGGATCTTAAAGGATAGGAACTAATTGTTTAATTAAAGATCCAGCGATGAAGGCCAATTTTGTACACGCGCGGGGGGTCTTATAAATTTATAAATCGACTTACCTCCGCGGTGTTTTGTTTTTCTATGCTGCAGTTCCTATTCTTTCAACCAAGTGGACTGTATGCGAATTGAGTTTATATGTTACGTAACACTTGCACTATGTTTTTTAGGGTTTAACAACGAAAGTATGGGTCACTTGACTAACTTACGGTACACTGAACGAAGAAACCGACGACCGTTCTGCTTCAATATCCATAAGCAAGTGTTTGTTCACTACTCTGTCCACTTATTCACACATGCCCAACGAATTTTTATGGCAGGATATAAGGGAACAAGGGATGACAGTTTTACTATTAGATTTACGACTACAAAATTTACGACTTAAAATTAAACACGCAAACGTGCGACAAAGAGACCGAACAGTACCTAAGAACGTGAAAATTAATCTCAGGCATTAATTGCAAATGTATACTTACACTCTGTTCTTATGCACACAGACATGTGGTTGCGTAAATTCCAGCAACAAAAGCTGATTACCAAAATAACAATTTATCTCGATACGTTATGGAATCTTCTATTTAAATCCCAACAAACTACCGTTGGATGATTATTCATAAATTGAATAATACTAGAATAATTATAGACGAGCCTGCAACACACTAGGTCTCTTGTGCATGGTGGATCAACTCAAAAAGAAAGACAGACCTCGTTATCAGAATTTGACAATTAGAAATCAAGCTTTCCCCTACAAAATGTATACATAGGCGGAGCATCATAATATTCGTACTTTGATATGGCGAGTAAATCTTAGTATGAAAATGTACTTCTTGATCTCGAACAGTTTGTACCCTTAAATGAATAATTTATCAATCACAAAACGAATGAATTGGCCATCCACAACTAACACAAAACGAATAAATTGCAAGTAAATACAACACGGCACTGCTGGTTATATCTAAAGATGCATTGCGCGATTTAACAATTATTATCAATATAACACGGCATCTATTTACAAACGAATATATTACTTTTAGTTTTGAATAAAACCAAATAATTATTAATTTAGAAACTACAAATTTTTACTATTAGATCTTGTATTAACAACAATATTAAATGCTTGAAAATAAATGATAAGTAAGTAGTTTTGTATTGATATATACACGTAAATTTAAACAAAAATATGGTAGGCAACCAAACTACCTTTTGTACACATTGCTTAAGTCTAGTTTCATACAACAAACACAGATACAAATATACAAAAATCAGTGACAATAAAACCCCACAAAAACTGATTGTCACATCTATCTGCACGAAACGTGCAAAAAAACACTTTTTGCACGGTTACTTAAAAAAATATTGCATATAAATTGAAAAATTGGCATTTTCAATAAAAGCACTGCAAAAAGAGGTTAATGAAACGAGCATTACACTTGATAATTGTGCATTTCTAACAAAAACTTCGAAAAATAAGATTTAGATCGTTGTTTGGTATATGATGAAGGCTCTTTAGCCGTTGTATTTGTACGGAATGTAAAACAAATACTATTTGCACGTTTACTTAGAAAGAATGCATAAAACTAGTCGCATTTTATCAAACCTTCGAAAAACAATGAGTTGTTGTTTGGAATGATACGCTGGGGGCTTTTCTGTTGTATTTGCACAAAACGTCCAATATTTGCACGGTTATTAAAGCTGACTATTCGTGTGTTTATGGAAATACATGCTACAAATTGTTACTGAATATGATACGTTGAAGGATTATAAGCTGCTGTATTTGCACCAAACGTGCAAAAACACTACTTGCATGGTTACTTAGAAAAATTGCATAAAACAATAAATTTTCATTTACGAAATGTTTCGAAAAACAAGGTTTTAATTGTTATTTGAAGGCTCTTAAGTGTTGTATTTGCACAGAATGTGCAAAAACTTTACTTGCACGGTTATTTGATGTTACTTTGAAGACTTGTAAGATGTTCAATTCGAGTGAAACGTGCGATAACACTGTTTGCACGGTTATTTGTACTAATAATAATACGGAGCTACCATTATTCAACTCAGCTGCGTACATAAAACTTAGGACTTCATAATGGCTGCTCTTTCCCGTTCATTATTAAACATAGTCTCAAAAGCACCCTGTTGGATTTCGTGTTAATGATTTTGTATTATCCCGACTCGAAAACCTGCTGGAACAATTATATTTGGGCGTGCAATCGCTTCGTTTGTGTTGTTGGTACGCACTTTCTGTATTATGGTGGGTTGTGGCTTTGTTTCTGTCATTTACTACTACAATTCTTTTATGTTGTTCATAATGGCTTACCTTCTGCCCTATTTTCCTGTTCCGTTATTAAACCTACTCCAAAAGTCCCCCGTCAGATTCGTGTCCACTATTCTGTATTCTCTCAACTAGAAGCTCTGTTCATCTTTCCAGCACATTCCATCAATCCCCACTACATCCAACTTCAGCCTATGCATTTTCCTAATTATTTTTTTCAACCTACAACTTCTGACATTCAACGCTCTACCTCATAAAATTCCACTTATCGTTTGCGATCGTCCTCTGGAGCAGTCTCCACATGGAAATCCGAATGGGGACTATTAGACTTTGGAGAATGTTATCATCGCCAAACCATAGAGATAGAGCTAGAGACTAGTTCCTCCTTGTCGACAGTCGTTTAGAAGCGTGGTTTCAACGTAAAGTCAATTACCCTTGTACCTACTAAAAGAGCTGTTGCATCCATTCAGGAATCATTTGGAAGATTATCTTTCCTTTCCAACGTGCTTTGAATTTTTGTGATAAATTCGCTTGTTAAAGCATGATTCAGCAGATGGTGCAACATTGCGCAATGACACATTGTTACATGCCAAAATTGGCATTTTACATTTTTAAATATGTGACTGAATTGGCACCAATATTTAAAAAAATAAACTTGTTCATTTCCGCCATCCCAGACAGTTGCGTCGACGCAAACAATTCGCTGGGCGTGGAGTGGGGTAAGTGCGCGGTTTCCGGCACGACCGGACCTCAATATTAGCCAACGAGACGTCGAACAGTGAGGTATATCTGTGCCGTCCCTTTTGTCTTTTCTCTTTTAGGATGTAGGTTTCCTCCTTACCTTTGCCTCTTATCGTGTCCTATCTATCCTTATCGTACCACTACAAACAAAAAAGGGGGAAAACAGGGCAATCTGGTTTCAAAGAGAGCATAGCCCTACCCACGCCCAGACGAAGATAAGTATGGCTCCTGCGCAAGAATGACCGCAGAATCGTGAAGTGTTCCACATATTTAAGTGAGTACATTTTAACTTTTTAAGGTGCATCTTGTAACACAATAAACATATTTGGCATGTAATTCAATTTGGCAAATTATGAGGTAATATTTTGTTGTGCAATATTGTGTACGTGGTTAGCATGTGTTGCCAACTTGGGTAGTGGCTCATAACAGTTGCACGGGACTATAACATCAAACTGTAATAAAGTACAAATAAACAAAAGCTTACCTTTAAGTAATAGTTGTAGTTTAAGATACATCTATGTTGGCGGTTCGTGAGATCCGGGTGCTGGGCAGAGAAGTTGGCTGTTGAACCTATAACTTTAGGGAACCAGTGGGAATTCACAAGTAAACTTCGCCCTTTCACGCATTAAAATGTGTAAGTCAATACAGCACTATAGTTGACGATAGAGTCCTTGCTAAAACGTGCCATTGCTTCTACCAACCGTCAAACGTTTTCATTGGTTAGCATGATAACCACACATTCCTTGGACATAAAAAAATACATGTTTGACAGAATACATACGATAAAATTGTATATTATTCTCTCAACAAGTGTCCTCGCCCAAGTATTCTCGACAGTGTCCTTGGTATGTCTGTGACTAAATGTTCCCAACGAAATATTCTCAACAAAGCAGCGTTCATTGTAGTCCATGTGCCACCTGTTTGACACAAATTCAAAATGCAGACAATGCTGTCTTTTCCGCACTCAACGACGCTCAACAGAAACAATTAAATGCAATACCAAATATTTACATAGCTATGCGATATAGCAAACTAATGTAAAAAATAACAGTGCAGTAAATATAGAAAATAATTAAAACAGTCAAGGTATAAATAAGATTGCACGATAAAACTAAGCGATACGTAGTGAAACAATAAAACTGCGGAGTAGCTTCAGTTTCGAAATGAAACAAAAAATTAATTTGTGAATACAAAGGTTAAAATCATCGCAAACAACAATCATCATAATGCTCAAATTTACGTCCAAATATCTGGATCGGCAAATTTGACTCCACAAATTTATCTCAACAAAGGAAGTCGTCTCCACGAAGTTATCTCAGCATGGTTTTTCGACAAGGTGTTCTCAACGAGGTTTCATCAATGAAGTATCTTCGTCAAAGTGTCCTTGACGAAGTATTCCTGACAAAGTCCTCAACGAAGCATCCTCAATGAATTATTCTTGATAGAGTGTCCTCGACAAAGTGAACTCAATGAAGCATCCTCGACGAAGTATTTTCAACAGTGTCCTTGACAAAATACCCTCAACGAAGTTTCCCTGAAGTTTTTAAAATAGGAAATGTAGCAATTTTAACTCGTGACAATAAAAAAACGTTCATTGTAGTCCATGTGCCATTCGTGCCAAACAAATTCAAAACGTGAACAACGTTATTATAACCTCACTTGACGACACTCAACAGAAACAATTAAATGCAACACCATGTATTTACACAAATATACGATATAGCACTCAAATACAAAAAATATCAGTGCGATAAAAATCGAAAATAATTAGTACAGTCTATGCATAAATAGAATTTCACCATAAAACTAAGCGGTACACAGTGTAACAATAAATTGATGGACAGCTTCAGTTTTAAAATAAAATAAAAAATTAATTTGTAAACAAAAACCTTAACGTCTACACCACAATTACCGTGATGCTTAAAGATACGTCCAAATACCCGTACTACCAAATGTGGCACCGCAAATTAATTTCAACAAAGCCAGATGTCTCCCCGAAGTTATCTCGGCACTGTTTTTTCGACGCGGTGGTCTCGACAGTGTCCTCAATTAGGTGTCTTCGACGGTGTCTTCAAAGTATTCTCGATGACGTATTCTCAATGAAGTGTCCCCGACAAAGATAGCGCCATCACAAACAACAATTATCGTGATGCACAGGGTACGTCAATGTACTGTATTGACAAATTTAGCTCAAGAAATTTATCTCAACGACGCCGGCTATTTCTACGAAGCTATTTCAACACAGTATCCTTGATAAAGTGTCCTCAATGCAGTATTCTCAATGAACTGTCCTCGATGAAGTGTCATCTACGAAGTATTTTTTGACGAAGTAGCCTCGAATATGTTTTTAAAATAGGAACTGCATCAATTTCAACTCGTTACATAATAAAAAATCTTCATTGTAGTCCATATACCACCCGTTTATCACAAATTCAAAACATAGACAACGTTGTCTTCACCTCACTTGAAGACGCTCAACAGATACAATTAAATGCAACGCCATATATTGATACAGGTGTACGATATAGCAAACTAATGCAAAAATAACAGTGCTGTAAAATAGAAAATAATTAAAAGTCAACGCATAAATAGGATTTCACGATAAAACTAAGCGATACGTAGTGTAACAATAAAACTGATGGACAGTTTTAGTTTCAAAATCAAACAAAAAATTAATTTGTAAATAAAAAAGTTAACGCCATCGCACACTACAATTACCATAATGCACGTCCATATATCTGTCTCGACAAATTTGGCTCCACAAATTTATTTCAACAGAACTAGCTGTCTCCACAAAGTTCTCTCAGCACAGTTTTTCATGAGGTGCCCTCGACAAACCGTCTCAGCGAGTGTCCTCAATGAAGTGCATCGACAAAGTATTAATAATTTTTAATAATAATTTAATTAATTTATTTATTGATTCCCAACAACGTGCCCCTGAGAAGTTTTTAAAATAGGAAATGCAACGATTTCAATTCATAACATAATAAAAAACGTTCATTGTTGTCCATGTGCTATTCGTTCCACACAAATTCAAAATGTAGACAACATTGTCTTCACCTCACTCAACAACGCTCAACAGAAATAAATGCAACGCCATACACTGACGTAGATATGCAATACAGCAAACTAATATAAAAAATAACAGTGCAGTAAAAATAGAAAATAATTAAAACAGCCAATGTTGCATACATTGGCTGTTTATAATTTCAATCATTCGATATGCAGTAGACTCCTGGCACGCACTGCCCTCCCCTCCTCTAAGCGAATTCTGAACACTATTATTAGACCATTTCTAGTCTACACCTCCAGAGCTTGCAGAACTACCTCCACTTCAGCCCTGTATATCTTTCTATTAATCCCGCCAATTGAAATCCAACTCCATTCTGCTTTACAAATTCAAGGTCTACAAAATAATTTACTTATCGCTATAAATGACAGAATCTTATCACCAGAACATTATCGTAACCTTCCGAAAACGAAAACCAAGTTTTTAATTCCCAATTCCCTTTTGTGGTTCTTCTCGTCCACCGGCAGATATACCTTTGACATCCTCCCAAGTATCACGTATATCCCACCTCACATCGCCCTCTCCAGCCCACCTACCATCCAGTTCCTATCCGGCCATGGTAACATCTGCCAAAAATTACACCAATTCCTCATAATTCCATCTCTATTCTGTACTTGCGAAAACCAAGCTCCAGAAACCCCCATGCACCTCATGTACTCCTGCCCACTTACATCCCAATTTCAATCTGAATTCAAACCTGCAATATCCCTCGATCCATTCGTTTCCATCCCGAACATAAAATTTCCTGTTTCGAATCCACTCTACATGACAGAATCCTATCACTAGAAGATTACCGTAATCTTCCGAAAACGAAATCCTTAATCTACAACTCCCTTTTGTACACATAACAAGAACTGTGGTCCCTCTCGTCCACCGACAGATATACCTTTGACATCCTCCTAAATATTACGTATTTCCTACATAACATCGCTCTCTCCAGCCCACCCATGGTAGGATCCGCCAAAAAATACAACAATTCCCCATAATTCCATCTCTATTCTGTTCTTGCGACAACCAAACCCCAGAAGCACCTCGTGTACTCCTGCCCACTTACATCCCAACTTCAATCTGAATTCAAACCTGCAATATCCCTTGATCCATTCGTTTCCATCCCGAACATAAAATTTCCGGTTTCGAATCCACTCAATATGACAGAATCCTATCACTAGAAGACTACCGTAATCTTCCGAAAACGAAATCCTTAATCTACAA